>PVJL010000024.1:401007-757824 GCA_004026885.1 Lyroderma lyra
CATACACACGATTCTGGGTCAGCCGGGTAATTAGCTGAAAATTACCTTCATATTCGTTTTCTCTCTACGGGAATGTTTCCTGAAGAGAGACCCGGAGTATGAGGCTTTTTGTAGGAGCTAACAAAACGAAACAGAACAAAAACACGTTGCCTGCCAGCAGCACACGAATGCTCTCAGTTTTCAGGGTTTGTATCCGTCCCGCTGACACGCCCATTCTCCCCGGAGGCGCAAGGAGCTTTGTGCTCTGCTCGGGCCTTCCTAGGGCGGAGGCACAGCGGGAAGAGTCTAACCCTGTTTACCACCAGGGTAAACGACCCTCCTCTGGTACTCTTGTAGAAAGCCCCGAGTATTTACAGACACTAAAAAATGACCTATACATGGAAGACGCCGTGCCCACTGCTTACTGCTAATGTTAATCTGGCCTTTCGGACTTCAAACATCACAGTGTATTCACGTACGCACGATGATGTTCATTCTGTCATTTCCTGGAAATAAATTAGTTGGTTTGCTCTCCCAATTCTACCCACCCCACAGTGCCTTACTTTTCTTTTCCACTCTTACTTTTCAACTACTAATAACCATGCCTTTTTAGCTGTCTTTTTATTGAAAGTAATAAATTAAGACATTTATATTCAGGTAGTTCAACTTCGTATAAGAGTCACCAGCATATACAACAGCCTGCTCACAGTACTGAGTATATAGGAATTCATTTCAGTAGCAATAACAGTCATCAACCTTAGAAAGACAACTTTCCGGTTATAGTTACTTGTTAGTCTTACACAGTTGTAACTTTCTATACAATACAATACTTTAAAATTAAGATATTTTTAAAAAGGGGTATCTTTAAGGAAGTGGTGTCTTCTGTGGTTCCTGCTCAAAATGAAGCCACTGTCTTTGCTGAAATCAGTGTGTTGGAGGTTCTAAGATTCCACTCGGTCATCCTGTGAGTCAACGCTTATGGTGGAATCTTGGCTACTGGTGTCAGCAGTTCCATAGGATTTTTGATCTTTGGCAAAGTTGATGAAAACCTGATTTTCCAAGGGGAATTAAGCCATTAGTACTTGGTAAACCAAAGGAAGAAATAAGGTTAATACACACACAAGCACGCACACACAATGGGAGAAGAAATAAGAAAACTCGATTCTATACAGGCATGCCCTACATTTATACACATTCTCACTAGGAGTGCTTCCCTTACATAGTCAAATTCAACTGGAGTTTGAGAATAATATCTATATCTACAGCTACATTTACATTTATAATTGTAATAGAAATCTAAAGCTGTAGTTGAATATTTATAGCCACATATATGTATCTACATGATCTACATCAATATCTGCATCAAGTATAAACAGGGAGTCTCACCCACGTTTGCATGGTAAGGTTGAGAGAAATTTCACTAGTTTCAGAGTTCATGCACTAAAATAAAATTTGTATAAAAAGTCTACATTAACATTATGTTCAGTAAACCAATTATTTGACAGGCAGACCTTCATTGTTTAAAATCATTAAAATCTATTAGCTATAGATCCATCCAGAAAATAATGATAGTCTAATTTGTGTCAGACATGGTGCTGGTAGTTGGTTACAAGTCCAAGGCTAAATGTTTTGTGTTGGAAAAGCTGCACTTGCCTAAAGACCCCATAGAAAATTATCCATAAATGGCAGCACCATGCACGGACTTAGAGGCCTCTAAAGCCTCAGTTCAGGCCCATGTCTATACATCAGGTTGGTGGAGCTGTTAGAATTAATACAGTGCAAAAGTGAGGAAGTATACCCCGTGAAGACTTGAGTTACTGAATATAAATACAATTAAGACACGCTGTGACTGAAACAAAAGAATTCTGCACTGTCACTTTGGTTGTCTGAACCTAGCAGATCTAAAGGTCTAGCACCAAGTTCTCTCTAGATACCCCGATCATACTCTAATCCAGGAAGCCAATCAATCTAAATGCTATTTAAGAAACGTACCGAGGTGAGAGTAAGGAAAGTGTTAACAGCTATTGGTTTTACAGGTGAAAATAATGTTTTGCTGCTTTACATAGGACTTGATGGGTACAGATATCTTATAGAAGGGAAAAAACCTTTTCTCTGTTAAAAAACAGTTAATGCTTTTAACATTTTCTCCTAACATCCCAAAATGCAGTTAGAAATAAATTAAGCTGAGTTTTTCAGGTGTAAGATTAGAGAGATATTGCTTCAGCTAGAAACAAATTGAATGTCATTGAAAAGAAATAAACAGAATGTGTAGTAATATGTGATATGTGCCCCTCGATCCTGGTGTGCGGTTTACCTCTTCCAAAGTAGTCTGACTCACTAAGAAATTTGTGATATTTAAAGCAGTCTTGTTGGTTTCCAGTAGATCAAAAATGTTTGCTACTCCTCCTGCCGTGACTGGTACATGATACTCTAGCATGCTGAGGTGCTGATCCTGTGGGAAAGAGGAAAAAATGTAGTTTGCAATGTCAGGTAATAGTGACTTGACTAGACATACTTGAGCAAGAGCTAAGAAAAATACCAAAATTCATCCCACCGAATATGATGCTACAGTGTAAATAATGGGTATTTTGAAACTGACAACTTCCAAAGATGAGGTGAAAAGTTTTATGAATATCAAAGAGAAAACAAATTAAAAAGCTAACAAAAATTTCAAAGTATTCTACCCTCATGTGCATTTATAAAGTCATTATAGTCTTGCCTGGAAATAAATGTTTGTTGAATGATATTTCAGATGTCAGATTATGCTCGGCTCATGTAAGCATTTTCAGAGGTCACTTTTAGAAATTTCATTTTTTTAAATGTTGGAATAATTCTAAAAGGCCAGGGATTAGCTGTTCAATTTATATTGGCTAAAGAGGCTAGGTTTCCAAAGCTTTGTCTAGGAAAATCCTCATTCAAAGAATGCCACGTTTTTTCACAACTCAGCCTATAATTATCTTCAATTTCTTTATGTTAGTCCATCCATAGTATTAGCATCTATTTAGTAATCTATTCTCATTTCTTTAGAATATCTTTAACACCTTGCTTTTCTGCATATTTAATCAGTTATCATATTCTATTGACTTTCCTCTAAAATAGCCCTCAAATTTAACCTTCCCTCCCTAGTAGCACTGTCAATATCATTAACCTGAGGCTCATCAGTCCACATCTGAGTTACTGCAACAGCCTCTTCAGAAGCCAAGAAACCACGTACACGCACCTATTTTGTCACAAAGCAGCTAGAACAATCTTTCCTAAACACTAGTTTGATCAGGATGTGTGCCTGCTCCAGAATCGACCCCTGCCACCTAGATGGCTCAGGCCAAGGCTGCATTTCAGCCTGGTATTCAAGACCTACGTTACCGGAACCCCCTCGCCTCATACCTTTGCTCACGGCCTACCCGAGCCCCTCTCATCAACTTGTGTTTGCATCGCACCCACCCCGGCAACTGGGCGATCTTCCTTATTTTTACTCCCAGACTGCTGTTCTTGCTATGTCCCTTCTAGAGATCTAACAACCACCACATGCTTGTCAAGAACGGTCTGTTTAGGAAGAAACAAGACCCAGCATCTCTGCGTTGGTCTTGCATCACCCTGGGTCCCGTCAAGGACAGACCAGGGCGAACATAATCTCATCACTTGGAGTAAGCACAGACTTCAACCCAGAAATCCACCGAAGGAAAAAGCACTGTGACCAACGCGGTTTGTGCTAGCAAAGTGACCTTTAGTTTTTAAATTTGATTTTAATTTAGGTTATAGAAAATGGGCTTTGATAAGAATCGTGAAGGCTATTATTTCCTGAAGAAGTTAGCCAAAGTTTGGGAGATTGAGGCAAAGGTATTTTGAGATAAAAGAATTGTTTTTAGCAACACACTCTATTTTGCTCTCTAAAATCACTTCACGTTAACGTGGTGCCTTACAGTTTGTGGACATTTTATCATTTATTTCTCACACCAATCTTGTGAAGTAGATGTCATGATTCCTGCTTCACAAAGGAGAAAAAGGGGGCTCAGAGACTTTCAATGTCTTGTTGGAAATCACACAGGGAGAGTTGGGCCTTAGCCCTAGATTTCCAATTTCTTCTTACACGATTTCCTTTTTAAAAAAATTATTTGCTATAATCATATTGTACAAATGATCTTTACATCAAGGATGTTATAGAATGATATCATTTTTTTTTGTCAAGTGCATTTATTTTATATATGGACTATGTGAGCCAAATAGGCCCGTGTCTACATGTATGAATTCTGTGGAGATGAGTAGGTAAGATGAAATTAATTGAACAATGTTTCAACTAATGTGGGTCTTATTAAGAATTTGATTTTTTAAGCAGTTCTGCTCAAACCTTTGGGGGCCTATCTTCCAAATAAGGGGAATGAAGGAGATAATCTCTTTGGGCCGTGACATTCTGAAACTCTGGTTTTTTTCCTAAGAAGAAATGCACTTGGTCATATGTTCGTCTGCCCTATGGTCCCTAATGTAGATCACTAGTAAACTAGTTATGTACACAACTCAAAAACTAATACAGTATGGCCATAAAGCCTTTGTGAGGAAGAAATAAAGATATGTAAAAGGAGTATGTTACTTTTAAATAACTATGAAAATATAATTTTTATAGTTATATTTGAAGATGTTTGGAAATTCTATTTGAAGAACAGAATAATCTGAAGATCCTATTCATAGTAAGTGTGCTTCAGAGTGTCTTATGCATCTTGAACTAACAAATATATTAAGATTAATAATAAAGCTGTGGTTAACTGAAAAATGGCAAACATTGACTATGATATTAGACTATCAAAACCAGTCAAGATTCAAAAGGCAGGATAATCTCTTACTTTTAAGTATGTTTTTGGAAAGTGTAGTTGCATGAACCTTGTGAGGGCCTCCATGCTAACTTTGGTATTCTTCACATGAACCTTGACTGTAAATCCTCGTCCAAACCTAGAGAGAAAAAGTGGAAAATATGATGTGAATTACATTTTGCTGAAATAGCTCCTCTGGAACTCCAGATAATGAAACAGGACCCAAGCTGGCCATTACAACCCCTTTTCTTATATAAAGACTGTCATTTTGCCATAAAAGTTCAGGGCATGTTGCAAACTGGAACTAGTGCATGGCCATGATTTTAAAAAAATTTATTTCTACCACCATACGGTCAGACTCTTTGGACAAAAGCTGCAGTAGAAAGTAAATATAAAATCTTGGCTTTCTTTGACATCCATAAATTGGCAATTGATGCCAATTTCTTGGGTTAAATATTTTCTTAATTTAAAGCAAATAAGTTCTCAAGAGGCAAGTCACTGGAGATTTGGTGTCAACAGTAAAGATAAACATCACTGAGGTTTTTAAATAGATATACTAGCTAACTGTTAGCACCAAGAGTAGAGTTTGTAAATAAGTCACAACAAACTCTCTGAGAACAACCTATAAGGCCTCTTCCATCCTTTTTTCTTACCTTGATTAATCCTATCTCATAAGAAAGCCAAGTTGTACGGATAAGGTATAACATCATGAAGTTTGGAGAGTAAGATGGAGATACACACACACACACACACACACACACACACACACACACACACACGTATATCTATTCATATACACTCTGGCAAATATAAAACATTACCATATTTTTCCATGTATAAGACAGCCCTTACTTTTCTAACCCAACATTAAGAAACCCTCTCAACTGGTAACTCCCATGTATAAAACAGCTCCCAGTTTTTGGTCTAACAATTTTAGACAAAAGCATCATCTTATATATGGAAAAATAGGGTAATTTCATTTTAATTCATTAGTATGATATTTATGCCCATTTCCCCAATGTATTCTTGACAAAAAGGTTTTGAATGCAGGAAAAATGTTAAGTAGCTTTCTGAGAGCTGGTGCAAGTGACAAATGAACATGCTCTGTAAAAGTCCATGCCTTCATGAACCTGTCAAGGTCTAATCTGTTAGTGGGTAAACACTTGAGACTGCTTCCTGAGGGTATTTTGGTTGTGGGTTAATTTTCAAAGAGCTTTTAGGCCTTGTAGGTTTTGTGGTTATTTAACCAAAAGTACATCCAAACCCAACTAAGATCATTTAACTTTACGATGCATCACTGATTAACTGCTTCATTCCAGTTTTACTACTAACTGAAGGACAGGCTCCTAAGACAATCCTTGAAGGGGAGGACAGTATCTTTAGATTGATTATCCTACACTATATGTTAAATGACATGCTTGTTCCTTACCTGCTCTTTATATGCTGCAAAGAGCCAATACACTGGAACCTTCCATTCACCATAATGGCCAGCCTGGTACAGAGGGCTTCACATTCCTCCATGCTGAAAGATAGCAGAACCACATCAGAATTCTGGGCATAGAGCAATTGGGTTTAAGTTTATAAACATAAGCTTAATGAACTGTTTTATTATGGCACCTTAAAAGTACTGTTTTAGTTCCTTAAAAATGGCTTTTCCCTTGAAAAACAAACAATTTTAACATAAATTAAATGTCTTCATACAGGGTTTATTACTGTTTATTCTCACACTTGAGGCCGTCTCTCTCGCACCCAGAATGCCTTTTCTATCAGACACATTATTTCTTCCAAGTTCTTTCAAGCTTTAACTTAAAACCTGTATTTCCTGAGGAATCTTCCCAAAATAATACTGAGCTTTTTTTTATTATATGTCATACTGTATAGTCAGATGGCTTTTATGTTTTTGTATTTATAACTAGTTAACCTGTACGTGATGATATAATTTCTAATTTCATGGACTATGATAACTGGAGCAGATCTTAAGGATCACTGTACTTCATACAAAAAAGTTCATGCAAATTAAATGACTGGCTCCAGAACACACAGTGTGCTGGGGGCAAGGCTAGGATAGAAACAAGTCTCAATCATAAAAAAAATCTAGTACTTTTCTACTAATGATAATTATAATAAAAGAATGAACTTCGTACAAGAGCAACCTTATAAGAAAGACACAGATAAAAGGCTTCGGTAGCTTTTTTATGCAGCTGATTGGCAGGAAGGTTTATTTACTTCATGGAGGAGGCCTGCGATCTAGAGAGATTTTAGGAAAAGACCATTCCCAGTGGAAAGCACAGGCAAAGGACACAGTGACAGGAAAGGTAAAGAAGCCTGTGTGGAATCACAAGTCATTCAGACTGATTGACGGGAGAGGGTGTCATTGGAAAAACAGGCTAGAAATTCAGAGGAGACCAGATAACAAAGGCCTCACATACTAAGCTGAACAATGCTGAATTCTATGTGACAGGTGATAGGGAGTCCTAGTTGAGTTAAGAGAATCATCAGTCATGATAAGTTCGTTTTTCAAAAGATTGCTTAGGCCCGGTCCCACTTCAGGAGCTGGGGTCTCATCGTGAGACCTGCCCGACTTGCCTAAGACTGTAAACATACATGACTTCCGCCGAATTGTGGCATTATCGATACATGCACGTGGGACTACCTTTTCCCATCTGTCATCCTAAAATCGTGTTGAATGACCTTCAAAGTTCCTGCACCCAGTTTACCTGTGAGACGTGAGGATGACAGAACACTTATTCTGCACCTCTTCCGAAATGATCTTCCACAGGTGGCGTTTTGACTTAGGATCCATCCCAGAGCTCGGCTCATCCTGAAGAGAAAATTACAAGAAAAATGTATCAAATTAATTAATTTTGGATGAGGTGCTTTACATGAATCACTACATCTCACCTGCCTGGAACAGAAATCACTCTGTGAAGTCCTGTGACTAACTTGTTTTATACTTAATAGGCTTCTTTTTGCTGCTGTCAAAAAGCTCAAAATTAGTCATTTATAATTGTCAATCTGTTCTAAAAAGTGACTCATTGAAGCTGACACCCTGTTACTTTACATTTGTCTCTTATATTTCTTTGGGAAAAATTCTGCTTCAATTACTGACAAAGCAGAGTCTTTACATTTAATACTACATTGTCACTTATATATTCGAAGCTACAGCAACAAGCTCACTAACAGCAGAATTGTGGCTATGAGTGATAATATGCTATGTGAAGTGGAAAGAACACAATTTGATTTTTCAGTTAATATGTCTGAAGTGTAGTTTTAGTTTCATGTTCTTAATTGAAATTTAATACCGCTTGGGGAAATAAACACAAGATTTGCAGAAACTGCCAAGTAGAAAGGTATAAATTATATTTTAAAAATAAATGATATTTCGAAAAATTGTTCAAGCATAAAATTAGAAATGTAGCAATGTATAATCTAAACAAGTAATAACAGGTCCTGACAGATGATCAAACAAACAAATTACAGGTCAAGAGTAGGTAAAAATTAAAAATATACATCTATAATGGAAAGCATGTACTTAGGATGACCAGAGGCTTGTTTTTACAGTGAGGGGTTAAATTTAAATTTAAAGAAAGGAATGAGTGTTAATTTAGGGAAACAGTAAAGGATATATTGGCACGGCTCTTGTTTTTGAAGATAATAGTATATATAATAAATGTATACAGAAGAAAAACGGCATCTTTCTTTCATAGCCTGTACTTCATTTAGGCTCATTAATACATAACATTTACATAGTGCTTTTAACTTTTTGAAGTACCTTACATCTATTATCTCACAGGGGTGCCTGAGGATTATTTTGTTCAATTTAAAGGACAGTTACACAATAGAATTCCATTAAAAGCATCAATTGGCAGGGATACAATGCATTATAAGCTTCTGGTATTATACAAAGATGGTCTGTGGTGCATCAGTCTATCTGGGCCGTTTACATGAATTGATCCTCTGTATGACTTAATCCCTGGAATAATGTGGTGATTTCTAAGTGGATTTTTATTGCATCTAGTGAAGGCTCTTTTGGAGTTTGAATGTCCTTAAATGAGGAGGATCTTCTAAATAAGGGCAAGCCTATTTCTCTGAAATAAACACATTTAGAGTGTTTGGTTTGGGGAACAGAATGCTATGTTATCCTTGTGTACCATTTATATTACAAGGTGATCAATTTAATTTCTCAGCGCTTAATGAAAATGTAAATGTTGAATGCATTTTTTTACCTTAAAAAATTCAGATAAAATGGAATGGCGTTATTACAATCACATTCCAGCCATATTTTTAAGTAACAGGGAAATAAAATTTTAGCACAACACATTGTCTTAAAGTGTGTGTTTCCTTTTTTTTCAGAAGTTAAAAAGTGTGTTAGCTCACTTGATCAGTTAGTAACAGAACTGATTTTTTCAGTAACTGGGAATCAAATCCTACCATATTCCATAATTTCGCTCACTCATTTGTATACCCGGAATTTGTTCCACCTACTTCCCACGCCCCAAGCCAAGCGTTTCCTCTGAAACTGACTGCAACACAACCTCAGACAAAAACATTTTTGAGGGTGTGCTGTTATGGCAACAAGTTATTGGCTGACAGAAGTTCCCTGAATGAGAGAGGATAGGTAAAATGCTTTGCAAAATAACCAGCACATAGTGAGCCCTCCATAAATGTTTACTCCAGTGAGGAGAGCGAGATGTGACACGCGCACATCTAATCACCAGGTGGCCTTTTCCACGGGGACTCTCTTACCAGCAGTAGGATGGAAGGCTTCCCTATCAAGGCCAGTGCAGTGGACAACTTTCTTTTTGTGCCGTAACTGCACATGGAGGTAGCTCTGTCCTTGTAGGGCATCAGGTGCAGTCTCTGCAGGAGTTTATGAACTGTCTGTGGGCAGAAAAAAAGGGAGTTAGTTTGGCCTCCTGCTAAAACCCTTAGAGCACTGAACGGAAGCTCTTGGTGAAAAGCAAGTTTTGTAATGAAGAATTACATACCTGAAAAATCCAAACATTTAAACTCAACAGATTTTATTTTCATAGGTCCACTTAAACATTAGTAATCATGGAAGAGATAAAAGCAATTCTGGGGATGCACATTTTCAAGTGGGATGCGTTTCCCCCCAAATGTGTGTGGGTCTGCAATTGCAGATTGCTCTTTCTGCTACATTAACGCAAAGCTTCCTTATAAAGTTTGGAAGAACTAAAACAGAAACCAGCCCTTCTCAAGGCAGGTTTCTCATTCACTGTTGTCACTGTTTCATCCTTTTTCTTACTGAGGGATGAGTTGTCACAAAGGCTTTAAGTCTTTTTAAAACTGACCCAGGATCAGAACTTTAGTATATTAACTAAAAGTGTTTGTGACTATTTCTGTAGTCAAATAACACTGGCAAATTGTTGAATTCTAGGAAGATTTCAACAGGTCCCTAGGATTGCAAAAATAGAAGAAATCCTCTTAAGGGTTAGTATTTCCACTACAAAGGCAAGTAATTGTAGTGGAGTACAAACCACATTTAAAAAAATCAAACTGAAGCTATTCTATTTTACTTGGGCATTTTGTAGGTTATTCTATATTTCAATAGACTAAAGGATATACAGGCATCACCAATCAATGCTCAACCCAGAGCCAAGGCATGTGTGATCCTGTATTTGATAGTTCTTAAGATGTAACTGAACAGACACTGGCCAAGGAACTTCTGAATCTGAGTTCACACACATGTACATGACAGCCACAATCCTGCTACTATTGCATCCATTATCACCATCAGGAAGAAAATGTCATTGTTTTCTACATGTCACCTTGGTCTTGAGGGTGGATGGGTACGAAGCAGAAACAATATAAGTTTTCTTTTTTTTTCAATTACAACTGACATTCAATATTATTTTATATTAGTTGCAGGTGTACAGCATAGTAGTTAGATATTTATTAATATGTAATTTATGAAGTGATCCCCCAATAAGTCCAGCACCATACACAGTTGTTAGAACATTACTGACTATATTCCTTATGCTGTACTTTACATCCCCGTGACTATTTTGTAACTTCTTAATCCTCTCACTTCTTTTAACCCAAAAATGGTTTTCAAATGAACTAGTTTTTACACACTTATACGCACTTCTTTAATATCTTTTTCTGGAATTCCATGTACCCTGGCGTAGAAATACAAATGTTCTTCCACAGTTACCAGGTCATCTAAGGCATCTTCCTGAGGGCAGTAGCCGACTAATGAGCTGTGAGAGTCCACATGAGCCAGAGATCTGAATTGAGAGAATCAAAACACAGATGAGTTTCAACAGATATTTCCCTCCTAGTACCCAAATGTTGGGAAGGTAGCTCTATGTTGGTCACAAAATTGGTGATTCTAATATTAATAAAAAAGATAAAATAATCCCACCATTATCGTTACATTTGAAGTTTCAAAAACTTCCACTTGCTTGAATAGTTGTCTTTCCCCCTAAGGATTTAATAATATAACCACCAAATAACAAAAAAAATTTGCATTAATTATTTTTCTCAATTCTGTTGTGCTCAGTAAGTTGAAGCATTTGTTTTTCATACCCAGACTTATTTCTGATCAGAATGTTTCCACTTGAAGGAATTATGTCTCCAGTCAGCATCTTGAAGATAGTGGTCTTTCCTGCTCCATTCACCCCAAGAAGGCCAAAGCACTGGTTTGGGGGAGGGAAAAAAATAGATGTAAACCTTAATTAAAGCAAAAACACGTTACCATTGTATCTCTTTCCTCCTTCTCCTTGAGTGAAATAAATTACTAAGAAAAATAAATCACAGGAATTATTCATGAGTATTGTAGTGCTCTGTTGGCATTTGATGAAACTTTCTCTTTTAAAACAAATGGGTACTTCTGTATCTTCCCCCGGCCCTTTAACTACATCTGAACGTGTGTGTGTGTGTGTGTGTGTGTGTGTGTGTGTGTGTGTGTGATTTGTTTTATATATATTATAGCATACTTCTACCTGACATGATAAAATATCCAAGCAAGATATGCTAACCTGACATACTAATTATATTTATAGATTTCACATTACTCACATAAACTTTAATCACAACTTTACTGAATAAGCTACTGAAGCAGTAATTTCTATAGACTGTCGAATAGATTTGATGCATTTACTTTGCAGCTCTGCTCAAAAAACGAAGGCAAATGCCCACATTCTCTCCTTTCAGAGCTGCTATGAACACAGCCAAACCAAATATGGATGCAGTCTAGGACCTCTCTCTGACCACTGATTTCTTTGTGCTGTTTTTCGAAGAGGCCTAGAAACTAAAAGTTGGAGAGAACACCCTGCACAGGCTTCCTGACTCAAAGTCCACCCTAGGGAGGACAGTAACTTGGGAAGGGGCTCAGGACTTGATATGTGGTGCATCTTCCCTGTCAAGAGGGAAGACTTACAGGGCGGGTAACAAATGGACACTTGTAAATTTTATACACACACACACACACACACACACAAACACACATATGCCATCAAAATATTGAGGTTGACTTTCATGTTTCTAGAAAAGAAAAGGAAAGATAAAGGTTTTATTTGTCACTTACGATGCCAAGAAGAAGGACTGTTAGAAACAAAACATGGTGCCTTACCTCCCCAGCGGGTATCCCAATGCTGATATTGTTTACAGCTATAATTTTTTTGTGGATAAGTTGGTAGGTCTTTGTGAGACGATGGAGTTGGACCAGGTCAAATTCATTAACACCATGCTCAACTCTCAATCTCTCAGCCCGCACGTCTTCATCTTCATCTATTGTCTCAATCACAGGTGAAGAATTAAATTTTCTGAAGAAGAGTCTAAAAAATGATGTGATTCTGCATCAATGATTTTGAAATGGCACCACTCAATGTTGACATGTTTCAATGGGTTCTTGCTTCATTAAATGTGTGCTATCACATACTAGGTTTGTTTCAAATTTGTTATGCATTCAAATAACTTAAAGATTAGTATGAATGCTCTTCAGCATATTTGCTACAATATTTGGAAAAGAGGTTTTGCTTTCCTTGCTTTAAATGCTTACAGATCCACTGCTACACTTGGGATTTCTAATTTTAGAAACAAGGAGGTCATTTTGGGTTTGAAAGTTACTTCCTAACACAGAGACCAGAGTCTTTAATAAGACTTACATGTCCACAATAAAAAACCACTTACTTTTATAAATCCTCTCTATTTCTTTTGTCATCAATAATATGAATGTTATTCTATGTTCTTTAACTGTGAATATCTTACTGAAGATCTATCTAATATATTAAGGTTATCAGCCCTGAAAACTCACTGAGTCTAAAACCCACCTCAGTATCTTGTCTAACGAATACCAAAGCAAACCAAACTCATATAAAAATCCAACAAATCAATTCAGGGCTTCCTCCCAACATTCCTGTTTCTTTTAATGACATCCCCAGAGATTCCAACTGTGATGTTTTCTTTGAATCTTCCCCATTCCAAAATCCACTCATGCAGTCAGTCTGCTGGCGCTAGAAATGCCTTCTAATACCCAGTCATTGTCATCGATCATTTTCTGTCTATTTCTATTACCATCATAGGCTTTCACTCTTCTTCACCTATTAATAGATTTCTCCAGGAACCTCAAACTGCGCCAGTGTCTCTGACTCCTCCACTCCAGTCTGCAACCTCCATAAAGTCACACCCCCTGGAGCATCTTTGATCATGTGTTCTCTGTTCAAAAACCTTTAACGGACTGTTTATTTCTTGAATAAAGTCCAAACCATATCATATCTCTTTTTTTTAAAGGGGTGAAACAAAGATAGTTTATTGAGGGGAAAGTACACTCCAAAGAGGTAGGAGCAGGCTCGAGCAAAGAAAGTGGCTCAGGAGCCCATATCATATCTCTTTAACAAAAGATTCAATTCCATAATCTTCCAAGCACACACTTGAGTTCCTACTACTATTTCATTACATTTATTCTATGTTCCAATCAAATGGTTACTCCTTTCTCAAATATGCTCAAAGATATTTTTTCTCTATTTTTGCTCTTGTTGTTCTTTTTATGAACTTGTTTTATTTTTGATAGGTGAGACATGCACATCATGTATTAGAATGGTACTGTAGAATATACAGTGGAAAGTAAGTCTCCTTCAACCATATGCAGTTCTCTTCAGCAGAGACACACCTATTTAGAGATAGTCCATGCATATGTATGCATAAATAATATACATTTCTTTTCTAAGTCAAATGGTAGTATACTTTATACATAGTTCTAAACCTTGCATTTTTTACTTAATAAATAGAAGTAATCCCAAATATTATTCAGAGAACTGTATCATTCTAATGGCTGCATAGTATTTAATTTATGAATCTATGTATATAATTTAGTTAACCAGTCCCTAAATGAAGGCCATTTAGATTGTTTACATTCTTTTGCTATTAGGAAATAGTTGCTATGATGAATAATTTTATACATACATAATGGTGCATATTTATGAGAATATCCATAGAAAAACTTTCTAGAAATGGAACTGCTGAGTTAATGGCAGATGTTTTTCTTTTTACTTAGGGTTCTGTCCTCACTTTTTCAATTTGCTAATATGCAACATACTCAATCTTCTTTCCTCATTTTATTTTCTATTCTTCCAAACTCAAACTCAATATAAATAAAAACTACCTCTTTTGTTTATATGTTTTCTATCATTGAATCTTAATCTCTTTAAGGTTCACTATTGTGCTTAATCTTACTCTCCAGTCTACAGCAATACTTGCAGACCCATAGTAAGATTTGATAATTACTTACTGAATGAAATGAATGGTGACATGTGCTACAATTTTCAAAAAAGTTTTCTAAGCAAAACATTTCCATATTCAGGGAAAAGCTTCAATTACTGACCCCTCCCCAAATATTCTGAATTGAGTTCCACCACGGATGTGAAACACTATATGTTCATTGTATTTACCTGAATTTCTTTATTATCCACTCATTGATTAAGAGCCGCAAGAAAAAGAACATGGTGCCTTGAGAAACCAAAGCCACAAACATTGCGCCTAGCTTGTCCATCTCAAACGTTTCACTCGGGTATTCTACACCGTAGGCTTTTAGGAAGTCTAGGACTGACTGTTGTTGAGAAAGTTCAATCAAACCATAGCCAAAACAGAACTGCGGGAAAATCAGGAAAATGCGCTTGAGGGTTTCCGAAATAAGTTCTAAAGTCTGAAATAAAAGAAAAATAATGGAGCTCAGTGTTAAGACTTTCAATACGTTGACAAAAAAAAAAAAAAAAAATTAGAACTGGATGTAGACCAATATTGAGAAGCTTATCTAGATTGGCAATGATTTCACACGTATGCTGAATTTACATATAAATATTTAAGGTCACCAAATGATGGAGATTTATTACTAAAATACAACCAAAAATAATTATATTTTTCTTGAGATGATCTAAGGGAGCGGTTCCCAACCTGTGGATCATGACCCCTTTGGGGGTGGAACGACCCTTTCACAGGGGTCGCCTAAGACCATCGGAGAACACATATCAGATATTTACATTATGATTCATAATAGTAGCAACATTACAGTTATGAAGTAGCAACGAAAATAATGTTATGGGGGTCACCACTACATGAGGAACTGTATTACAGGGTCATGGCATTAGGAAGGCTGAGGACCACTGCTACAGTGTCAGGCTAAACCCTGAAGGCAGAATCACAGCTAGATCAGCCTCAGATCACAGGGGTGTAGGAATAGCAGGTGTTGGGGTCTGACATGGGGTGTAGGCAGGTGCCTGAGTAAAGGAGGAATTTAGTACAGTACAGTTTCCTTGAGGAGTGACTGAAATGGTTAAACGGGATGGAAGGAGAGAGACGACCCATCTTAATGAGAAGCAAATGGCTCATTTTCACATTATTCACACTTGGGGCCAACCCCTGGCACCTCGTGAATTTTCCTCTTCCTCCTGGAGTGTGCTTGTTTTTCCCCCAGTTCACTTCATTTCCTCTCTATTCTTTCCCACTCCATTGCCTGGCACCGTTCGGGCTTCCCTTCTCACTCATCATAATTGTCAGCTCTGAATAGAAAGTGATGCTTACAATGAAGTGGGCTCCAATACATGATTGAAAGGGGATGAATTAGGTCTATTCTCTACGACTGTTCAAAGGAATCTTAACCCACAGTCATATAACTAAGCCATTGTGCCTGTCACTACCACACCATAACAATTTGCTTTGAGTAAAATGTTTAGTTGACCAACTGGGTGCATGATTTCTGTAGTGCCATACAATATATCTGATTTCACCTCCATCACCCCACTCAAGCCCTATCATCTGTCAATAGTTCTGATGCTGCGTACGTGTAATCATAGGTTTTGACCCAGATGGAGCCTGAAAAGAATTTTAAAAGGCCGAAGTTTCTCCTCTACTAAATTTAATAGAATCTAATGAAAGTCCTCTTGTCTGTTTAGAGAATGCAAAAATACAGAAAATCTTTCCACCTTGAACACGGTGAAGCACTTGATACATTCACTGAAGTTTAGCAGAGTGATGAGGGACCTTACCGGATCATTAGGCTTTTCCTTGGAAAGAAAGTATACCACTGACAAGGAGACAATGGAATTGATGCCAAAGAAAAGGTTGATGCAGACGTAAGTGATGAAAGCCATTCCTGTTTCATGGAAGAGCCCAGCCAGCAGGTACATCCAAGAAAATGTGGCATACCTGTATGTGAATAATGCTAAGGGTTAAAATCATGTCTAATTGTTCTCCTTTACTACATACATACATACATGCATGCATGCTCAGAGGGGGTTCCAAAGTGATAATAAACATTAGGGATGAGTTGCCAAGCCCTGCAGCTAGATCTCTCTTTTATTCTATTCTTCTCTTTAACAACAACAACAAAAATTCAAAGGATGTTTTTTAAATGACATAAGAAACCTCTCTTTTGAGCCCGAGCCTAGTCCAGCAGAGCCGAGCGCCTGCTGTGTGCGCCTCCGCGCTATGGCCGGCTTCCTGCCCCTGGAGGCGGTGAAACGCAAGATCCAGGCGCTGCAGCAGCAGGCGGACTAGGCGGAGGACTGCGCAGGGCCTGCAGCGGGAGCTGGGCCGCGAGCGGGAGCAGTGCGAGAAAGCCGAAAAGGAGGAATGTGGCAGCTCTCACTGGACGCATCCAGCTCGTTGAGGAGGAGTTGGACAAGGCTCAAGAGCGATTGGCCCTGCAGAAGCTAGAGGGAGCAGAAAAGGCTGCGGATGAGAGTTAGAGAGGAATGAAGGTGATCGAAAATCGGGCCATGAAAGATGAGAAGATGGAGATCCAGGAGTTGCAGCTCAAAGCGGCCAAGCGCATCGCAGAGGAGGCCGCCCGCAAGTACGAGGAGGTAGCTCAACAAAACATCCTCTGAGCAGTCAGCATGAGAATGCTAGAAAAATAGTCACAATACTCTGATATGAGGCCATCTACTCAATAGGAATCAATATGGTAGAATTTAGTACTCTGTGGGGGAGCCGTATCCAAAAAACTGCTCGCCATCAATAATTGAGCAAGAGCATTTTTCTATTAATAAATACTGGGCAGAAAGGGCCTCTCTGGCAGCAGAGATAATGTAACTGGCCTAACTTCATCTCCTCTGTACTTTAGGGAATGGTAAATTGAAGATTTACATATCTGGGACTGTATTCCTTTAGGACCAAGTTAATAAAAGACCAGCAAACTCCTGATTAAACTGGATACGGAATATTTTGTAGACAGGGCTGCACATTTTGGCTTTGTTATATTCTTGCTTTCTTAGTTAAAACATCAGAGCTGGAGCATTCCATATTCTCCAGCAGTACAGGGGCCAACTCAAGTGTGGGGGGCCAGTTTACAATTCTGACTAAAAATCACCCTGCTTCTAGCTTCTCCATCTCTGCCCCTCACTCCTATTTATTACACATCATACTACCCAGGAGATACACTAGCAAATTGTTCAATTAAACAGAGACCACACTTTCCATTTAGGTTCTTGCAACTGTATCATATGTAATAGTATCACTTTTTCTACATTTTGGTCAAATAAATTTTTACATAAACTACAAAGAAAAAAAAGAAAAAAGAAACCTCTCTCTTAAGGAATCTTGAACAATCCTACATGATTACAATTTCAAATTAATTCCTCCTAGAGATGGTGCTACCCTTCCTAGGCAAGACTTTGTTTTTCTTCTCAGAAATATGAACTTCATCCATATAAATCTAACAATTTAAAGTTGAGAAAAACAAATGTTATTATTGTAAATGAGATAAGCAGACAGGGCATGCTTAGAAGCTGGATGTCTCTGGGGTAATGTAGTAGAACTAAAGACTGAGAGATCCTGCAGCAGCTACAACTGCTGACTAAATGGATACTTCCCATGCATTGAGGGCAGAAAGAATTGCTACACTAAGCATGAACCGTATCAACCTACATTACCTGGATTACACTAACACACAAGCAATATTATGTGTTTGTTTTACACATCTATAAAAATATAAATTAAAAAAAATTTTTTTTGGACACAGACAACAATAATGTAGTAGTCGCCACAGGGAAAGGGGGGAGGAGGTGGAAAAAGAGGGACGGGGATTCAAATACATGGTGATGCAAAAAGAAATGACTCTGGGTGCATAGAACACAATGCAACACACAGATGATAAAGAACTGTGCACCTGGAAGCTATGTAATTTTTCTGGCTAATATTACCCCAATAATTTTTTTAAAAGCTCAATAACAATAAAATAATAGTAGTAATACTATTAAAAATAAATTCAGGGAGTTCCCTGATGGTGTAGTGGCTTAAGGCTTCGGCGTTGGTGTTGTCAGTGCTGCAGCCTGGGTTCGATTCCCAGTCAAGGGAGCTACCCACATATCAAAAAGCAAGAAAAAAAAATAAATTCATATAAATATATACCTGATAATGATATATATACTCATCATTTGTCAATACATAAATCCATACATTGATACACATTTTTCTGATCATTCTAAAGCCTCCATTTTAATGCAAATTAAATAACATATGTAAATTGCTAAGTACGATACTTTGTACCTAGTAAGTGTTCATTAATGGTAGGTACTACTATTGAGAACATTCTCTTTCAGAAGTACTGTACTTTACAAAGCTGAACTAGCAAATGTAATGTACTGTTAGTCATCACTCATGATTAATGAAACCCCAGGGCAACTGAAAGTGAGCCAGTGAGATTTAGGTCCTGTGTGTGCCTAGGAGAATTTAATTCTGTTAATTCTTCTTTCGCTGCAGCTTACCCAAAGAGCAGGAGCAGGAGAGACACAGCGCCCAGGTTGTTTCCACTGTAGAAGGCAGGTAATTTGAAAATTGCAATGACACCAATTGAAAAGGCTACAGGTACCAAGTAGTAGACCTATGGGAAGATGTAAAACAATGTTTAATTTAGGGAAAGTTTTTCTTTTTAAAACCCAATGGCCCATCTAGTTTAAAAACTGTAACAAGTTGACCAAGAAATATTTGAAGGAGTGAAGTTTTATTTATGTTCCTGCCACTTGTAACTGTTCAGCTTATTTTACATTGATTTCATCCTAGAATTTGTCGCCTGCATAATAAGGTCAAGCCAACCTGCATGTGTATAAATAGATATATATGGAGTGTCCAGCATTCCTGCCCCCAGGCTTTGAGACTTGGGATCACTCAGTGCCAGAGAGGTTCAGTGAGAAAGATAAGACAGCCAGGTATCTGGGATTAGATTCAGTCCTCAAAGTATTGATTTCATTTTAAATGCTGGAACTCTCAGACAAGCTGATTTCTAAGGCTTGGTTATCAGTGTGAGCCACTTTGTGCCAAACAGCAGGGTAGCAGGTCCCACATTCTTGTAATTACAGGTATATGAAAGCATTCGGTGTTTCACTGACAAGCAGAAGTATTAAGTGCTAAGAGTTTGCAGTAAGATGCACGCAGTAAAAGAGGCAGTCATTTAATTTGGGGGGAAATCTCCTAAATGGGAGTGAGCATTTATATAGGACAACAGAATCTAAACAGGAAACAGCTCTTCACAGAAGTGTGTACTTTTAAACTTTAACATTAAAGCTCCTGTTAAGTCCAAAGGAGTCATTATATTCTTTTAGATTTGATTTCTAAGAAGACAAACACATTTCAGACCTCACTGGATACATTAACAAAATAGATATGCAGCTAATTATTCTCCAATCCTTTAAGTCAAGAACATTTACAGCAACTCAGACAATTTCACCATAACCACCAGGCAACACATCCTTACCCTGGGCTTTTGGTCAACACTGGCACATTTTGAATTAAGAAAAACCATCTGAACTTTGGGACCATTTTATGCAAATGAGAGACCTTTCAATGAAATCCATTCTTTTTTGTCCCTACTAATCTCCTCCAATGTGTCATTCAGCAGGGGCTGCTATTTCCACATTTTCACTATGATATAACTAAATTTTTATAAGTGTGCTTCTGTGGTACCAATGGACAAGGCTATTGTCTCAAGCTTCTATTTCTCTACAGTAGTGCTTCTCAGACTTCGGTGTGCAAAAAAATAACTCAGGGGACTTTGTTTAAAAAAGGCTCCTCTCCCAAGGTTTGGATCTAACTGGTCTGGTGTGGGGCCCAGGAATCTGTATTCAATAAGAGTCCTGGGGGATCTCATCCAGCTCATCCTTAGAGCACAGAGATGAGGGCCAGTGGATTTCTCTTCCCTCTAACCACTGGATGAAGATACACCTGATACAAATGATTTTTTCTTGACTTATTTTGGGGTAACAATCTGAACTAACTAGCATATATAAATCTCAACTATAAAACTGGTATCTTCTACTCAAATCAATCCTATCTTACCTGCAATGACACTAGTTACTCACCATGTCATAAATGAAGTTTGTTACCCAGTAGCAAGTCACACCAATGCCTGAAATGTGCTGCAACTGCTTGGCTTTGGTCTGGTGCTCCCTTACAACGTAGGTGACAAAGCTGGCAGTGGTGACAGAGTAGCCCATCAGGATGGAGAGTGCCACTAAAATATCGATTAAGCTGCTCATTCTATAACAAGCAAGAGGGAGAAGAAAGCACACGTAAGTTTTTGGAACTCTCTTCCTTTTAGAAATATTCAGAACTAAAACCATCAACAAAAAACAGCGTAAGAGTTGGCTGTGATACAAAAAACTCTTCCTACCAGACAGTCAAATAACATCTTCGACATGACTTGTCTGTGACCCTGGAATAAATGGACCTTGAGTGCATCTGAATTGGCTAGGGATATTTGATAGAAAAACCTTGGTCTCCAAGGGTTGCAAGGATGTATCAAGGGGTATTTAGTCCTTGAGTACAGAAATAGTACTTAAATGCTATGCAGGGAAATTGAAATGATGAGTACTTAGCACTTGACTCATAAAAGCAGCAGATTCTGTGAAACTACAGTCAACGAGCTGTACTTGGCAACCCCACTATACACTCTCTGAGAAACTTCCTTTTATCCCAGTGAGCGACGTATATTCCCAGCTTTCTAGATTGACATTCATTCAGAGACTGACATTCATTCAGACACAACTGTGATTTCCAACTACAGTACTTTATGCAGAGGCTGCACTGCTAAGGAGGAAGTGGTCGTGCCGGACAGATCTACTTACGTGGCTTGTTCTTGGTCTTGCACTCCTGGGTAAGGATGACTATACAGGATGATGCCTTAAAGAAGAGGGCAGTCTTTCCATTAGAAAGTATTCACTCTATCAGAAGTACCAATTTTTAGATGAATCATACACAATACTTGCACCTCCTTATGCTATGCTCTATACTTTGCGATATTCTTTCAAAGGAAAATGATCTTCTCCCAATCTCATCACTGCCATACAATTGGCGACACTCACGTAAAAAGGAAAATAAACTTTTTTTACATTATGTATGGAATTTGGGGGCAAGAGGGCAAGAATTTACCTTTCTTATATGTAGTATCTTCCTGTCTATTGAAGTAATTGTTTTCCACTCTCTTCTCTTTACCCTATGGCATTTACAGAAGCAACTCAAAAGGAGACCAATTATATGAGTCTCCTGAAGAACAGACACTTACCACCCCACCCCTTTTTATTGTGCTGTTGGCTGTGGTGGAGAAATACCGTACCGAGAGGATCCCTCCCTCTCCTTTACTACTTCTAAGATGCTATTGTTCTAGAATTCTACCACAGTGGGGCTTGGAGTTCAGCCATTCCCAAGAAATAGTCGCTTGATTCCAATACAGTCCTATATTACTGGGGTCTCCTGAAGTTGGTCATGCTTTCTGAGTTAGAAGCAAAGGTGTTTTGTTTACCCGACCCGCTCCTTCCTTAGAGGGTGTTGGTTAGCCAGAGTCAAAATGGGCCGGCAACAGTTTGCCAAAGGACCACAGTGTGAAGGCAGAGTCTACACCGTCTGAGTAACTTTGGAAAAGAATGGTCTGAGACGGAAAGAATACATCCCTGAAATATTTGTTGCTACAGAGTCATTAGCTGAGGGAGAATTTAGTTACTGCTCATACAGCATATGTTCATCATATTAAGATATGAAAGTCCTTTCACAACTCCCAGATACTACAGAATTATTCTAAAATTATGTTCTCCACATTAACCTAAAATTATAATTTTTATTAAGTAGAATGCAACACATTTTGAAGTTGAATTCTGCAATTGTTGTATGTTAAAGAAATAAGCATTATCATTAAAGCAAAATAAAGAAACTAACAACAATAACAACCAGCTTGGCCTAGAATTTTAATTACATCATTGGGGAAATGAACTTTTCTCATTTTGGGGGGGAAGGGGGAAATTAATGGGCTTTCTTTTTACTGAGATTCAATTTTCCTTGGGACCCTACATAAATCTTGTTGCTGAATTATAATATGGGGGGGGGGGACATTTTTAAAAAATTTCTGCTTTGTGTTTCAGAATCAAGGAATACTCTATTTCAGGAGAGGAATCTTTACAAATACATTTAGTCCACTATGAAAAATGGTGTTGAACCAATTGTTTTCATATACATCTTTAGCTGAAGGATCATATAAATGTGTCGAGTTAGGGTTCTACAGCATCCACATAATGTTTTCAGTACAGTGATTAGTCGATGAATGCTTATTACGTCTAATCAAATCTTAAAATTTCAATTATTTCCCCCACATACATTTTATGTTATCTGCACAGTGGTGAACCTACCATGAGATACTTCCCATTAACCGTTGTTACTAACGCAACAAAGAGTAAGAATAAACACTTAGGGTGAAGGGAACGCTGTGTCAGCTATTTGGAAGAAGAGCCTTGTTGTACAACATTTGTTAGTAAAAACAAGCAAACCTATATTTTTTGGTAAGAAAGAACAGAATTTTCATGCTAAATTAACCATGAGGGGAGACCACGTGAATGAAATAGATATTGACATAGCAAAGGAAAACTAATTAAAAAAACTGTAATATTAATAGCATGTGAGAATTCAAAGAAAATCAATTTTACAGCTAAAGCAAAATCGTCGTTCATGTAGAATTCAGCAAGGATGACTTAGAACAGCGCGTATAGTAGGAGAGGTGGCAAGAGAATAGTTGAGCTGATGTTTAAAGATAATATTATCATGGCAGATGCCGTATATGTATTATGAAACAATAAAAGTACTTCTGGCTGACATAAATTTCTTCTTTGAAAGGAATCAAATTCTTTCCAGAGACGGTGGCAGGCAGCCACTTTCATAAGTCTGTATAAGAAAAGTGATTTAAAAATAGAAGGTATACTACTACTCATCTCTATGTCACTCAAACTAAGCCTTATTTTTAAGTAAAAAATCAATTTCCTTTCAGGGTCAATAGATAGTTTATGTTCCAGAATTCTTAATTCTTTATACTCTGTCACTTAAAAATATGGTGGTAGGAGCCAAGCAAGACCAGCCTGCTGGATGGAGTCCAGAGAGACTCAGATCACTTTGGTCTTGGTAGAGAACAGTAATCATAAATGAAATCTGAATATAGGTTTCAAAAGCTGACCCTTCAAAAGTGACATCGATCTCTTGTTCTTACCTATATACCTTTTCTATATTTCCCCCTGGTAATTTCTGTAGTTTTTGTGCTTTCATTATGTGTCACAGCAGGAAATGCCTTTTGCTCTGAATAAGACATCCTACTGAAAGTCAAGTGTTCAGTAGTATTTCAAACCAGGTTATCCTACACCCACCTGGCGTTAGTCACCATTTAACTTAATTTACCACTTTTGACGATGCCCTTTGTTGGTGCTCTAGATCTAAAGATTATCTATAAATCTTGTTATTTTCTTTATGGTTCCTCCTGCTAGGAAAATGCCAGAGTGGTTGGAGAAAAAAATACTGTTTTTCTCTGAAATGAAGACTCCAAAAGATTCTGTTTGCAGAATAAGTCCTTGACTCCACAGTTTACTGGTACAATCACCGGAACACCCAGCACACAATATTATGCGCTACTGCAGGGAGATGAAAGAAAAGGAGGCCTCAGCATTTCTCAAAGGTATGTCGTGTCTTTTCTTCCTACTCGATACATGGTTAGCCCATTTATCACACTAGAAACTCAGTCTTGGCCAGCAAATATATTAATCAGTTGTTTTTTTTTTATCTTAAACGTTATTTGGGGGGATCAATATGGGAAAATAATGTGAACACATCTTAAGAAGATGAAATGGTCTGATGGGCAGTAATTGATTTAGAAAAAAAATCGGTCTTTTTCAAATTTCAAATGTTAATTTTAAAACTATGTGGAAGCCTCTTGAAAAATCCAACAGAAGTAGAACTGGCTGAGTACAGTGAAGTAATAAAAAAACAAAGTACAAAGTATTAGAAAAATGAAGAGGCAGGAGTCAGACGGGGGCTCAGACCTGGGTTCAAATGCCACATCTGAGCCCCAGAGAAATAATAATAGAGAACAATACTCATCCTGAAAGGGTACTTGGAAAGATTAGCAATGTTTCATAGATTTGTCCTCATATTTAGATTGTATACAATATTTATTAATATTATTATTTTTAGCCTATATGCCAGTAAAGAGATATAGAAATATTTTCCTATGAGATACAACTACTAAGTATGAGAGTAGAAATAAGCCTGGAGTTAAAATTACTATCTTGTTGGTCAATGAGGAAACTAAATTAACCTGAAGTTAAGGGGGTATTCCAAATGTTTCATATGATGGTAGTGTGGAAGTAGTAACTTCCAAAATCCCTTTAAAGATCTGTGATTTAGGTACTAAAGTACCTGCCAATGGGAAGAAATGGGATCAAACATGCATTTTTAGATGGAGAGTAGCAAAAGTTGCAATACGAGAAGCTCTGTGTAAGTAACTTTACCGTGTCGAGCGGCATCATACTCTGACATGTTAACTCGCAGGAGGAAATTATTCAAGCTGTTGAGGTAAGCTGGAAGGGAGTGATAGCCTTCTGGATCATACCACACCTGTTCAATTCCAAAAGCAGGCAAGATCAGAATTGTGTGGAAATAAATTAGGCTGTCTTTACATCTGACAGCTCACAGAATTTATATTTAAAATCGGATCACCAATCTCTTAATAACTTATTTCAACCTGGAAGATTAGGAACCACCCCCAACATATTGACCGTAGACCTCTAAGTTTCTAACTGAGAGCTGGGCAGAAATTGGAAAATACAGTTGTCTTTTGTTTTCTGTGTGATAGCACCAAGCTAGTAGTTACCCTGATCTTCTCCACAGGCAGAGCTGCAAGTCGACTGGAGAAATTATTATTATTTCCATCTCTGAGGCTGTTCTGTAGTGATCCCCAAACTAGAACTAAGGTGTCCTGGTTCACAATAATAATAAAAACAAATGGCCTACATGCCAGGAGTAAAAAGAACATAATACATATATGTCTTTTGTCCTTAACAACCAGGTTGCTAATCTTGAAATTTCCCCACTCACTTTCTATTCCTACTTATCACCCTCAAAGAAGTGAGTTACTTTACCTTCTATATCAAAAACAGAGGGATTTTAAATACTGGTGGGCCTCAATTAAAATCCGGTTGATAATTTAATTACAAATCTGATTTGGGGAGAAATTATTTAATATTAGAACTCCTCTGTTGATGCAAGGATATTTTCTCTTGGGGAGAGGGCAGAGGAACCAAAGTGGTGGCAGTCACATACTCTGCACTACTGTTCACTTGTTCTACAACCTTATGACAATCAGCTAAAACGGGCTCAATATCTATCTCATAGGGATGTTCTGAGGATGGCATTAGGTCATTTGTGTCACAGGTGATACTCGGGCTTAGTTTATAATAGTCACTAAATGAATATTAGTTTTCCACTTCCCCTAAGTGTAAATGTCTCTTACTACCAAATGAGAACAATGTGAAGGGCAATTTAAAACTCCTAAGAGTACCACTGGTCATACGGGTAATCATATGTGTGTGATTCTGGGACTCTAGCTTGTTTCAAAACACAGGTATTATCTAGAAGCAGAAAAAAAGCAACAGGATTTTTTGTTTCCATCAAATTCTCAGTTTCCACGTTCTTTAAGAAACACAGATGACACGTACATAAAAAATATGCATGAAACATTTATGCACAGTTTAACAAAAAATTATGAAGGGAGTACATTCACTGAGCAATCACTCAGATGGAGAAAAAAATTGCTACTAGAATCCAGGTCCTCTTCTCCCCAACTCTCTGTGTCTTTCCAAATCTCTCTCCCCTAAACAACATGGCTGAGTTTTGCCTATTCTCAAAATATACGGTAAATGCAATTACAGTTACATATTTCTTTTTGTCTTTTCCTTTTCTTATTAATAATGTTTGGGGGATTTAGCTGGTGGGTTATATAGAACTGAGTTCATTCATTTCCAATGCTCAAAGGTCTAGTGAATAAATATGTAACAATTTATTATTTGCTTTACTGTATATGGGCACATTTGGTTATGTTTTTGGCTAATATGGGAAACACTACCTTGGACATTGTTGTACATGTATCCTGGTACTTATGTGTACACATGTCCCTGGGCTAAAGGCACAGGACTGGAAGCTGTGTGCTATGGAGTCTGTATTATGCCAAACTGCTTTTCAAATTGATCATACCCATGTTTTGTTTTTACCTCGTGAAAATGTTTGAACATTGCAAGTTCACATTCTTATTTATATGACATCCCAGAAGAAAGTTCATAATTTACCTTGGCAAGTGTTCTATTGGCCGGAACTTCTGTTACATCAAAACGGAGGTCATCAGTCAAAGGTAACCCAAAACTCCAACCTCCATATCTATATAGATATAGAATAATCAAATTTACATTTGTTTTAGTGAAGAAAATAGTCATATTTTTTCTTTGCATTAGAAACATATTTACAATATGAAATAAATGCTGCCTGACATATATTTTATTTTTATCATTTTTAATCATATTTTAGTCTAAAATATACACTATAAATAAGAGCAAAAAGTCCTAAACAAAAGCACATGTGGAGTAACCATTCTGAAAATAAGTGACATATAATCTAACCAATGCCTCTAATTTAACTGGATCTACATCATCTCAAAAATCCTAAGGATTTTATGTTTAAATACCCTATTTTAGGTAATTAAATACTAAAGTAATATAACATCAGTTCTTATTTTCAAATGGCTCCACCTCTTCAATTCTCTACACTTTCTCTCTTAGCATATCCCCTGGTGCTATACTCATTCTCTTCCTGGATATCTGAAGGTGAGTTGTGTCTATATAACTACTTGTCAGGTCATGGTCTCATAAAAATAAAAAGTGGATTTAAAAAAATCCAAGTAGTAATTTAAAGAATAAATTAATTTGAATGTGCCAAATTAGAGTTGGGGTGAATAAATAATGATGCAGTCACTCTAGTATAATCTTCTTGTGATTATCATCCTAAATGGGATGCCGCAAAGCTATATTTTTGACATGCAAACAACACGACAGGTACAGTATTTATAGTATATTGCTCATTTAAAAAAAAGTAGCTTTTAGAGCAGCTTATTTTTAATAAACCCTTTTTGTTGAAAATATTTACATGCATTTCTGATGAAAATTTCTGGAAGGATATACAGTAAATTGGTTATACCTGGGTAGAGAGAGACTTTTTTTTTTTTTTTATCTGTAGTTTCTAACTATTAGTTAGAATGTCAGTCTTTCATGTTCATTGAGAAATAAAAGAGGGAAGAGATGGAAGAAGAAAATAGGAAGAAGACTACTAACTTCCCCCACCCCAGCTTTGCTGAGGTGTAACTGACAATTAAAAATTGTATATATTTAAGGTATACAACTTGATCTTTTGATATATATTTATATTGTGAAATAATCACCACAATCAAGCTACTCAATATATGTATCACCTCACACGGTTAACATTTTCTTTGTGTGTTTGTATATGTATGTGTATGTGCTGAAAACTCTTTAAGATCTATCCTCTTAGCAAATTTCAAGTATACAATACAGTATTGTTAACTATAGTCACGTTGCTGTCAATTAGACCTCCAGAATCTATTCATCTTGCATAAATGAAATTCTGTATGGTATGCCTTGACCAACATCTCCCCATTTCCCCCTTACCTCAAGGCCCCAGCAAATATCATTCTACACTCTACTTCTATGAGTTTGACTATTTTAGATTTTAGATTGCACATATAAGTAAAATTTTGTAGTATTTATCTATCTGGCTTATTTCACTTAGCATAGTGTCCTCTAGGTCCATCCATGCTGTTACAAATGCAAGCCTACCAAATTTGACATCTATGGCAAATGCTTAAGTGGCTCAGGTACAACCCCATGAACACATCTTATTCACATGCAGATATCATAGTCTCAATTTTGAGATAATTATATTAGAACTAAAGCTCTTTGTCACCAAAAACAGTGCCTTAAAATTCTCCAAGTTGGCATAATCCAGTCATTAACTTTCTTTTCTTGCTTCAAGACAAAAAAAATGTACAAATTTCACAGTATGCTTTTGAAGCCTAAAGAAATCAATGCTTTTCAATTTGTTCATACGATCTTAATTTAGAGTCATTTAAAAATTTTAATAAGGCTGTTGAGATAAAACAGAGAATTTAACAATGTAAATAATCAGAAGGCAGTTATCATTCAATTAGAAAGCAAGATATGCTAAATTAGATATTATAAACAGAATATTTTTACCTTTTTTGCATGAACTCATTAGCAGTTGATATAAGATAATTTTCCAAGCGGTGCCCAGTGAGGTTATAAATTTCTTGGGAAGAATATGTTCTTCTGTGAGGGGGAGAGTAGTTGAATTTAGGACATTCCTGAAAAATAAAGTTAAACATTAAGTTCGTCGTGTTAAAGAACTTTAGCCTCTTGATTTGTCTATTATTGCAACTGGCAGAATGTGATATCTGTCTCCTAACTTTAAAGAGCTTTGAGAAGGACGGCATCTTGCCTATGCCAGGGTATCAGAACAAACAGTTATACAGAGAGAGCATATAGATGTGTTTAGGACTCTCTTGAAGGCAAAAAGGAACACAAGTTAACTAATGTGCAATTTTTCTTTTACTGTACTGACAAGCTTAACAAGTTGGAGAAAAACATTCAACACTAAGAAGACTCAAAATTCCCTCAATAATTCACAGGGAAGAAAAAAATGTTTGCCTGAAATTGAAAAGATCACACTAACAGACTTAAGTGCTCAGGGACTGACAGCAGTGAATGAAAAATTTGTTTTATAGTAGTTTTAAAGTACCAGACCTAGGCGTTAGAGCTCAATTTTACATATATCCAAATCTAATTAAATTTTATATAAATCCAAGACTAATCTAAAATTACTCCAAATTAAAAAGTTCACATATATGTCGCTAATATTACAGGGATATTACAGAGAGTCCTTGGATACCTTTTGCCAAGTTTTCCCCATTGTTAGCATCTTATGTTACCATCTTACATTTGTCAAATTAAATGCATTGGTACGTGATTATTAATCAGTCTCTTAGCTTAGTTTAAATAATTTATTTTTATGTTTGTAACTTTCTGCACTTCATGACCACTTACTCTTCATTGAAGTTTCTTAGGCTTCACTGTGTTCGTTTAGTTTGGGAGAAGCTTGGCATTTTTTCCAGTTTTTCCTTCTATCTTTCATATGATGTCCCAGAGCCTGAGCCTAGGACCACACATGTGTACCAAGAGCATAAGGTTGCATATTGCTCTAAAAAATGAATGCTGATAATTTCACCTTAGGTCAAACTGTGTGAACTTGAAGATCACATTCTAGAATGCCACTGGTTTCATAAATAGAAAGGTACCCTCATATATATGCAGTGTCATTTTTTAGCTTTAATTTTTTTATTGTATATTATAAATACAGAAAAGCACATACAAGTATATTATAAATACACTGTTTGATGAATTTTGACAAACTGAACCCCTGTAACTGTATCAGGAAACAGAACAATGCTAGTACCCAGAAGCCCTCTCATCACATCCCCTTCTAATGAGGCTGACTAGACATCTCATTTTAAACAGGACAGGAAACACCTGTCCATTTCAAATGGTACGTAGGGTCAGCCTAGTCTCACTGGGTTACATTCAAGGTGTCAGTAGGCTGACCACAGGTACCGTTTGAAATGGGACAGTACTGTTGTTTTCTATCCCATTTAAAACAGGACGTCTGGTCAGCCTACTTCTAAGCACTACCACCCTCAAAGCAACTAGCACGGAACAGTTTTGCCTGTTTTTGTATTTTATATAAATGCAATAATCTTATATGTTCTCTCTTATATTTGGCATTTTTTTTACTAATGATTTGTTTGTGAGAATCTTTCAACATGATGTGTGTAGTTACAAATCAATCATTCCCATTTTGCTGTATATAGAATTTCATCGTGGAAATATATTACATTTGATGTATCCACTCTACTGTTGGTGGGAATTTGGATAGTTATTACCAATAGTATTGTTATAACTATTCCAGTATATGTGTCTTGGTGAACTTACTCACATTTTTCATGGGTAAATAATAGGAATAAAATTGTTGATCCCATATGGTATGCATATCTTCAGCATTAGTAGATACTTGTAAATGTTTTTAAAAACTGTTTATACAAGTTTAGATTCCCATCAGCAGAGTATTATGTTGAAAAATTTTAATCTATTGGGGTTTTTTAAACTAAAAATGTTTCCTGATTCCAATTCTAAACACTAAGTTGGTTGGCTTTTATTTGTAAACAAAATATGTAAAGAATTTCATAAATTAACTGGATTAGATGAGGGATTAGAAAACTCTTTGAGTACTAGGTAAGACTAATATTTAAATACACAAGAATTCCAAAAGATAGCCTTGGCTCCCAGCTTTTATTGTTAGTCATTGTCTCATATGCAACAAAATAGGTTGCATTTACTGAAGATATTTTCATTCTAAAATCAAGACAGTTTAGGGTACAATCGTATGACATTTTGAAGAAGATATTGGTAGGTATCTCCCCATGGCAAAGAAAGCTGAAAACAGTAACATTCAGAAACTAACAGTGACCTCTTTTCTTCAACTATCTTTAATTTTTCCCATGAATTTTGTTTCCTTAAAAGTGTATTGAGTGGTGAACTTATTATACAACAAGATGACGATGCACTGTAGAATTGTGTACCTGGAACCTATGTAATTCTTGCTAACAGATGTTACCCCAATAAGTCTAACAATTAAAAAAAATTAAAATTAAAAAAAGTGTATTGAATTGTCAGGCCTAGAAAACTAAGGTGTGTATCTATAGAATACAGACAGAGTAAGTGATAATTGAACAATCTTTTCCATTTCTTTCAGGGCATGGATTCTTCTTGCATCCTGGAGGTGTTGCTTAGAAACCTCTGGAGTTCAGTTGTGTTCTGGACACATTACTGACTTCCTGGTGACCACTACAGTGGCAGTCTCACTGCACTCTCAAATATGACAGTTACGGTAGCACTTTGTTGAATGAACATAGAACTTTCTGGTTAAAACTCAACTGAAACCAAAAATTCATCTTCAGTTAGTTTCCACAAAAACCATCATAGAATTACTGACCTTTGGAAATGTGTCCTGAGATGGATTTACAACAGTGAGCTGAAGGTCAAAGCCAATATTTTGGAGCTTCCCAGGCCCACATATCTGAGCTACTACCTTCCAGAAAATGAAATTATACTGACTCTTTGGTAACCTAGACAGATCTTTCACGTTTTCATATTTATTCCTTCCTTTTTCCTACTTCACTGAAGATGAATTCCATCTTACCTGGACATTTTCTAAGCAGGAGCAAACACCAAAATTAGTGATACGCTCTCCACTGGTGTTCCATTTCCCCAGACTGTTTGTCTCTAAACACCTTCTGCAGGTAAAAAGGATACTGAAGTGAGGTATATATGCATTCTCATGTTTATGGATGAGCACAGAAGTGAGTATTTGGTGTTAAATTCTGGTTATAGTCCTAGGTACAATTTACTGATTTTTCTGTAACTTGAATATACATTGCACTACTTTCAAGTGATGTGACATTCTGTGGGGAGTTGAGGGAGAGCACGTAGTGATTAAACAGGGTGGAGACCAAAGCTCATTGGGTGTCGTAATATGGCAGGTGGGGCTTTTGGACTCTTCTTCTCTTTGCTTGTTTCATTCTCTGACAGGAAGGGGACAGCAACCTGCTGCCCTAACGGCAGGCTTACATGTCTCATGTACTATCCTGGAGGTTTGAATAAGCAACACTATGCACTTTAAAAACATGGGAACTGGAGTCAAGACGTGGGTATTTAGCTATACAACTTCCTACCTAAATGTTTTTACTCAAGAATCTTAGTCCCTGTGAACCTCACATTCTTCATCTTAAAAATGGGATTAATAATTCACAGGGTTGTTGTGATTGTTAATTAAAACTATGTACACAAAAGAATTTTCTAAAGTTATAAAGCATGTAACATGTGCTATTAAAGTATATAGCCAAGGAATGAACTAAAGGTGACAGATAAAATCTGTCAAACACAGATTTCTATCAGCGTACTGTCCCCCTCCAGCCAAATAATAAACACCCACTCATGCACACACCCTCACACACGTACAAGGTCGGACAATCAATTTCGCGAACTCATCCTAGAAAAAGTGCTCCATACCTCATTGCTGAATGTCACTGTGGTCACCTTCGAAGTACTCCCCTTGGGAAGCTGTGCACTGATGCTAGCACCTAGTCCACCCTTCGAAGCGATTTTGGAATTCTTTTTCTGAAATGGCCATCAGAGCTGTTGTCGGACCCAAAATCTGACAATTAAGTTACGAACTTGTCACTGTGCGCTTACGTTGGCAGCATGTACAAACAACTCCAATGAGGTATGCAGCCCTTTTTCTAGGGTGAATCCGGGCAATTAATTGTCTGACTTCGTACACACACATGCACACACAGAAGAATGTTGACAAAAAGGAAAAGAACAAGAACCACTTACGGATCACTGATGTTCAAACACACGTTGTCGATGCCAGGGAAGGTCCACATGGCTGAGACCAGTGCTTTCGTGTTTGGGTTAGCGTTCCTGTAACATTAAGGGAGAGAAACAAATCCATCATTCCTCCATGGGTTTTGCATATGAAACTCATGCTCATGAATAATGTGAAGAAATGAAATACTCGTATGCTCTCTACAGGAATGTTTTCTTCAAAATCTAAGAAAGACTTAGTCTGGGATGGGGGAAGTGTCACAGAAAAAAATAAGCACACATCTCTATTTGGCTTCCTTGTTTTTCTCCTGATTGTCACATGCATGTAGTAATCACCTATTGTATATATAAAATTATATTATGCAGAATTCTGATATTATTTTTCAATTATTTGTAAGATCAACAAAAAGTTGTCATATGAGGAGGGCTGTCCAAAAAAAATATCCAGCCATAAACACCTTTATTTTTCATATTACATGGCTGGATATTTTCTGGACAACCCTCATATAGTATAAGAGATTTGGAAGCCACATCTAATCTGGCTTTCTCAATCAAAGTCTAGTCATTAAAAATAAAGTTCTGTTATAACTTTATTTTTAGACAAACAGAAAACTTTAAAAAAAATTATTTGTTGGCAATAGAAGTGACATGTCACAATAAGTCAAAGTGTCTACTCCTTTGGCAGAATTAAATACTGTGGCTCCTAAATTCTTATTCTTCTGCATTCATGGCGTTTGTTCAGGTATAACGGCATCTCCGGAAGCACGGTGGGGAAGTCGGCGTAAAGGAAGGAAACTTACGCATAGAAAGCCGTCTGTTCAGAGGTGCCATAAAGAGACGGGGATATCTGGATCTCTGGGTAAGTGCTGCTGGAGTTTCTCAGGGTGCCCAGGCCCATGGCCGTCATTACAAAGACGATGGGGAGGACGACCTGAGCGATGAAACCTTTCCAGTTCCTGCGGGTGTGGTGGAACCTCTTAATGAGTATGGCCATTATCTTCTTTAGTAACAGTCCAAAACCATCCAGCCTCTCTCCTCTTGTCAGGATTTTGTCTGATGAAAAGAAAAAGATTTGATATCGTTCTGGAAAGTCCTGATAAATCAGATAATAAGGTAATTTCAAAAATGGTGGGAAAGCTTACATTGTAAAAATTGGGTTTTTAGGTTCAGCTCTTTATTTATCAGTTTTGGGCCTGAGCCTCTCCGTCTTATAGAGCTGTATATAAAAGTGCTTTGAAAGTTATAAATCACTATACACTAAAATATTATTAGTCATATACATAGTAATTTTACATGCCAATTTTATAAATGAATGTTGTCCCCAATCACCAGTCTCAATGCAGGCTCAGTATGTCTTACTAATTACTAATACTGAAGAGATAGCTTCTACCAACAGACTGAATTCAAATAAGATGTGGTTACCATTTGGAAACCAAAACATCAACCTACTCTAAGAACTCACTTCTACTGTGGGTAACTGAGTGGTTACAATGCTAATTGGCTCTCATTCTAACGCAGAGTCCAATGACTTCACCTTAAATACGGGAGTGGGAAAACACTCCCCTCCAAAGCATGGTTCTAGTGCACACACTTATTCATTACATTCTCTTGAGAAATTTGGACTAATCATGTGGCATTTCAAAACTCTATTTTTACCACTACAGTCACAAAAAAAAAAACTCACTGGGAAAAATGTCTACTCTCCTCCCTTCTGAAATGCTCCTCAGGTGGTGAGAAAAATGTCCTAGCTTCTAAGAGTAAGAGCAGCTGTGGAGGCCATAAGCTGTGGCTTCCTCAGCGGTGCCCTCATGACTGATCGTGTCAGCAACCCCCTCGACAAAATAGGCTCACATATAAGATTCCCTGCTAAGGCCTGCCGCCCAGCACTGCTTTACATGTGATGCAGTGCGATAGCCATCCACTCTGTGGGTATTTTTAATTCTTCATCACAATTATGCAGCACAAAAATCACGATCCTCATTTAGCTGATAAGGAAAAATACAAAGCTGCTTAATTTAAAATGAACTCCAATTAAATAGAGTGAACATGTTTAAATGCAAACTCATATCTCCGCAAAGGGGGACTGGAGAAGGAGCTGAATATTTTAAGTTAATTAGCATGCTTTTCTGTTTCTTGAGAAATGACATGCGGATGACTTACAGGTGTATCAAATGGAGCAAATGTGCTTTCTAAAAGATAATGTCAATTGAGGGGTACATTTTGACTGAAGAATAGTTTCAAATTATAAGACAAATGCAGAAGCAAGTCTGTTACATTTACTTCCTGAAGCAAATGACCACTTTTTAAATGAAAGTCCTCAATTCCATGGACTTGACAATTATATTCTCCAAAGATGATAAAAGAGGAATATGGCAGAGGATAGATGAGACTCCCAAGTTCCAGAATTATACAAACATCAGAGATTACCTTTTCTAGTTTTAAAGCCAGACACAAGTTTAATTAAAAGTTTTGTCCCTAGAGATTTTTTCTCAATTTAAGCAAACTGTTGAAATGACTACTCCATAATTTATATATCATTTTACTACATGCTTCCTTAAGTAAATAGTGTTTCCAAAGGAATAAATTAACTGTCAGAAACAGAATAACAGGATAAAAGTTATTGTTAAAAGAGCCCAATTCCTCAAAGTTGTGTCAAGAAACATGGTTTTTCAAACATACATTATGGGAAAAATTGTGGGGGGAATCTATTATAATAGGTTCATATTTCATCAGGTCCAACTTTATTGATTGAAGCCATTCTCCAATAGCATTTTCTCGGAGACTGAATTTCCTCAGCAGCTGATTACTCAGAGTGGTGGGGAGGTTAGACATACTTTCCAATGAGGTCCCATTAGAGTGATAATTATTTTTTTTAACTTTTTTTTTTATCACTACTATCTCCACTTAAACATGTCTAGCAACAGTGAGTGAACTACCTTAGAAGGTAACTTTTGCCCTTGTTGGACAGTAGCAATTATCACAAGAAGGATTTTAACGAGTTGGACACAAATCTGAGGCCGTAGCAAATTATATCTTGAAAACGACTTTTGGTAGGTAGAGGGATACTCATCACGGCCCTAACAAGGAAGCTCTTTCACATTCTTCAGAATACTTTTGACATAGAGAACTGATTGGGTTTAATAAATATTTTGTATAGTCAGAAAAGGAAAGCTTATATTTCTTCAGTCTTTTCGAATTTAGGAAAGAAAATTTAAAGTTGAATTTTTAAAAACAATCAAAATCTGTCCTTTGATTTTCTCATTTATGTCATTTAGTGGAATTAAGCAAAATAGGTGATTAGATTTATACCGTCTCTGTCTGTGAAATTGCTGCTGCTCACTGATAAGTCGTCGGGAGTTGAGATGCCATTGCTGCTGGAATTTCCAATCTTCTTTTGTGTTAAGTGCTCAAGAGTCATATTACTATTTTTGTGGGACTCTTTAGTCAAGTTCAGAAAAACCTAGAAAGGAAAGCCAGAACACTTCAGTAACATAAAACATGCACATCCTTTCGAGTTTCTAGGCTCCATTTTGATTTTGAATTTTTACCACATTTACTGAGACAAGTGTGACTTTAAGTGTATTTTTGAGAATAATTTTAAGCGAGTATTTTTATATGTACAAGACAGGTGTTCTCTAACTGGAGCAACATGTTTGTTCCCAGAAGTCAGTCTTACATAAGAATGATATTAAGACAATCTTAAGATCTTCTGATTTAGCAAAATGTTCATATAAACCTATTTTATTTTCTAAAAAAGTGTACATGTTTATTCTAAAAGAACAATAAATTATCAGCTTTCAAAAGAAAGGCAATGTGCAGGTGTACCTCTTCCACAGTGGTATCTGAAATGCCGTAGCATCCGATGTTGAGGTCCCCCATGCCGTTGTCCAGAGCTCTGAGGAGCGACAGGTAGGCCCCTGAGACTTTGGTGCTAAATGGAGGAAGCACATAAACAAGCTCTCCCCCAATGTCCTCCTTGAGGTAGGCTTCAGGGAGGTGTGACTGGATCATTGCTGTCACCGCCATGGTGTCACATATTGCACTCGCATTTAGATTTGGACTCTGGGGACAGAAACAGAATTTAAAACATTCCTTTGTGTCTACCCTGCAGTGCCCAAGGCTCTAATCAGAGGGTAGTGAGTTCCTTTAGGCCACCTCGGACCTGAATCAGATCACACAACTCCTCCAGGGGCTCCCTGTCCCACCTGGGGTCCCCATAGTTATCTACACAGCACTGTTCTCCTGGCTCCATTCTCCATCTCAAACGGTCCCTTCTCCAAACTCACTGCCCGCCATCCTGCCTGTCACCTGCTCCGCTCTAGCGACCGCAGTAGTCCCTTTTCTCTGTTAATGAGCTTCCAGTTCCGGCATAGCCCCTCCGCAGGGCCTTTCTTTGCCCCCAGATAGTGACATGGTTCATTCTCTCCCCAGCTCCAAGTCTTGGCTCCACTGTCACTTCCTCGGAGACCCTTTTTCTTACAACCCTACTTAAAATGTCACCACCCAGCATTCCCCATTCCCCTCCCTATGCTTTATTTCTTCCCATAGAACAGATCACCTGCTAATTTACTAAATAATATACTTATTAACTGTGTCATCTGAATTCCCCACACTCTCTCAGAATACATATAAACTCCATGAAGACAGAGATTTTAATATTGTCAGTCCACTGCAGTTTCCCCAGTGCCTAGAACAGTGCCTTGGGCACATGATAAGGCATAATACACGCTTAATGTAAAACTTTTTGAATGTATTAATGAATATGTCAATAAACTACTTTTTATAGTTACATTAGGATGATTAGATAGAGAATAAATGAGATAGTGGTCTAAGCCTGATTAACAGCACAGACACCTTGCACAGTTTGAGAAATCATATGCTATTTTAGGTGGTACAGGAATCCTTAGTCCTTTCTTGTTTTTCGAAGATGTAAAAGAAAAGCACCATCGGTCTGTCTGAGTTAGTCTCCACATTGTCACTTGAGGAGTATGACAAGAAGGTGAATATAGGAGGGCCTTTTCTCCTCATTTGCTTTCGATAAAGCATAGTATCTAACTTTTAGCCTTGCAGGCTGATATGCTAGGGAAAATAAAAGGCTGGACTTCCATCAGTAACTTGAAGCTATAAACCACTTTTTACTTGCATGTTGGCTCTCAATGTATGATCCCAGACCAGTAGTATCAGTGTCACCTGGGACCATGTTAGAAATATGACAAATTCTGAAGCCCCATACCAGACCTATGGAATCAGACTCTTGGGGTGGAGCTAGAAGTCTGGGTTGACGGAGACCTCTGGGAGTTTTGACGATCACTTAAGCTTGAGAATCATGAAACTAACATATCAGTAGTGAATCTCAGCAATGAATAATGTTGAAGAGATCCTGCCTCCGCTTCATACAAAATTAATTCACGACCCCTTAACAAGGTACATTTTCTCTCCTACAAACCTTTTTCTTGGTGAGGGTGAGGTGATACCCATCCCCGAATGCCTCCTTGAGGTAAAACGGTGACCCACAGCAGCGCAGCCCACCCTGCTCCAAGAAGGCGATGCGGTCGCTCAGCACCTCGGCTTCATCCAGGTGGTGCGTGGACAGAATGATTGTTCTGGCTTGAAAACACCAAGCACAACCACGAATGAAAAATCAAAATACAGCTCCCAAGATATGTAGAGTTAGCACAAATCCTGTGATTTATGAGAAGACTTCCACATTTTACGAAGTGACAGAAAAACTGACCAGAAGTAGCTTCCAAAAGGATCGAAGTGAAATTTCAGGAGTGTTCCTAAATACTTGGGGTCTCTCTCTTTCTCTCCCTCTCCATCCCTTCCCCCTCTTCCTTTCATCACTATGAAGCAGTCGTTTTAAAGATGTTTTGAATATTCCTCTCTGATTAATCCACTCCACTCTGATTGCTCTTTGCTTCATATCCTGTTAGCACTTATTTAGTCTGTTTTCAGTTTATTTTCATTTGTGTATGTTTGGTATCTCTAATTAGATTCTAAGCTCCTCTAGGCAGGATGTAGAACTTCTATTGGATTCGCATGCTCTCAGAAAGGCCAGATTAGTGGTCAACTCACAGTGGGCACTACACTGACATTAACTAATTGACCCAGACATTTAGTTGGGAGAAGAGAAGACTTGGGGAAAGGAAGAGTCCATCTGAGACTTTTAATGTATTAAGAGATTGTGAACAGAAAAGTCTTCAATTTGCTTGTGTGTGTCCCAGAGGGCAAAACTGTAACTGTTGGGTGCAGAAATTATAAAAAGGTATTCATACCAGTTTTGTTCTTGGATATCACATCCCATATACTTCGACGAGAACACGGATCGACTCCAGTGGACGGCTCATCCAAAATGACCACCCTTGACCCACCGATAAGAGCTATGGATATGGACAACTTCCTCTTCATTCCTCCTGATAATGTTCCAACTCTTTTATGACGATGGCTATACAGTCCAGTATCTTTTAAAGTCCTTCAAAAGTAACATATGGTGGTGATATTTTTACAGTTAGAACACATGAATATTAGAAAAATACAATAAGTACCCTAAATGATAGATATTCACTAAGCAACCATTATGTGTTCAGCAAGGTGCAATAAACTACTAAAAATTCATGACATAATTTTCTATTATTTATCATGTAATTGGAGGTATAAAATTAATGTTCAGGAAACAACACAAGGGAATATATGGCTCATTATTTTATTCATTCATTTGACGAATAGTTTAAAGTGTGTACTCTTTTAGTGCCAGACTGCGTTAGGTGAGGAGTGGAAAGATGTGAGCAGGTAATGTTCCTATCCATAAACAGATTATTTCTAGTATGCATGTGTACCAGGAAGGCTAGAGAGAAAATTCAGTTGATAAGTAAATTTATAACATGCCAAGTGGTGATAAGGGCAATAAAAAACAAATAAAGCAGGGTACATGAGATAAGAAGCGCCTGGGGCATTCTAGCTTAGGCATCTATTTTACGAGGGCTGTCCAGAAAGTACCCGGCCATACAATATGAAAAATAGAAGCATTTATGCCTAGATTTTTTTCCAGACAGCCCTCATATATGGTGGTCTCCTCAGAGCATTTCATCAGAGACCAGAAGAGTGGAGGAGGGGGTCAATGCTGGCTTGGGAAAGGCTGATCTTAGTAGAGGGAACAGGAAGTGAGAAGCATTGAGGCTGGTGCAGGCCTACCATAATCAAGTGTGCAACTGGGTGAGTGTGCCTAGAACAGAGTAAATGTGGGGGTGGGGAGTAGAAGAAAATGAATCAGAGATGGGATTGCAGGTAGGGTCTCCTAGCCTTGGATAAGGACATTACTGAGTTTCACTCTGAGTGTGGTAGGAAGCCACTGGAGGGTGTTGAGCTCAGGACAGCATGGTCTGACCTGCAGTTTAAAAGGGTGTATAAGGGAGAGTAGAAGCTGGGAATCCTGGTAGGAGGCTTGAACCAGCATAGTAACCATGGAGATCAGAAACAGGGGCATTACGAGCGCCAGAGCTGAAGAGAGTTAAACAATTCCTGAGTAACTGGCCGGTGAAGATAATGACATGAAATGATTCAATACCAGAGGAGCAGAAAATTAAAATCAGTTGGTTTGTGAGAAAATGTTTCCTACTGGAATCACTACCAAACCCTGACTTCTCTGAGAGGAGTTACCATCGCACGTTCTTGTTTCTGTCATAACTGACCTTTTCACTTCCTCGTGCAGCTGCTTTTTGGTCCAGTGAGGAACTTTGATGGAGCCATACAGGAGGAGGTGCTCCTTGGTGGTGAGGTAACCAAACAAGACATCGTGCTGCATGCAGACCCCCATGTTCTTTCGTACGGTGTGTAGGTCTGTTTTGATATCTTTTCCATAAACAAAGATGGTACCTGCTGAAGCCCCAAACAGCCCCGTCAACATGGAGCTGGAAATGAACAAAGGATAAAGTAGGTGAGACCCAAGCCTGTAAGCTAGATTTTAGGACTAAATATATCTCAGATGTTAGGGGGAAAAAAAAAAGTTAACAGCCTATCTTCTCAGAAGAGTTCAAACTTATGAAATAAAATAGTATTAAATGGGAATAAAACATCAAAATTACTTTTAAGCTTTCAGTAATTTAGAGTGTTACATAAACACTAGGTAATGAAGAGGACAGTGGTTGGGGGTGGTGGTAATAATGACAGAGATGGCTGGGCCTTTTAAATGCCCGTCAGCACACACATGTACTTCCTTGGCATCAGATAGCTTCTATGGCGTGTTAGGTCACAAATTTACATCCCTGGCCCAGATGCCACCACTCAGCTTCAGAATTGCTTTATCCCTCCAATAGGTAATGCCACTTCTCCATGAGACGTCTTACAGAGTCCTCAAACTCAACATGTTTAAAACTGAACTCATGACCTTTGTGTTCAAGCCTGTGCCCTCACTCATGCCACCTCCTTCACCATATAAGAAATCCATACAGTGGGTGACACGTCTCAAATCCAGTTGTTTTTGCATCTTCCTCCTAGCTTAGTCTCAAAATTCCACCCACATTTTTCCATTTTCCCAGCCACCACCACAGCATAAGCCGCCATCACCACCTGCCCACTGCTGCTACTGGCTGCTAAGTTTACTTCCGACATGCTCTTTGGCCATCGCCAGTCCCTTTCTCCACAATGTGACTAGAATATCCTCACCTAGATAATTGCTTATCACCTTTGAGATGGTTTATAAACTGGGAAATTATTTAATATCCATTTTCTTTACTAAAATATAAGCTCTATGAGGTCAGGGAAAGGACCTGTTTTCTTAAGACTCTGTCTCAGTGTCTAACCAGTGCCTTGCACATAACGGAGCTTCGGTGACCGCTATGGATTAAATAGGGAATTAATACAATATGCAACTTTCTCTATAAAAACATACTGAAAGACAGGTAACATTTCATTCTTTATAGTAAAGGTTTATATTCAGAAAAATGAAATGGGGATGTTCTTAGCGAAAATTGCATCCTCTTAAAAGCCTTCTCTTTTTTCTTCATTAGCCTCTTATTGCCTGTTAGAAATCTTGCCTTTTGCAGTGTATCGCCTGCGTGCTGCATTACGTGTTCACCACTCAGGGTCAGTGCTCTTTCCATCACCATATACATTTGACTCCCCCTCCCACCTCTCCCACTGTAGAATTGTACACCTGAAAGCTATGTAATTCTTGTTAACCAATGTCACCCCAAAAAGTCTAAAAATAAAAAAATAATTAAAAAATGAAAACAAAAATGGTTAAAATGATTAAAAAAAAAGAGAAATCTTCCCCTTTAAGCAATGCATTCTCATAAGAACCCACCTCTGAGCTTAAACGGGTCATGTAAATGAAAGTGTCTCCATGTTCTCTCATTTCATGACCTTTCTTTATCTCTTTTTATTTACAAAAAATTAATTTGAATATGTTTTGGCAGTCATTGAGTTTATTCATGATGACACCAAACAGGACATCCAGCAACTGATACTTTTTCTCAAATAAGGGCTAGAGTGCCAACAGCAACGCCCAGCTAAGCCATGTGAGGCATTAGAGCTGAATCAGTCAGTCAGTTAATCAAAAGATGTCACTTTAAAAATATTTGAATCTCTTTTCCATTTGGACACAGGGAAATGCTAGTTAAATGAAGAGTGAGCAAGAACAAACCATGTACCACTCCTGTCCTTTTTCATCTGTACCTGATAACTGGTGATTCTTTTGTTTTTTTTATGAATCAACACAAGGGTTCCCCGTGATGGGGCAGCCGGGGTTGAGTGTGTTTATAGTAGGGTGTATACACTCAAAGTTATATGTCGGCTAGGACAGAAATGCCAGTGTCTCACAGACTGGGCATGTCAGGTGGTATGGATGGGTGGGAACCAGGAATGAAGCAGAAGGCAGATGCCCCCTTTAAAAGAAGCATCACTAAAAAGTCCCAACCAATTATCCCAACCTAAGACTGTGGACTTAGTGTTGCCAAAACTTCTTTTTATCTAACATATGCCAAGAATATTTTTTATTAGAAAACATGCCAATCTTTAAATATTGGTACTGAATTAAAATGTTTAAAAAGTACGAGTGGACCAACACGAGGGGGAACAAATAAACCTAGCTATCTGGTGGGCCTGATCTAGCCTTTGTGCTCACATTTTGGATCTCTGATTTAGACTCCATCCTACAGGATACAAGGTGAGTCATCTTAACCCATCTGGGAGATGCAATGACTTTACTTTTTTATTAAAATGGCAAGGAAATGTTAACTAATATGCTTCCATGAGAGTAAGTGTTGCAAAGTCACATACATGGTAGTAGTCTTCCCGGCTCCATTGGGCCCCAGCAATGAAGTAATATGTCCTTCATAAAAGTTCAGATTGAGGTTATCAACAGCAATTTTTGAGCCATAGATCTTTGTGACACCATGCAGAGCAACCCCAACTGTGAGATCTTTAGGTTCAGGCTCAACGTTGGATGGAAACATGGATTCAGGACCTAAAGAAAAATCAAGAGAAGAGTTGTAAGCTCACAAAGAAAATGCAACTAGAGTTAGATTTTTTTCTTATAGAAAAATGCAGCCCTCTAAATAAAAATTAATTCTGGAAACAAATGATCTATGATAGTTTTCAGCATTTTTCTCAGGTAGTTAAAGAAGAAAGGAGAGTGTGGAACCACATTCTCTAAGGTTTATATGGCCCTTCTCTGTCAGAAAGAGTAGTCCCAGAATACAGAATCCTTATAATGAGTTCTGCTTTATTCAAAAGATATTAAGTATTCAAAAAAAAAAAACCAAGTCTAAGGTTTGGTTCTCTAATTAGATGGGCTGATATCAACTTATGAAAGAAATGTCTATAGGGTATGATTTTACAGTGACAGGGATAGCTCAGATCAGTGGTTTATAGACCCAGTTCATTAATTACTCTCAAAATTTCCTTCTGGCATCACAAAAAGACCACTTATGTGGGTCATCCTTACTTTAAAAGATGACACTACTCATTCAGTGTCAGTGAGACAAGAGCTTTAGAACTCTTGGTCCAGTGCTGGCGATAGGTTCTGCTAAATTACCCATACTTGTTACTTGGTTACTCCTTATGACTAGTGACAGATGGCTGGAGTGAGGGGTACAGACTGTGGCCAAGGAACAAAACTCTGTGTGAGTCTAACTGAACCACAAAGGGATTGGCAGTCTTGGACTAATTAGCACCATATGCTAACCAACTGAGCTAATGAGCCCAGAAAAAACTACAATTTAATCTCCAGAAGAGTCCAAATACGTATGGGTAGACACATTCACTCACAATGAAAAGAGAATTTTGGCATTTAGAAAAACAATTAAAATCACGAGTCATGCAAATTTTCTGTTACTTTTCTCATAATAATGCATGTTGTTGACCTACTTGTCTTATTGGCAGATGGGTTGGTATTCTGCATCATGATATTAGTAAACATAAGGCCATTGCTCTTCTCACGCATCACCTCTGCACATCCAAATCGCTCCTTCCAATAGGAAGGAAGGATTGGAAAATACCACGGGGCTGCCATGCCATATGTACCTGTAAGAAAAAAGCATTAGGAAAAATAACTATTCATCGATTGTTAACATTAAGCATCAGAAGCTAAACAACAGAACACTAAATATGGTTTAGGAAGTAGTTTTATTTATTTATTTTTTGATACCATATAAAACTAAAGTGTGGTCTTGGTTTTCAAATTAAAGTAAAAAAGATAGTTTTTCTTGTATTCCTTCCTTTTCAAACAGCTTCATTGGGGGTATAATTATATATCATAAAATTTACTCATTGCAAGTATAGAGTTAGATGATTTTTAGTAAATTTATGAAGGGGTGCAGCCATCACCACGATCCACACATTAGAACATTTCTATGACTTCAAAAAGTTCTCCCATGCCCATTTACAGATAACCCCTGCTCCCATCCCAACTTCTAATCAATAATCTTATTTCTGTCTCTATATATTTGTCTTTTATAGAAATTTCATATGAATGGAATAGTACTCTTCTATTCATTTGTAACATTATAAAAATGTACAAATATAAATAAGGCTTGATGGGAAAACTCCTCAGTGTGTTAGAAATGATGACCACTTGAGACCTAGGGTGGGGAACCCAAGTAGACGTTTTCCATCAGAATCTGGTACGTTTTCTTCAGAATTAGGGGTCTTGCTTTTCCCTTATCCTCCCACTTGGAAAGACTGGACTCCATGCTTCCTGAAGGATTCTCTCCATTCATTATAGACAGATCAGAGAAGGAACTCACTGGCACATTACCTCATCCTGGAAAATTTTAGTTAGTTCGGGATTTAAGTATTTCTCTTTGAAGATTATATACGGCAAATCAAATTTAGAAAATATGTATTTGCCAATGTATAACGGTGAAAACCATAAAAAGAACGTATCGAGAGCAAGCATGTTCGTACCTGGGAAAACATTCCTGACGTACCAAGCAATAAGGAAATAAATGAAAGAATCGGCTAGGATGAGACAGCACAGCCAGCCAAACGAGGTGGTGTCATCCTGAACAGGGGAACTGTACATGTTTTCCCACTGAAGACCTAAAAAGTGAACACATACATTCATTCTCGTGCGGGAGGCCCTGCAGTTGTCACAGATAAAATCCAGTTGTAAAGAAGGCGGGCCTACCAACGCCCTGCTCCTCGTATCGTGCGATATACTGACTTGCGTAACTGAAGGCTGTTGGTGACAGCAGGCTCTGCGAAGAGAATAAACAGCAATGACAGCTCTTTTAGATTCCATACATTTCACTCAGGGGGATCTTAATATACCTAAAAGTTTGGAATATGTACATAAAATCATATTTAACAATACAGAGGCCCCCGACCAAGACGCTACAGCTGAAAGAGAAGGGGGAACAGCAGGAAACAAAGGCAGGAAAATTGTTAACTTGGAAAAGGTTTTTCAGAAATTAAAAACTTACTAAATGTTTCTCAGTAATTTATAAAATAGGTAATTACAAAGTAATGCAATGTTAAGACTAAAATCAAATGAAATGTTAGGGGCCAAAAGATGTTTTTTACTTCGTAAACTGATTTCAGGCAATAGAAATGATATGAGAAAATATACCAAAATATCAATCGATTGAATACTTATTATTGTAACAAATTAAACATTTCTGTTTTGTTTGAGCCTCAAGGAGTCAATGTTAGATGAAAGTTATTTATCACTTTCTATTTCATTTATAAAAAGCAAAGTTTTACTATGTCTCTTAGTTAATGACAAGGTTTATTTCTGCTTTCCAAATTTCATAATCTTAATGCTTTCACTAAAATTCTTAAGTTAATTTAGTCCTTTTGAGGTAAAAGGCAGAAAAGAATTCAAAATTGATTATATGCTGTCAGTGCATTTGTTTTTATGCCTGTAAGTTATATTGCATGTCATGAAAACCATGAGAATTATTCATATATGAGAATGATTCCAGTAATAGAGGCTTGAAGACATTTAAGGAATTGGACCAGAAAGAATTCAGAATTCTTGATGATCTTTAAAATGTGATATATTACATTTTAACTGCCACAGGATGTGATATATTACATCTGAACTGCCACTTTCTTCAGAAACTATTAACAGCATCACATATTATGGTTTTAGAAACTGTGGGGAAAATGTTTCCTTTTCAAAGTCTTGTGCCTGTACAGTACACAGTGACATAGAAAAAAGTGATTATCATTAGGGCAGTTAAACTTACTTTGCAATCACTTAACATTTAAATTTAGGTAAGTGTTCTTTCAGTTTAAGAGCCTAACAGCAAAAACAAAAAAAATGGGTCCATTTTTCTCACACACTGGCCATGTCGTTGTGACAGGTGACTCACCATGAATACTTTTACTACATAGCTCAACTCATCATCAACTGTAACCAGGACAATAAATGGGAAAAAGGCAATGATGTAGATGAGGCTTCCAATCAGAGCTGCAATGTTGGTGTTGTTAAAGAAGACACTGATGAGATAGCTCATGGCGATGACCGAGAAGCTGTAGTCCGAGAAATACAGGAACAAAATGAACCCGTCTGTTTTGGGAAGAATATTGCCCAACTTGAGAATAACGATGAGGATGACGATGGTCACCAGTAAAAATCCAATACTCTCTATCAGCCAGGCAAAAAAGTGACTGCAGGAGTTCACCCCCATCATCTTCATGTACTGTAAAAAGGAAAAGGTGTTAGCTGCTGCTTCAGCTGATATATTCTCAAATAACAATTACTCCTACACGGACCATGCCAAAATGCCTCTGAGATTCTCCACATCTGGGGAATGAGGCATCTTAATGATTTTTCCTAAGTCGAGTATTTGTCCATGCTTGCTATGTGAAATTAATATGACCATTTATTCTAGCTCATCTTAGATTATATGTTCCCAGAGCACCCCAATTTAATGAAATAATAAATGATTTGGATGGTGAGGTTCTTTTACAATTCCATTTTATAACTGGTATCCACCTGATATCTCCAGATCAATTCAGTTTAGAGTAGATCATCAAAATTTATGGTATCCCCTGAAGAATTTTACAACATAAATTTGACATGTGTGCAGGCATGAGTATTTCCATCTGGTAAAAAACTGTGGTTTATTTCAAATTCAATGGAGAGACTCAAATAATACAACTACATATTTTGTAGTTGGGATTCATGTTCCTGGGAGAAACAGAACAGACCTGATTCTTAAGAATTTAAAACATGGCGACTCTGAAGGGAGACTTGCTGCCCTTCGCCACACTGTGCCCATCTTTAAAATCACTGGCAGTCTAGGTCAGGTTTGTCTTGCTTGTCTTCAGGTTTGTCCAGAAGACATTCATACACTCAAAATGAACTCAGGGATCTTAGGTGAGCTATTTCTTTCACAACTGATATTCTTTGACAATTCAGTGATATTCCTAGAAGCCAAGGCATTGCACCAAAGTAGAAAAGCACCAGAAGGATGTTTTGTGCATTAACCCAAAGGATTCTGAAAGATCTAAAGTCCCCTGAACCTTGATTGCCTTGAATTTGGTGACATGTGATACTTTGGGGGAATGTGGATAACCTGGTTTCTAATTTTAATAATTCATGATTAACTTTATGAATGCAATATTTCATTTAAAAAGAACAAAAGAAATGCTCCAGTAACTTTATAATTCCCATCTTCTTAATCTAACTTATCTAGGGGAAAAAAATAGGAAAAGTGCTGGATATTTTGCTCTACAAGCAAAAGAGTGAATTTTACTTTCTGCCTTTTCAACTTAGCACATTTTGATAACTCCGCTGCTCTGGTTGTTACCATGGAAACAGCTACCTCACTGCCAACAGTTTAAGCTCTGGGCCTTAAGCTAATCACCACTGAGAAAAAGCCTCCGACTTTTCCTCTTAACTTTGCCCTTTCCTCCCTGCCTTTTCTCCCTACTGCTCCTCTCTCCCCAAGCCCTATCAACCTCTGTTGCAAAGACTCAACGAATGTTTCCATAGGAAGAGAAGTCTGGATCAAAGTAAAAAAAAAAATCAGCATGGAGCGAAGATTCACTCTGGATGTTTCTTTCGATTGCTACTTATCTGTCATTGAAAACAAAATTGTATTTTGACTTGAAAAAAGACCTCATGCATCTTATTTTAGAAATTCTTTCCCTATACCTCAAAACTCATTTGAAAAAAATATCTGTGTCATGTTTCATGACTACATTTTACAAATGCTCACCTATTCCAACATGGTCATGATACGTCAGCTTTTTATTTGTCTTTTTTGTTATTTGCATGTTGAGGTTTTTTTGGGGTTTGTGCCTATTTGAATAGAATTAAGTGAAGGTTATGGAACTAATATATCTGCTCCAAAGCTGACAGTCATCACTTAATTTCATGTAGCCTATATGAAAAAAAAGTATTCACCCCTCAATGTATGTCAGTAGGAACAATGAATGTTTCGCAAAATGGATATAAAATATCCAAGAAACTACCAAGGACATAAAATAAAGCTGACTTCATGAGTATAAATGTGTTTTCCTTCCCTGACAACTGCTAGCTGCAGTATAAAAAAATATTTATACATCCAGAAAATTCTCCATTCATAGCCTTGCTAAAAGATAATGTGGCAAAGCCAAAGACCAGGATTGAAGGCATTTATCACTGTAATTTGAAATTTTTTTGAAATTAAAGATCAGATTCCTATTCCCAAGAGTTAGAAAAAGTTGGAGACTGATTATCGCCTTGGATGGAAACAAATTGAGTCAGGTGCTCCCCCCAACATTTACTACTTAACATTCTAGCATGAAACATAAGTGTTAACCTTTAGGGTTTTATGGCATGAGGAGAGCAGCTGGTACACAGAAAGTCCAAGACCCTTGTGCACGTCAGTCACCCATAAGCTATCCGGACTCACTGCCAACTCGGCTGTAATAAACAAGACCAAACTTGCTGGTGTAAGGTGGCCCACAGCAAGGCTACGCTTTCGTGGATGTCGTTTAGTTCCTCTTCAAAGTGACAGATGACAGGTGCCACTTTTGCAATCTGAGTCCCATGTCTGAACCCTCCAAACCTGCCAATACCTGATAACCTGTTGCTCAAGGGAAACCCCTCTGGACAGTGGGCAAAGGCTGTCCCAGTTTATGGCAGAAAATAATGAGAAGAAAGAGGTTCTGTAAGACTCTGCAGAAATATATTGTCACATTCAAGAGACACTTGTACAGAGGGACTGACATTAACTCTATCAGGAAGAGAAATCATAAATATTTGTATATTTGCTTGACAGAAATCTCTTCATTTAATTCAACAAAATTATCAAGTACTAAGGAATAATAACATTTTCTAGCTAAATTTTAAAAATTCTCATATATATATGTATGTATGTACTTTTAGTAATATATAAAGGATATTGTAATCATTACTTGCAATGTCCCAAATTCCCACTAGTAGGATGGATAGTTTATGTTAAGAAAGCATAAAATAATTGTCTAAAGTGAAGCACCAAAGGATTATAAATCCTTGTGTAATTCTTGGTAACATCTCTGCAGCTCACAGATATTTCAGGTTATCTGTCCAAACTAAGAAAGAACAACTCTAAAATTTTTTCTCCAACAAATATAAGCACGGAAATCCCCACAAATGACATATATTAGATCAAGTGGATGAAACTAACCCACACATCAGGAAAATAATGTGAAAAAGTACTCTTGTACTGCTTTAAAATTTTAATTTTGAAGAGCAAGGAATGCAGAATGAAATCCAATTCAAAGATATTTTGAAATATATATGTTTTGTACACCTACAGGTTTAATTTCATCAATAAACTTATTTGACAATAACACTTATTTATCCTAATTTCTTCAACAAGTTAAAGGAATTCACTGGAATGATACCATAACAAGGTCAAGGATTAATGGCATCACTGAAATAACAACTAACTTGGTTTTCTTGCCTTGATGATAAAAGAAAAAAGTGTTTTTGTTTGTTTACCTTTTTAATCTCATTTGTAATAAGGAAGCAGAGAGTGGGGTAGCTTTAGATCTTCACTGAGTATAAGAAAGATGGTGTTAAAAAACGATTTTTGAATCTCTGTTTCAAAAGAGATTCCCCATCCTCCTCTTCAAAAGTCCTTATGAGTCTATGGTACCAAAGTAAGAGTGTGAGAGGGAGGTAACTATGATACAGGAAAGGCCTGACTGGAAGTCAAGACATTTGCACTGTAGCTCCATTTCTACCTTTAACCAGCTCCATAAGTCGCCTCTCACTTTCTGGGCTCAGCTTTCTCATCTTCAAAAGGAAGGTTCGTTTAGAACTGTGGGCAGTGAAGGAGGCCCAGAAGGGGGCACTGGGCCGATCCCACTCATTTCACATCTGCTTTCTTTCATCGTACAACTAGACCATACTGAATTTAGGATGCCGCTGATTTAAGATGTGCCACTATTCTGTATGCAACCAAGAAAGAAAAATCACTGCCAAATAAATTATGACACCCTATCAAATGTATCCCATTTCAGAGGCTTTAAAATGTGAAGAAAAAAATCATTACCTTGGAACTGCTAAAATATGTGTAACTGAATGCCTCCTCTATCGTGGTAACAAGAGAGCTCCTTTTGGAAATACAGTGCTGAGCGAAGCCTTAATCAGAACACACAGGGAGTCTCAGGGACTGGGCCCAAGTGAACATGAACTGAAAGACTTGAAGCCCGAGTCTCCGGTTCCAAGTTCAGTGATCTTTCATTGTATGATTTTGACCCCCACAACAAGGTGGTTAAATTTTGAAAGTAGATACATGAAAAATGAAGACACAGAGCTACTAAAGAGAAGTTGGTTCATAGTTAAAAATGCCTTTTACGTCTCCAGTTGAGAAAGGGCTCTTCATTATGCTTTGATATTTTCTGGTGGCACACATAGATGCACTTAGAAAGCATAATCTTCAAACACAAAATAATACAGTGTGTGTTTTTATATGTGTGTGTGTGTGTGTGTGTGTGTGTATGTGTGTGTATACACACACACACACACACACACACACACACACACACACATATAGGAGGGCTGTCTGGGAAACATCCAGCCATAAATGCCTGTATTTTTCATATTACATGGCTGGATATTTTCCAGACAGCCCTCATATGGGTGTGTTACATACGTCATGTATATATGTATATGTACACAGACACATATTTACTGTGTGTTTCTATCACAAATATCTTTAAAGTAGGTATTTAATTTGAAGCAGAAAATAACTCAGTTTTTAATGCAGTTTTCTACATTAAAAATTTTCTTTAATCTGTGAAGATTCACTTCTGATTACCGGACACCCAAAAGAAAAATATGAAGTAGAAGTTTGCAGTCAAAATTATGGCCAGGGCATAGATTCAAGTTTCTAAGCTGGAATTAGAAAACCATTGCACACAGTCCTGAATATAACAGGACTAAAAAACTAGTTGATCAGAAGTTTACCAAATTGTAATTGAAATATAAGAATTTATATTTCGACTGTGACGATCAACCAGAATTCAAATAGAAAGGGTAAGAAGTGCAAATTTAAACTTTAAAATAACCCCAGAAGCCAGATGCTGAACTAACAAAATTATGAAGCAGTGATTTGTACCTTGTAAAGAGACATAATCAATTGCCTAGAAGCACTGCAAAGTAACTCTGAAAAGCACAAGTGGATTAATAGGTTACTCTAACCTCATATTTTGAGTTTGTCAGCCAAGGCTTGCAATACTTATTGTGCCCCAATTTTGAAATGTTTCTACTTTCTTTTCAGCCATGAGTTTAAAATTGTACTTACTACAGGATGCACAGATAAAATAATTTCTATTCCAATACAATCCAAAATTCACACAATGCTCTTTCATAAATTCTAAAAAGAAGTAAGATATTTTGGATTTGGGGATCATGATAAAGAATATGTTCAAGAACAGATCATGCTTTACATCCTAGACTCTGTCTTCATTGTTATATTATTAATCTAATCAGTAACGTAACATGGAATTCTTAGTCTATAAATCACGAGCCAATGGGAGATAGAGGACAAAGCACACTGAAGGGGAATTTGCTTCTTGAGAGTTGAAACAAGCCATATGTCTTTGCTTATGGCTATATCTACGTCTATGTCTTTGTCTATGTCTACATATGTCTACGTCTATGTCTTTGTTTCTGTGTCTGTGTCTATGTCTTTGTCTACATCTATGAGGTCAGACAATTAATTTTGCGAATTCATCCTGGAAAAAGTGCTATGTACCTCATTGCTGAATGTCATGGTCACCTTTGAAGTACTCTCCTTGGTAAGCTGTGCACTGACGCCAGTGCCTAGTCCACCCTTCAAAGCAATTGGGGAACTCTCTTTGTGGAATGGCCATGAGAGCTGTCATCCTATCCAAAATCTGACAATTAAGTTCAGGAACTTGCCACAGTGCGCTTATGTTGGCAGCACTATGAAACAACTCTGTAAGGTGTCATAACCTTGGTGAGTTGTTTGTACACTGCTACAATTGAAGGAGATTGTAGTGATATTCAGCAATGAGATATACAAAATTTTTTCTAGGATGAGTTTATGAAATGAATTGTCCGACTTCATAGGTCTTTGTCTATGTCTACGTATGTCTATGCCTGTATCTGTGTCTGTCTGTCTATGTCTTTGTCTAGATCTACATCTGCCTGTGTCTATATTTATGGTTTTGGCTAGTCTATGTCTATCTATATATCTGTAGTTGACTCTGGAACAACACTGATTTGAACAACATGAATCCACTAATGCACAAATTTTTTCAATGAATATACAGTCAGCCCTCTGTTTCACTGGGTTTCACATCCCCACATTCAACGGCTGAGAATCTACAGATGTGGACAGCTGACTATGTGCACAGATATATGCCATTTTATGTAAGGAACTTGAGCTTCTCAAGATTTTGGTAACTGCAGGGATCCTGGAATCAATCCCCAATGGATGATTGACATTTTGGGGGAGTCAAAAGTAACATGTAGATTTTCAACTGCATGGGGGTTGGTGCCTTTAACCTCCATGTTATTCAAGAGTCAACTCTATATTTATATTTGTATCTTTATTTGGGCTCATTTAGTTATTATGCCAACAATCTTTTTGCTTTAATAGTGCTATTTTTATTATTTAAACTTTCTCTGTTAGATCTTAAGTGTTATACGTAATGTTTTAAGCAAAAATTACTCTTAGGATCCTAAAATGTACTTAGATTTTATTCAGAATATTTTATTTTTAGATATAAATTATTGTTATCTATAAGGTATTCAGAATATTTTATTCAGAAGCTCAGAAGCACTTATAAAATAACATGTAATTTTGGGATGCCTGATTCACAAGGTACGAATGGTTTAGGTTTTTCAAGTTTGAAGAGGTGTGGTGAAAATTACAGTTATCAATGACTATACAAGTACAATATTTTTAATAATAAGAAGAGGTTCTTAACATACCTCATGAAGCCGAAGGTCTTTCTCATAAACAAGCTTTTTCACAAATGCAGCTATAAATACAACCCAGGCAACCATGAGCACGATTGGAAGAGAATAAGAGACACTGGTTAGGAAGCTGTAAAAAAACAAAAACAAACAAACAAATCCAGTGACCAAAATGAATATCATACTTGCAGATTATAATATATAAAGAACCTATTCCTCCTTACACTGAAATTATACTCCTGTTTTGAATTGAGGACAATCATTAATATTACTCCTTTATTTATGAAATGTGAAGCAGACTTAACAGTGGGCCCATAAATTTCTTGCTGTAATGCTGCAAGAGTACAAATCAGCTCTGGATTGTTAGGTAAAATTGCCATATTGCTTAAAGTGTGTTCAAGTATGTCCTGCTCAGGAAAATAATTATTATATACATATAACTGCAAGGCTCAAAATCCTTTCACCTAAACTAAACTCTTACCTAAAAGGCAGATTTAAAATTAGATGATAATTGGTTTATCTAGCTAAAAACTGTACCTTCTCAAATGACTGTATTTATCTACTCTTCAGAAGCTCATAGTGATTATTAAACTAAATTTTACCAAATAAAATAAAATAAAACTCAAAACATTCCATTTAAAATGCAGCCAAAGAACTTGTATTCCTTAAAATAATGCTCCAGGAGCTGTTTCATAAATAGTATAGAAATGTCTTTTCTGGTAAGGGGCTAACCAGGGGGTCACTGGGAGACTGCATCAGGACGCAAATACATTGCTGAGTGGCTCATGATATCTAGAAGCTGAAATGCAGTGTTTCTTAAGGTTGAGAGTAGGCATCAGAACCACTTGTGGGTCTTACTATAGCACTGATTTCTGAGCCCTACCCTTAAGTTTCTGATTCACTCTACCTCGGGTGGGGGAAGGAATCAGCATTTTAAAGAATTCCCCAGGTGACACCGATGCTGCTGGTCCAGGGACTGTACTTTGAGAACTATGGATTCCTTCACTAGCCACCTCCCTAGGGGCTAAGGCAAATGAATAGTTTTCAATGAGATAAACTCTAAATTGATCTGTTTTGTATATTAGGCTTCACTGAAGCTTTTACTTGGAGAAAGGTTCCAAAGCCATCTCCTTTTTATTGATAAGGCTAAGGAATTACCTTCGAGTTCTCCATAAGAACATTGCAAATATTAATGGCACATGACATCACCATCATTCATTCTCGCTTTAGCATTAGAAGTGTATCACCATAGAGATATGAGAGCTCTTTTTTTTTTTGTTTCTGTTTTGTTTTGCTTTGTGTGGGAGAAATGAAGGTTTGGGCCATATCCAGGTTTTGGGTTTTTTGTTTTGTTTGTTTGTTTTTTGTTTTGTTTTTTGGTTCCTGGGAAACTGTTTGGCATGAAGGAGGCACTTAAAAATTTTTTGTTTAATAAATTTTGTCTTGATTCAGGTCCAGCCTTGAAGCTATTTCTGGCTCTAGAATTAGGTAAAATCCCTCATTCATTAATAACAAATCCCCTGTAACGTTTCTTCCAAGTGACTGTGTACTTTAGGTTTGATATAGGATAAAGGAAAAAATTCTGGTCTTGTAATCAAAGGACCAGTGTGGTACCATCTGTACAACGCTGAACAAGTTACTTAACCTTTATGAATTGCAGTTTTTTTCATCTGAAAAATATGGCTGATAATCCCTGCTCCCATTTACTTTAGAAGATTGTTGGGTGAAACTAATACAATAATATATGGGAAAGCACTTTGTAATAAAGACTTTATCTGCATATGTAAGGCATTATGATCATGCTCCTATAAAGAATTCAAAGTACATTTACTTTTATTCTTAAAAGAAATATCCAAATACCTACCAGCTCAGGTACCAAAATTTACAAGGGGAAAAAAATGTGAGCAGGAAAATAGATGAGAATTTTTATATAATTGAACCCCCAGGTCTCTACTATTACTGCAAGCCACTGCAGTGCACACATGGTTCAGGCTGCAAAGCCCTGGCTGGCCTCCACAATGAGCAGCTCACCTTGACAACCCACCAAAGAAATCCTCGCCTGCTGCACAGGGTTGCATAACCCCATCTCCTCTCTAACTCTTGAAGCAGCCAAGGGAGACAGAAACATCAATAGAAAGGAAAAAAAAAAAGAAAGCTTCCAGAAGCATCTGAATTGCATATAAACCACTATGACTGGGCCAAATAACGAGTACAATTCCTTTAAAGTAACATTCAGCCTCAAGTTTTTGTGCAGGAGATTGAGCTTTAAAATGTTAGTCCTTCAACTTTACTGCCTGCTTGATGGACTGACTCTGACCGTGGTCAGAATGGAGGAGCCATTCAGCACTACCTGACTGGCAGACTTCTTGAATATTCAAATTCAATTGTCTATAAGCACAATATTTACATTTCTTGTTCATTTAGCAAAACCACTTTGGATAAAGATTCCTAGCATAACATAATATAGTTTCAGATAGCACAATATTTATCTCAGAGAGTTGATCAATGATGTGTTCCATCAAATTTTTCCTTAAAATGCACTCACAGATTTTTAATTAAATATGACACTTGGAAGGGATTTTAAGATCGTCTTGTTTAACTCCCTCATTTGACTAGAGAAAAGGAAGAAGCTGAGAGTGGGTGACAACAAAATCAGGCGGCGATGCATTCAAGTTTGGAGTGTCATTTTCCAGGTTCTGATGCCAAAGTCCTTGGAAAACTAAGAGTTATGATGAAAAGAACAGGGGTCATTTGGTAAGAACATTCCCATCATTCTGGTAGTGATAGCCGCTAGAGTGGAACTGTCCTGTAATGTGAACTCTTCCCTGGAAACAAGCATTTGACAAAAGTTTGGTGAATATGATCCCTTTCACTGGATACATGTGAATGAAATGTATCCCCAAATGAGTTCTCAGAAGTGGCTGGCTATTAGCCAGGGCTAGAGGTGAACAGACTTACTTGTCTTTCATGTAGCAAGGGTAAGGAATTGCTTGGACCTGCACCGCTATTTCCTGGGAGTTCCTTCCAGTCTGCAATTCAATAATTGCTCTTTCAATATTGTCCTGTAAGTAAACAAAAGCTCTGCCATAGATCTGGTTGTGTGATGGAGAATTATGTGGCCCCGGGGCCCAAATCTTGGTTCTTATGTTTCTTGTAGTCTGCGCAGTCTTGAGACTCATGCGGATGGTATACTTCACGACAGGAGGAAGAGAGACACCTTCAGAATCATGGTATCTGTCTTGGCTTCTGGTAGAAGGAAGCTTAAAAATAACACCTAAAAATAGAACGGCAACAACAGCAGAAAGGTTATTTTATGGTTGACATTACTCATTGTTTGCAGGGTACACACAGGGGAAAGTCAAACAGGGAATTGAGTTAGTAGTGGGACAGTAAATTCAGGCTCCTAATTTATAGAAAAGATGGTTAATTAGGAGTGACAAACTCATAGATTCAAAGCAGGAATTTGGGGATAAAAAATAAGTGGCCAGATTAAATATGAGTATATCACTCTAAGCCACTTACTGAAATTAAACACACACACATACACACACACACACACACACACACACAAATGAATAACTTGACTAATTATGAGGATAAACTCAACTTTACCCTGTAACTATGTAATCCTTTTCAGTCTTAATTTTAACCAGACCAAGAAAATTACACATAAGTGCAAGTCTTCTCAGATGATAAAGTTGGATGACTACATGAAAGGTTCTTGTTTCTAAGGACATCCTAGGGGACAGTGATCTCTGCCCCACTCAGAACAGACTACTTTTCTGAGTTCTGGATGAAAGAGTTGAGGGAAGAATTTGGCCAATTTTAGTACCAAGAAAAGCTCAAATTCTAGTAGAGTAACACTTACTTCCAAAGAGTTCGTTTCTTTTGTAGAGTCTTTTAGCCTCTCTTTCCATTTCATCTACACTTTTTGTTGCCTGAATACGGTCATATACTACACAGGAGGAAATATTTACTGTCAGTGAAGACAGTGTGTTGAGATGATCAATGAGGTCAATGCTGTTCTCTAATTTCAGCCTCAGAATATCTAAAGAAGCAAAGCAAAACAGATATAAAATATATTATAATGTTGTGTTACAATGCTGTTTCTAGTAATAATGACACAAAATAGTAAAATTTTTATTAAGTATACATTAAACTAGATTATAAATAATAGAAAGTTGTAGAATTTACTCTATAAATATCTAGTACTCTACATCTAGGAATATGTATGTGTCCAATTGTGCAAAGATTTGTTGAGGAGAATATTGAGCTAGTTCCAAATACGATAAACCCAAGTTCAAAGAATGATACAAGCTAAGTTAAAAGTATATTCTGCTACATTTTAATTAACCAATGATTTAACATGAATAATTTAAAAATCTACATACACATCTTTAGGAAGAAAACTATAAACTAGAGATGAAAGTTTCAATAAACTGTAATGCCTGCTTTCTTCAGGGAAAGAATGTAAGAATTTAAACAAAGGAAAGTCAAGGAAGAGTATGTAGAACAAATAAACTATATCATTCAATAAGCTGTGCTATGGAATCATTTCTTAGGAGACTGTGAGAACCTGTGCCACATACTTAAAATTTTCTAATATTGTTTGACTTAAAACAACATTACGTGAGTTTTATCTGTTGATATCTGTGTTACTCTAGATAAAACATCAAGATTTTATTTCAGGTATTTACTCTAGAGGAAAGAGAATTTAATTGCTTTTCAATTTTGTGATTCCTATGAGAAAATCAACTGAGACAAAGGGTAAAATTGAAAATCGCTAGTTAATAAATCACTTGGTCAATTAAATGTCAATTAAATGTTCACTGCCTTGATCATGAACTGAGAAGGTTGTGACTATCATAAATCCCTCCTATCAGAATCCAAACAGGTCTCTTCCATTGTTCAGTATAAGCCTAAATTTCTCACAAAGGGCAAGTTCTTAGATGAATTGCTCATTAGAATGTAGAGTGAAATGTTTTGCTTGGCATAGAAGTTGGTGGTGTGCTCGCTTCGGCAGCACATGTACTAGAAGTTGGTGGGGGAGGGGTTACATTGCGGTTGAACAGTGGCCTCCAGTGGCCACTGGAAATCAACACAACATCAAGGATTCTTTAGAAATTCTGGTAGATAGAATCAAAGAAAAGCTCTGAGGGTCAGGCTTTCCAAATTCAAAGTATACAACCTCCTAGACATTAAGTTACACATATAATTACACAAACATCATCTTGCTGCTATATTCATTTTAGTCTTATTTTAAATTCTAAAAATCCCCTTCTATAGCTAAAGTTAGGAATGATAAAATTTATAAAAGAACTTTGTAGTATAACCCAGATATTTTAATAAAATGGTTCCTTACCCAAATATTACTTTAGAAAATAAATGCACTGATTATCTTTTTGAAATCAAACTGAGCTGTGGTAAAGTACATACACTTACATACACTGTGCAATGCAAATGTAGGCATAATTCCTCCCCACTGGTTTGCAACCTAAGGCATTATGTACCTGTAGCTCCAGGGAGGAGGAGGGGCTTTTGCTCTACCTCTGCTAAATTCTGAGGCTGTCAATCCCTTCCTCATACCTGTGGTTGCATAGCAACAGTGAATCAGACAGACTGAATTACATGTCTTGCATCCCCCTTGGGCTGATGGTAGGGATATGGTAGAGGAAATGCATCTGTTCAGAAGAATTCCTTTGATCCTCTTTAGCCTGGTCCTTTTAAATGACCGTGAGAAGAGGATCCAACCTGACTACTGATTTAGATTTATTTTTCTTTTGAGTCTCTGCACTGCTTTTGTTTTGCTTTTGTTAACTCTATAACCTCGTCCAGTTACATTCTGGGTTAGTCAAAATAATGCTAAGGCCAGTGAAGATAAAATGTTAAATGTAGACAGAGATAAACCATAAACCATTTTATTTTCCTTTGTCCGTAAGAGTTACTTTTCACCAAGGTTGCAGAAAAAAAAATAGTGTCCTCTTACTTCCAGCAACCCACCAACCTACCTATGATTGTAGGAAAAGCTGCACTCTAACAGAATATATTACATTATAATTATTGAAACAAACTATAGACACTGCGTATCCAAATAATAATTACTACTTAGAAGACAGATATATCTAGAGAAGAAGACAGATATATCTAGAATTTTAGTTTTCTTTGAAAAATTGGCTAGAATCCAACTACAGAAGAAAAGGAAAACAAGTTCTCATATGGGACAATGTTTTTCACATTTCTGACATGACTAGTGGATATTTTGTGAATCTATACTCACCAAGTTCATCTATTTGTTTCAAAAGTTCAACAGCATCAAGTCCCACGGAGAATTTTATAAAAACTTGCACAAAGGGGTTCCTTAGAGTGTTCTAACAAATAATAATAGGGAATCCATTTCAGTACAAGAAGAAAACATGCTTAATCATCATTTCTCTAATAACATCTACCATGAAAGGAAGTAACCCACTGGGTATCATCAAGGCATCACCTTGCAAAGGCTCATATACAACTCCTTGAGAAAGGAAGGCAAAATATGGTGGCCGGTATGTCTTGAAAGGGTGGGCTTTTCCTTGTTTACAAACACAAATTGTTCATCTTGCTAAAGTGGCCAGATATGACCATTAATACTCAACATTAGGAAATTAAATTCAATTTAGCAGTCCTTTTTCCACAGTGATTATAGCATTTGTTTTTGATACACACAGTATGGATGGGTCATGACCAAATTGTGTTCAACTGAAACAAACAAAAACAACTTTTAAAAACTGTGATGTCTACATGGAATTACATCACAACTCATTGGTATACTGGTTCTACTGCTTCCTGTTAAATCTTTCAGCAAGCACTCAGCTTTTCCCAGTTTCAGGTTACTTTTCTGTAAAGTAAGGATGAATAATGCATTGGAATAGCCAAATGTAAATTGTTACATTATTGTTTTATATTATAATAAATGTAACTATGAACTTGAGAAAATAAACTGATGATTAAACCAAATTACTATGTATCAATGGAAATAATGAAAAATTTAAAATAAAACATAAATACCTTAAAATAGAAAGGTTTTTATCAATATTATATCTTCTAAATTAGGAGACATAACTTCTACCATTGTAGAAATACTACTAGGGAATATTTATTAAGATCCTACTATGTGCTGGGTGCTGTCTAATAGTTTGCCTTGATTTTCTCAGTTTTTAATAAGACCTGTTGTAATTATTATTATCCCCAGTTAACAGACAACAAGCTAAAGAAACTGTAAAATCCCTTAAGGACAAACAGTAAGAGACAAGGGGACAGCTGAAGGGAGAGAATTCAACTTGATTAAAGAAATGTTTATTCATGTTATGTGTAAATTCATGAACTAGTTTCTGTGTGAGCTAGGATTAAGTAATTGTTCCTTTAAAGACAGTTTAGTACTACTTATTACTTTGTCCTTCTTAACAGTGTCTTGCATTTTGTTATCATGGAGGTAAATGATTAAGAATAGGTAATGATAGAGCATATGTGTATGCAATAGAATTAATTCACTAATCATAGCTTCGGAGGAGTCGAAGAATAGCAGGCAGCACGCAGACTGTTGGCTCTTGCATAGCTATGTACCATGATAACTAGAGTCCTTTAAAAATCTATTTACCAGGAATTAATTTGTGCATCATGGAAAATCGGAATCAGAGTGTTGCTAATAAGCAAAGCACTGTGTTAGCTGCTATTCAGCGATGATCCATCAAACCTTATTTCCATTCCCCCATCACTCATTATTTGCTTCATCTTCAGAAAATCCCACATCTTTCACAAGGATAGCAAATTATACTTTTCAACCAGTATGCACTACACTTGAGTTGCATTGTTAAATCTTAAAATTTCATATAATCAATCCTTTCTATGATATAGAATACAATTTTCAAATACTTCCGCACATATGATCCTTACAAGTCTGTGAAGTGGTCATCAAAATACCCATTTTTATTTTATTTCTTTTCTTTGCTTTTTTTTTTCTTTTTCTTTTTGGTATGTGGGTAGCTCCCTGGCTGGGAATCGAACCCAGGCCGCAGCGCCAACAGCGCCAGCGCCGAAGCCCCAAGCCACTACACTACCAGAGAACTCCCCTATTTCTTTTCTTTTGAACATTTTTTTTATTTATTAAACTTGTTGGGGTGACATTGCTCAGCAAGATGTAAGTTTCAAGTTTACAGTTCTGTAATAACATCATCTACGTGTTACATCATGTGCTCACGACCCAGTCAGTTCTCCTTCTGTCCCATGTATTTGAGGCCCCTTCCTCCATATCCCCCTCCCCTCTTACCCTCTGGTAACCATTAAATTTTTGTATGTGTCCATGAGTTTCTGTTTCTTTGTATTTTTGTCTTGTTCCTGTATTGCTTTCAGTTTTATATCATATATACATATATATATATATATATATATATATATATATATATATATATATGAAGTCATACGGTTCTTGACTTTCTGTCTGATATACTTTGCTTAGCATGATAATCTCAATACCCATTTTAGATGGTCATAAACTTCAGATCATGTATTTTAGGACAATGGCCTAAGGGTTCATGTTAGCAATGCCAGGTCTTAAGCTAAAAAGTGTGAAATTTCAAATTCTGTGCACATTTGCAGAAGTAAGTTTTTCCTCAATAACTGAGAATAATGACTTATTTTGGTCTGGAACAGAATAAAGAGACTTTCATTAGATGATGATCCACCTGAAGACACGGTTACAGAGTTTCTTTTTAGTACATGGCTGTACCCGGGAACTATAATGAATAGGCCACGGCCATTGTTAACTCATCACTCTAGCCAACAAAACAATGAAAGCATACATACGGTTTTTTTTTTTTAATCTGCTCACAGAAGAAAAACATTTTAGAAGAAAAGAGCAATCTTCCACTTAGGAAAATACAAATGCCAATAAAGTACTATCTAAGTAGCCTTTGTTTTCTGAGATTCACTAAAAAAGGCCACTTGAACATGCTTTAAATTAGAACCAATTTAATAGTAACTGGGGAGGGATGTTTGATGGAAAGTTTATTTCATATTAACTAAATGGATTCTATATATATGTTAGAAATTTACTGCATAATTTATAATAAAAGGTTGTAATTATAACTAGTCTCTAATTATAATATTAGACAAAGATGGAGTAGGGCATCTTCTGGGTGTAATTTTTCTGACAAATTTATATGATACAAATCCTTTATTCTATGTTAACTTCTTGAACACAATTATAAAGAAGGGCATTTTTAAAAAATATCTTAGGGCTTCTAGAATTTTCCAAAGGCCCCTCTCAATTCTTTGATAGGCAGGTCATTCTCTCTTGAAGCTCCTGTGTTGTCATCATCCCTGACAATTTCCTCTTCTCCAACTGATAGCTGATCTAACTCTGCTGCACAATCTTTCATTATCAATAGCTCTGTTTGTGACTGGAACATTTCCCCATATTATTTGCTTCATCTTTAGAAAACCCTGCATCTTTTGTAAGAATAACAAGTTACACTTTTCAACCAGCATGCACTGTATTTGAGTTGCACTGTCAAATTTTAAACTAGAGTGTCATTATGTTTTAACCAAAGAACTCCTCAAACTTAACATTCTTCTCTAGAATATTAATATTTTAGGAATTCTGCTTCTGTTAAAATAGCAAAACATGATTTAAAGTAGAGAAATAAATGAGCATATTTTAACAAGTTTTTAATGAATTTTTAGTTTTGGAAAATGGATTTACAGCACTGGCAATGTCTCAAGATCAACTGGTAAAATGGCTTATCTCTGAATTATAGACCCAAAAGCTACAATACAAGAGGTGAGGATGATCATGAACATGACTCACAGATCTGTTATCCTGTCTCAGAAACACTCTCTGGAGGAGAGGCAGTTTTCATCTGTCGAATATGGATTCTAAGTTTCCATCTGCCCATTCCCCTAAGGAAGGCAATTATAACCTCACAGAAGTATAATTTGTACCAAGGTGAAAGACAGAACCATTTCCTACCTGGAGCATTGGAATCGTCTGGTTTAATAGGTGGAAGGAATTCATGAAAAGTGGTGACCTATCCATCCACTCTTGAGATTTTTCTCTTAATTCTGCCAGCTGCCTCAGAGTTACATTAGACTTAAAAACAAAAACAATAGAATAAAACCAGATAGTTTATTAGTATTTTTTATATATTTCAAAATGGTATTTTAAGTTTATTTTTTTATATAACTTTAAGGAACATTTCTAAAAGGTAAAGAATATTATCAGAAATCCCCCACATGGTTAAAACTTTTTAAATGGAAGCTTTTATAGGGTCAAGATCATTTATAAAAATTCTGGAAATTTTAGGGTTAGCTTTCTCTCCAAGTGAAATTACAACCAAAATGAAAGCATGTCTTATGGAGTTCTCACAAGTTATTCGTTTTACCAAAAATACACTTAATTTGACTGCTAAAGAAACATCTCAGCCAAAGATACAAGTGGGATAGTCTCATATATTGCTGCTGGAAATGGCTGTGTTTTTACTGCAAAGCAATCTGACAACAGTCATTAAAATAAAATATGATATTCTTCAATCCCTCAATCTTGAAGGTTCATCCCACTGAAATAAAAATAGCATTGTGTAAAGTCATATACACAAGAATATCTGTTGACATATTGTTTACATTAGCAAAAAACAAAAACAAACACTGGAACTAAAATGACTCTGCAAAACAACTGAGTAAATGCTATGGCATGAAAAAATTTTCAATCTTCAAATAATAATGAAGTAGACTTTACCTATTGAATTAGAAGAATTTCCACAAGGTATTGTTACATGAGTAAAGCAAAAAAAAAAAAGTATAATGCAACTTAATTTTAATAATGCAAACAAACTCTATATATGAATGTATATATAGTTTAGTAATTTATAAAGGATGAGAGGAATGTGTATAATCACAGAAAGAGACATCCCTAAATGGTAGTTCACATTCATTAGTTTACACGGAAAGAAGAGGAGAATGAAGAGACAAGAGAGGAGGTGAAAGATAAGCAAAAAGGGAAGAAGAAAACAAAAAGACTGCACTTAGAAAATAAGCATATTAATGACTTCATTTATGCAAAATTATGCAGAAGTCTGTAGACAATAAAGCAAGTAAGGCATTAAAACACAAACAGGAAAACAAAGAACATTTTAGAAATCAGTGATGACCTCATGTGTATTTTTATAAAGACCTACAAATAATGTTATATTCACATAAACTATAGTTTAATGACCAAGTAATGGCAAAGCAGAGATTTTTTTTCACTTTCATGCTATCATTTTAAAAGTATTAAGTTTATAATTCAAATCATTAAAGCTAATTTTAAAAGTCAGAGGGATTCTCTCATAGGGAATATATTCAATAATATTGTAATAACTATGTACACTGTCTAGTGGGTACTAGACTAATTGGGGGAATCACTTCATAAATTATATAAATGTCTAACTACTATGCTGTACACCTGAAACTAATATGAAATAATATTGAATGTCAACTGAAATTGAAAAAATAATTTACCATGTACCTGAACTTAATCAGGAGAAAATATCAAACAAATCCAAATTAAGACACATTTTATAAAGCAACAGTACTGTTCTCTTCAAAAATAACAATGTTATGAAAGAAAGGAAAGGATTAAAGGAGACCAAAGAGAAATTACAATTAAAAGAAATCCATGACCGTGGATTAGACACGGGATCAGGGAGAAACTGCTATAATTAAGGACATCAGCGGGATGACCAGTGAAATCTGAATGTGGACTGGTATTAGATAACAGAATTGTACCCATGTCATATTTCCTGAATTTGATCATTATACTGTGATTATGTAAGACAATAGTGACAAACACTGAAGTATTTAGAGGTCATAGGAGCATAATGTTTGTAATGTACTCTTAAATTTTCCAGGAGAAAAGCCTTGTATTTTATACATTGATAGCTATATCTAGTTAAAAACTGGCAAATCTTGCTGAAATATTTATGGGAATTCTTTTTATTATTTCTGCAACTTTATTATAAGTTTTAAAATATTTAAAAATAAAAATATAATAAAACAAACAGTAAAGTGAGAGGGAAATGTAATTGTGGTTAAATGAGGTAGATAATTAGTTACTATTAATAATGTTGTCTTTCTCAATGTCTGTCTTTTATATAAGATGTTAAATTGCACAAGCCAATTATAAAGTTAAGAATTTATCATTTAGAGGTTGTTTTTGATAAATTAGTTATATAATGCTCCAATATTATTTTCTCTAGTGCCTTTATTATTACATACTTTGAAAGTCAGACAAGAGTTTAGCAAAGCTTTTGGAGTTAAATTTGAAAATCTGAGGTCTTGCTTCAACTAACCTAATTGTTCAGCATCAACATGGTTTATTTCTCTTCAAAGGGCTTACTGTTTAATCTACACTGTTTAACACATACAGGACAAAAGTGGAGAATTATTAACAGTTTCAGAAAGCCAAGGGTAATAGTAGGTCAGATATAAATAAATCTGGGTCAGCTAGAGTAAATTTGGAAGGTGGCTATTTTAAAAATCATCTTAATATGCAAGAGAGAAATTCTGAATTATAATGGTCAAACCTTTTCCATTATTGCCTTTGTAACTGGGGTATACGGTGCATACAAAATCTTCCCCAACAACATAGGTTTCAAGAAAGCCCAAATCACAGGTCCAGCAGGCATGTTAATGATGTCTTTATAAAGGGAGAAGCAAAATGGTGCTGGAAGAAAAGTGTAATAAAACATTTTAGTATATGTATTTCAAATCTATTTCCTGATGGTAAATTGATACTGATTATTGTTATCACACCCAAAAATACATGTCTTAGCACTATTAACGGATGTGAGGCATTTGATATCAAAGTGAGACAGCAGAGTAACAAATCTCTCTTAGGTGTAAAAGTTTAACCCAATAAACGAGCCCATAAAAAGTGATGGCATTTTGCCAAGAGGAGTTAGAAAGGTTGAAAAATCACATTTCAAAACTGCTTCCAACACATCTACCTCACTTGCACTTACTATTTAAAATAAACAAAAATATGCTACTAGGGAAGTACCAGATACCTAAGAGCTGTTCAATAAATGTGTGTTGAATGAATAAAAAGATGAATAAAGGAGTCAACCCAATTGCTATACTGAACATCCTTATATTATTTGGAAGAGCTCAGCGGGTTGTGTTTTGCATCTATGTTTATAGATCAAATAAATGGCTTTGATGCACCACTAAATGTTTATAACTCTGCTGTGTTCATGGAACTTCCATGTTGATACAAATTTCTGATTCCAGAAAGTTAAAAAAAATACACTGACCTGAGCAGGTTTAAGGCATTACGTTTGTATTATCTATGAGCAAGGAAGGTGTGGTTACGACTGACCAATTCTTAGTGTTGTGGATGAAGAGCTAGACTTCACAGCATACTGTGTGGGTTCAGAGCACGGCCCTGATAGTTCCACGCTGGGTGACTGTACCCAGATTCCTTAGCCTGTGTGTCTCCTTTCCCTTTGCTAAGATGGAGACATAGTCGTGCACATCTCCTAGGGTCACTATGAAGAGTGAATGAATTAATATACATAACACGTGTGATGTGTGGTAAGCACAGTTTAATTGTTTTCTATTTTTATACTTGGAGAAGATTAATACTTTGCTTATTATAAAGGGCTGAGATACAGTAGACAACCCTAGGAGGTGATACTACCATGCTGATTTTTGAAGTATACTCACTGGTATGTGTGGGAATTCCATATTTTGCAGCAATTTGCTCTTTGCTTAATTTATGAGTCAAAAAATCCTTAGTGTGGTTGTTTCTTTGCCTCTGGGAAGAGGGTAGCAAGGCAGTTAAATAGTCAGTGGTAATTCCTTGGGAACACAATGCCTGGGAGATGGTGCTAAACGATCCTTGGGGGGTGTGCATCCGGTTGCTTCTGTACATCGCCTGTGAGATAAAAATCCACAATTTATGAACATTACATGAGCTATAAATGTTACAAAAACAGAACGGGAAAAAAAAAACCTGATCATGTTTAGAGTATCCTTACAGTTTCCTTTAAAATGTGTATCCTAAATATAAATGCAGAACATTAAACTGCACCAATTTAAATGGCAAAAAATGTTGCCAGAAGAGTTTCCTGTAAGATTTTTTCAATGTACTTAATTTGTAACATAATATATTATAATAAATCTCAAATAAAAGTTACTAAGACAAAAGACATTTTCCGACAAGAACATGACTGGGCGACTTTCCTACCTGCGTTATTGGAACACTTCTGGGCAGATGAATTCGTTTCAGGGACCTCATTTTGGCGAGCAGCGGATGTGCGCCGGAAGCCATCTGACTGAGAATCGCTTTTAGCCTTATGAAGAGTTCTATCATCTTTTCTACCGGCTTTTGATCTTCCCTAGGGAAAAACACCTAACAGAAACAGAATAAAAAACTAAATAACTTATGTGGAGAATCTGCAACCTGCACACATTACTGGTGAGAATATGAAAAAGAACAGCCACTTTGGAAAACATTGTGGAAGTTTATTAAATGGTTAAACATAAATATACAACCCTGCTATTCCATTCTTAGGTATTTACCCAAGAGAAATGAAAACGTGTCCACACAAATCTTTCCATGGGAACGTCCACAGCAGCCTTACTCACGACATTCAACAAGAAAAAACAATCCAAGTGGACTGATAAACAAAAGATACACCTTTAAATTGGTCTATTATTTGGCAATAAAAAAACAAAAAATTCTGACACAAGTTGTAACATGTGTGAAACTCATAGACATTGTGCTAAGTAAAAAAAAGCCCATACACAGACAACATATTACCTGATTCAATTTGTATAAAAGGGCTAAAGAAGGCAAATCTATAGAGGCAAAATATAGATTAGAGGTTGTCAGGGCTAGAGGTCAAAATGAGAAGTGATTGCAAATGGACCTAAGTTTCTTTTGGGTTGATAGAAACATTCTAGTAATATTTCGTGGTAATAGTTGCACAATTCTACACATTCACAAAAAGAAAATTGTCAAATTGTACACGTAAAATGACTAAATTTTATGGTATATAATTTGTACCTCAATAAAGTTGGCAAAAATAAGTGATTTTAAAAGTCAGAAAGGGAGATATCAATTACATAATTCTTCATTGCTCTCTAAGCCATATGATGTGCTCCTATCATAAAGGCTCTGTCAAACAGTACACACAATTTATCGGGCTTAGTCATAACCCCATAATGCTTTTCTGCTGCAGGAAAAAAAAACCTTTGTAAATATTTTTAAAATTTAAAGTAATTTTATCCTCTCATTCATTTATTTAGTCAATGAATATCAGTTACATGCTCACTATGTTCCTGGCATTGGGTGAAGTGATGGGCATACCATGGTGTACAAATTGGCATTCTCTCACCACTAAGGTAGCTTTGGTCTAATAGAAGGAACGGATATTAAACAAGTCAACAAACAAAATGCTGGGTAATATGAGGAGGTAAAAAAAAGTTTTGCTAAGAAATCAAAAGAGGTCTTTCCAAGACGAAACCCCAAAAGAGAAAAAAGAACAAACAATAGTGTGATAAGGAGAGGAAGGTTATAGGCAGAAGGGGAAACCTGAGAGGTTCATTAGGAAGGAAAGCTCTTGGCATGTCCAATGAAGAAATAAACCACCATTATGAGCTGGAAAGATGTCAAAAAGACATAGCTGCCTTGACAGCACAGCTAATAATTACAATCAGATTTTTCTAAATTAGAATCAACAGTCTAATTTTTCTTCCAATTCTGCCAAAATTCTAGGCATTTCTATGTTGACGTGAAATAAATTGACTAATGCTGAGAAATTTTTTTATTATTTCTGTTTGCAACACCTAAGAATTAGGTATGGTCTTCGGCTTGTCAAATGCTTATTTAATTACTAGACTCAACAAGAAATGTTTGATTTGATATCCACTCTGCTGATGAACAAAATTAATAATATCACTTCAAATGCATTGTAGGTCATAGTTCATGTGAAATAAATTTTTGTTTAGCTAAGCTCCTCTATGGGCCAGATGCTGTTCTTGGCATTTGAGATGCTTCAATGAACAAAGAGGAGCTACAGAGTTTATATCCTGATGGAGGCACACATAAAATAAATAATGAAAATGAATATTAAATAAAAGATACAATATTATTCTGGAAGGGCAAGAGATAACAAATAGAGCAGGGAAAGAAGGTTTGAGAGTACCAGAGGTGAGGGTGTGGAATCTTAAACAGAATGGTCAGAATAGGTCTTACTGAGGTCAAGGTTGAATAGAGACGAATAGCCCTGCAAATCATGTGAAGGGTGCCCTGCTCAGTGGTACTGCAGCACAGCCCTGGACCCAGAGAGTAGCCAAATAAGAAACAGAATTTTAGAGATGGGGTGGGGTTGTACAAACCATGTGGCCCTTGTACAATTTGGGGACTTACCTGAATAAAATGGAGAGTCACTGGAAGGTGTTAAGCAGACAGGTAACATAATGTAATTACTCAGTTAAAAAAAAAAATCATTCTGGCTGCTGAGGGATAGTGGGGTGGGTATAGATAATGATGACTCAGAAAAAGGATTATAAGTAATTATAAAACATTTGCATCCCCTTTGCTATGCTATGTTTCAACAACATAAGTCAGCTGTGGGTTGCTTTTAGTTTTTCTTACCAAAAGAAAAGACTTTTTTTTAAGTGTTTTGCAATAACATGTAAATATTTTTGACCTACTGTAGATATAAATGAACATAGTGTTTAGTTTTCCTGTTTTCTTTTAGTTTTTTATTAAACATCTACTTATTGCAAGATGGAGTTATTGCTGACTTTATTGAGCTTTAATAATGATCATTTGTTTTGTTCTACTAGATAAGTAATGATAGCTTCTATCTAAATCAATGAAACACTGCAATTTTTTTAAAAACACACCAAAACCCTTGTTTTACTTTAAAAACAAAAAACAACTTTGTGAGATATCATCAAGATGGCAGCATGAGAGGAGGCTCTTGAAACCACTCCTGGAAAATACAATGAATCAAACAACTAAAACCCAACAAGAAAACCCCTAAACAATACATAGCCTCAGTTGAGAGACCTCACTCATCGCAAAAGAACACCTGAGGGTCAGAAAAATGGAGGCGAGTAAGAGAGAAGGAAAGGGAGCAGTGGGGAGACACTGCACGGAGTGCAACCTTGGACTGCAGAGGAGAAAGTGAGACGGGGACTGGGAGCACTGGCTGAAGCAGAGCGTGGCCCCAGGGTAAGTTGAAGGCTGAGAACCAACAAAAGCAGAGGCGTGGGTGGCTGGAGTGTGGGACAGATGGCAGGAGTGGGACCTGAACGGTTGTGGCATGGCCAGCCAGCGTGCAGGGTCAGCTGCTGGAGCTCTCCCAGGGCAGCTGAAGCTATCCGTGGACGTCTAGTGCACGGCGCTGGCTGCTGGAGAACACAGTGGCCCTGGACTAGTTGAGGCCCCAGCAGAAACGCTGCATAGCCATGGACACAGAACCTGGCTGCTCCCTTTTTGCTCTCTCCCATGGCTCACCCCCTCTACTCTGCCCAGTGCCTGCATACAGTTGGCCACAGCTGGGAAGCTGCCATTGTCCTGTGCCTTTCCCAACAATCCCCACCCCCACCCTTCCAGCTGAAATTGGCAGGGTGATCCAGGGAAATGGTGAAGCACATGTGTGGCAGCTTCTGCCTGCACTGAAACCTTGGAGGCACAGAATACCCTCACAAAGAGGAGGTGCACTGAGACCAAGGTGACTGGGTCAAAGAAGACAAACCCATCTTGGAGGAAATCTCCCTGTGTGAGACCAAATAACCAAGAGAAAATATTGTAAGACATTGAAGGAACAACTGGGAAGTGAAAGACCTCTTCTATCTACCAGGGGAAAAATCCTTAGGCCCAGGAAGTGGAATACTCCAACAGCAATGAGCACTGTAGGGAACAAAACTGTTCAGAAAGTAAATGAAAAATCTCCAGAAAAGGAACTTAAAGATATGGAAATATATGAGCTAAATGACACAGAATTCAAGATTACTGTTCTGAAAACTCTGAAGGAGATCAAAGAAAGGCAAGTAAGCACAGAAAAGCAGCTAAATGTTCTCAGAAAAGAAATCTGTGAGCAAAACAAAAATACTTTAACAAAGAAATTGAAACTGTAAAAAAGAACCAAACAGAAATTGTGGAGATAAACAACACAATAAAAGAAATGAAAAATGAAATCGCTAGCATAGGAAGCAGAGCCAACCAGATGGAGAAAAGAATTACTGATTTCGAAAAGAGAAATATGGCAATGTCACAGAAGGAAGAAAGGAGAGGCCTGACAGTTAAAAAAAAAAAAAAAGATCTCTACAAGAACTATCTGACTCTGTTAGAAAGAGCAACCTAAGAATAATAGGCATTCTGGAGGGAGCAGAGGATGCAATGACCACAGAGAATTTGCTGACACAAATAGTAAATGAGAACTTCCTGAATCTATGGAAAGGACTGGAACCTCAAATCCAAGAAGGAAACAGGACCCCCTAGCTATGTGAATTCTAGCAGACCTTCTCCAAGGCACATTATACTGAAGATGTCAAAGGTCAGAGACAAAGATAGACTCCTTAACATGGTCAGGCAAAAGAGTACCACAATCTATAAAGGAAAGTCCATCAGACTGACATCAGACTTCTCAACAGAAACTCTATAAGCCAAGAGGGAACAGAATCAAGTATTAAAAATATTGAAAGGGAGAAATTACCAGCCAAGAATAATCTATCCAAAAAAGTTATCCTTCAGATATGAAGGAGGAGTAAAGACCTTCTCATACATACAAAAGCTGAGGGAATTCTCTGGCACAAGGTCAGCATTTCATGAAATATTGAATGAGGCTAAACCAAAAAGTCATAATAAATGGGAAAAAGTTGGGACAACAAAACCATAAAGGGGAGGAAGTAAAGGTTTAAATTTCCAAAAGAGAATAGAGATAAGCACACTTAAGAAAAGGGGCCACTGCATATATAAAACTTTCTTTTTCATAAACTTCATAGTAACTACTGAAAAAACACTTAGAACTAAGACACATAACAAAAAAAGAGGAAACAGAAGGATAAGCATAGAACATCATCAAACTAAAATAACAGACAGTAAGAAAAGGCAAAGAAAAATCGAGACACCAAGCTACCAGAAAATGAAAGATAAAATGACTATAGACAATCCTCATATATCAGTCATTACCCTAAAAAGTAAATGGACTGAATTCACCATAAAAAGGCAGAGAAGCAGGCTGTGTTAAAAAAACAAATCCCATCCATGAGCTGTCTCCAAGAGACACACCTCAGTCACAGGGACAAATACAAACTCAAAGTGAAAAGGTGGAAAACAATACTCCAAGCAAATGGTATACAAAGAAAAGCAGGAGTAGCCATAGTTATATCTGACAAAACAGACTTCAAGATAAAAAAAAGGTAATAAGATGGACATTTCATAATGATAAAGGGGACAATACAAGAAGACATGACACTCATTAATACATATGCCCTCAATTAAGAAGCAGCAAAACTTACAAAGCAACTACTAATAGATCTAAAAGAAGAAACTGACAAAAACACAATTATAGTAGGGGACCCAAACACCCTCTTGATAACCATAAATAGATCATCCAAACAGAAAATAAACAGGAAATATCAGTTTTAAATGATATATTACAGCAACTGGGCATAATTGACATTTACAGGACACTTCATCCTACAACACAAGACTATACATTCTTATCTAGAGCACATGGAACATTCTTAAGGATAGACCATAAGTTGGGCCACAAAGCTAGGCTCAGCAAATTCCAGAAGACTGAAATCATATCAAGTATATTCTCTGAACACAAAGTTTTGAAATTGGAGATTGACTGGAAAAAGAAAGCAGAAAAAAAACCACATATATACACATGAAGATTAAACAATATGTTATTTTAAAAAATGACTGGATCAAAGAAGAAATAAAAGAGATTAAAAATACATAAAAACTAATGACAATGAAAACACAACATATCAAAATTCTTGGGATGCAGTGAAAGCAGTAATAAGAGGGAAGTTTATATCACTACAGGCCTATCTCAAGAAATAAGAAAAACCACAAGTATACAACCTAACATCACAACCTAATGGACTAGAAAAAGAAGAACCAAAAAATACCCAAACTCAGCAGAAGGAAGGAAATAATAAATATTAGAGCAGAACTAAATAAAATAGAGAACAGAAAAAGAGCTGGTTCTTAGAAAAAGTAATAAAACTGACAAACCCCTGGCTAGGCTCATCAAGGGAAAAAGAGAAAAGACACAAATAACCAAAATTAGAAATCAAAGAGAGAAAATTACAACTGATCCCCAGAAATACAAAGAATCATACAAGAATACTATGAAGAGATATATGCCACCAAATTTAGCAACCTAGGAGAAATGGACAAATTTATAGAAACATACAGCCTACGTAGACTGAACCAAGAAGAACTGAACAATCTAAGTAGACCAATCAACAGTAAGGAAATTGAAATAATCATTCAAAACCTCCCCAAAGGCAAAAGCTCAGGACCAGATGGTCTCAGTAAAGAATTTTACCAGGCATTCAAAGAAGGATTAATGCCTATCCTCCTCAAACTCTTCCAAAAAATTGAAGAAGAGGCAATACTTCTCAACTCATTCTAAGAGGTCAACATAACCCTAATATCAAAGCCTGGTAAGGACAACACAAAGAAATAAAAATATAGACCAATATCTCTGATGAGTAGATCCAAAAATCCTAAACAAAATGCTAACAAATAGAATAAAACAATGCATTAAAAAGATTATACATCACAATCAAGTGGGATTCATCCCAGGGGCACAAGGATGGTTCAACATACACAAATTCATCAATGTGATACACCACATAAACAAAATAAAAGATAAAAACCAGATGATTATATCAACTGATGCAGAAAACGCATTTGACAAGATCCAACATCCATTTATGATCAAAACACTTAGTAAAATGGGTAAAGAAGGAAAGTACCTCAACATAATAAAGGCCATGTATGACAAACCCTCAGCAAATATCATACTAAACCAGGAAAAACTGAAACCATTTTTTCTAAAATCAGGATTAAGACAGGGATGTCCCCTGTCACCACTGCTATTCAACATAGTACTGGAAGGTCCAGCCAGAGCAATCAGGCAAAAGAAAGAAATAAAAGGCATCCAAATTGGGAGTGAAGAAGTTAAATTGTCACTTTTTGCAGATGACATGATCCTTTATATAGAAAATTCTAAAGACTCCACCAAAAAACTATTAGAAATAATAAACAAATACAGTAAAGTTGCAGAATACAAAATCAATGTACAAAAATCCATTGCATTTTTATATGCAAACAACAAAATTCAGAAAAAGAAATGAGGAAAACAATACCTTTTGGAATCAAGACCATAACAAAAATATCTAGGAATAAACTTAACAAAAAACACAAAAGACTAATACATGAAAAACTATAAAACACTATTAAAAGAAACTGAAGAAGACACAAAGAAATGGAAAGATACCTCGTTTTCATGGATTAGAAGAATCAACATAGTTAAAATGGCCAAATTACCCAAAGCAATATACAAACTTAAGGCAATTCCTATCAAAATACCAAGAAATATTTTCAAGAAATTGATAAAAAAAAAGTTACCAGATTCATATGGAACCACAAAAGCCAAAGCAATCCTACATAAAAAGAATAAGGCTGGAGGCGTCATGCTCCCTGACCTCAATCTATACTACAAATCATGAATAATCAAAACAGCTTGGTATTGGCAGAAAAACAGACACACAGATCAATGGAACAGAATCGAGCACACAGAAATAAACCCACAAACGTATAGACAGGTAATTTTTGACAAAGGAGTGAAAAATTTACAATGGAGAAAAGAAAGCCTCTTCAGTAAATCATGCTGGAAAAATTGGAAAACCACATGCAAAAGAATGACTCTGGACTACGAATTGCCACTATAAACCAAAATCCACTCAAAATGGATCAAAGACCTCTATATAACACCCAAAACAATAAAGTGCAAAGAAGAAAACATCAGTACTAAACTTATGGACCTTGGGTTCAGAAAGGACTTTATGAACTTGACCTCAAAGGCAAGGACAGATCAAGTGAAAATAAATGAATGGAACTATATCAAACTGAAAATTGTAGCACAGCAAAAGAAACCATCAACAAAGCAAAGAGACAACTGCTGAATGGGAGAAAATATTTGCAAACAATGCCTCTGCTAAGGGGCTAATATCTAAAATATATAAAAAAACTTGTACAACTCAACAACAAAACAACAATCCAATTAAAAAGTAGGCAGAAGACTTGACACTTCTCCTATGGAAACATACAAATGGTCAACAGATATATGAAAAAAATACTCAACTTCACTAGCTATCAGGGAAATGCAAATCAAAACCACAATGAGATCCCACCTCACACCTGTGAGAATGGCTGTTATCAACAAGACAAGGAATAACAAGTGCTGGAGAGGATGTGGAGAAAAAGGGACTCTCATATACTGCTGATGCGAATGTAAATTGGTACAACTGCTATGGAAGACTGTATGGAGAGTCCTCAAAAAATTAAGAATAGAATTACCACATGACCCAGCAATCCATCTTCTGGGTAGACCCCCAAACTTTGAAAACCTTAGTCCACAAAGATATATGTACCCCAATGTTAATTGAAGCACTGTTTATGGTGGTCAAGTCATGGAAACAACCAAAGTGTCCTTTGATAGATGACTGGATAAAGAAGCTGTGGGATATTTACACAATAAAATATCACTCAGCCATCAGAAGAGATGAAATACTGCCATTTACAATAACTTGGTTGGACCTTGAGATCATCATTTTAGGCGAAGTAAGTCAGATAGAAAAAATCAAGAACCATATAATTTCATTTACATATGGAATATAAAACTATTAATACAAGTAACAAAGAAACAAAAAGTCAGTAATTTGTGGTTACCTGAGGGTAAGGGGGGAGGGGTGGGGAGAAGCGGGGGTGATGGAAGGAGAACTGGCTCTGGGTGGTGAGCACTCAGTGCAACACATGGACGACGTACTGTAGAGTTGTGCACTGGGAACCGATGTAATGTTTGCTGACCAATGTCATCTCAATAAATTTAACAATAAAAATAGAGAATTTTTAAAAATTAAGTAGAATGAAAACTGAAAATAAAACTTGTTCTAATCTTTATTTTTATCTGCCGAATTAATGCTTGTTTACTGTAAAAAAATTATAATAACATTTGTACTTCACACTTGAGTACAGTATATATTACATTTATTTCCTGGTCTTGGATATACAAACTGAGAGTCAATGAGGCAATAATACTAATTTCCTCATCTATAAATGTGCAAATTTGCAATATACAATCTCTAAGGTCTCATTTAACTCTAAAATAAAACTGTAATTCCAAAAGCTATATAAATGAATCTCATTCCTTACAGTATCAGAGAACATACACATGTTATCAAATATTTTTATACTAAACTATGAATATAAAAATCCTTCATTGATGACAACTTGCCTTGTATGTGAAGTTGTAAATGTCTAAGTAGTGCAGAAGCGTGAGGCTGATGAGGTAAGACAGACGCGAGCGCTCTGGGAGAGGCAGGCTGCACAGTTCCTTCACTGCATCTTCCAGTTCGGGACTGGTCACGTTATCATCACAAGAGTGCAACCAGAACACACGAGAAATAATCTACAAGTTGAAGGGAGAAAAATAGCTCAGTTGTGAATCCTTCGAGAGCCATCTGTCCATTTTGAGAGGTTTTTCTTTTAGACTTCATTAAAAAATATGACATTATCCTCAAAATGAAATATTTTTATTTAAAGCACTAATTATTATCAATAAAACTATAGAGAGCCCATAGTTCACTTGGAAAGCTTAAGGAATAAGATGGGAAAAGAGACAGAGAAGGGTTACGATGTTTCCCAGATTTCTTGCTTGAAGACTGGGTGAATGATGGTACCAAGGAAGATAATTGGTTTGGAGTAATTTGGGGGGGATATGCTAGTTTAAGACTCACGCTGCCTTTAAAATTTAACCTTACTTTATTCAAATTGCATTTCATTTTTATAATCGTTTGAAGTTATAATCTTGTGCAATGAACTCCTGAGTCCAGAGATGAAAGGCAAAGAAAAAAGGGTGACAATCACACAATAATGTGAACCAACCGTCCTGCACGGTAAGGCTTGTGTAGAAAGTGAGGTGTGAATATGGGAAGTAAGTTGTCATCCCTATTGCTGCCGTGTTGAAAGAAAGAGAAAAGTTTATGAAATTCAAGATTGTAGAAATTTTCTTTCCTTTGAAGGTAATAAGGATGTATGCTCTCCATTTACATGTTTTAATTTTTTAAAATGAATCTGCTCTTCAGAAGCCAAAAACATGAAATTAGATCTTAGGATCAAATGAGCAAAAGATGAGATCAAAGGAAAATGGTGAATGAATATTATTTGCTGGGACAAGAGGAAAACAGTGAAGGCAAGAAAGTTTTAATTTTTATATAGGGGAACCAATTAACATGACACAAGTAAACATAAATATTTCCAAAGGCAGCTTTAAAGGCTTTAAAAAAAACATTATCCAATACTGGAGAATGGCTAGGTTCTAGAAATGACGCACGCTGTCACACGTAAGTTTTGAATATACGAAGCCTTAAGCCCTGCGGCTCTTTTGGAAAATTTCTGATACTTCCAGACAATGGACTTGGGAAAGGGATAAAAGATAAGGCATTTCAAGTGGAAAACCCTATTACCAGCCTGTGAGGAAAGGACATTCATTTTCACACCAACAAATGTTTACTATACCACAAACTTACCCAGAGTTCTTTTGACTATCTATATATCTATATCTATACACACACACACACACACACACACACACATAACACATATATATATATGTATATACATTATATATTGTGTCTTGTCATGGGACTTTTAAAAAATAAAAATGGGTATTCATTTTTTAGTTTCAACAAATTGTAAATAGTCTGCCTTACCCCCAATTAGATTACTGAAACTTTACTTTGATATGATCATAACAGAATGTGCAAATTTACCTCAGATAATGTGACTATGATAGGGAAGGGAAAGAACTGATGGCACTCTTATTTAAGACAACCGGGTGGGGACAGAGAAAAGAAGAGGACAAAGGAAGCAAGATGAAGAAGGAAAACCAGAGGAAAAGAAACAGTGATAACATTCTGCTTCAGGATTTTTCTTCTTTGTTCACCTAAGAATTGGGCCTCTAATTTTATCACTTAACAGATTTGCATTCAACTATTCCATATTTTACTGGCAAGTGCTCAACAAATAGTAAATGCTGTTTAGACTTCAAAACTGGATGCAAGCACAGATATAATAGGTTCCACCCACCTCGGCTCTGCTATCTGGGATAGGAATGGCCAGCAAATGGTCGATGCTCTCGTTGGACATTCCCGCCAACCTCCTCAGTTCTTCTTTCAGTTCTTCAACATTTTTGAACATTTCTATTAACTGACCTTCAAGAAAGAAACAAGAAACAAAGCATCCACATGTTGGTTGCAATGTGATGGTTTTTTTTAGTTGTTCTAATACAGAGAAACCTTCTAGACCATATCTTAAAATATATACAAGGACTGTCCAGAAAGTATCCAGCCATGTAATATGAAAAATAGAGGCATTTATGGCTGGATTTTTTTCTGGACAGAGCTTGTATTCAACATACATGCCTTGTGTCAGGAAGAGAAATCTCCCCGTTTTGGAAAACTGTGCAATTTTAGGATGCATTTCTATCTGATTCAGACTTGTTACTATTATGATACCATTAACCCAAGGTAACAGATTGGTCTGCATTATAAATTTTCCTTAGATGTCTAAAACCCAAGGTTTATTCAAAGGAAATATGGTTTCCTCACAGATTCTGATCACGTAATGTACTAAATATATGTCTTTCCATTGATTTAAAACATTACATAAATTCAGAATGCTTTTCAACCTCAGATCACATAATACTGTCAACTTAAGGCTGGGTTTGCTGAATCCACGCCATGATGCCACAGCATTTTTCTGTATCTACACTGCACAGCACAGTTTATAAAGGGTTTTCCCAATCATCCCCTCACTTTTAGATAGGATGTGTTTAACTTCAAACTCTTTAAGGACAGTGATGATAATTATTTCACATCTAGGTCATTTAATGCATAATATTTTAACTTTATTTGGCAGATGTTGATCTCCATTCTGCAAATGCCTTTCGATTTCCTTATGAAGTATCCCTTATGCAAATACACTTTCTTTATTTTTGGACTTAGTGCCCTTCCAATTTTGTGGCTGTCTGTTGTCCAGAATTCTGAATGCCTTTCTTTTCAGTACTGAGGTATTGTGCAAAGAGGAAACGTACTGTGTGAGGCATCATGCTCAGAATACCAACAGGAAGTTCTGAGTTGAGAATTCTGTAGAGAGTAGCACATCTTGTTTCATTTGTTTGTTTTTTAAATCATATTATTCTCATGGAAGTAAATAAATTTCATCCTAGCTCTTGCAACCGACTATCTTACGCACTTTAATATATCAGAGAAACAAAAGGTAAATGGTCTAAATAGCTAAATTTTTTAAGACCTTTTTGCTGTGAAATCAGATTTCCCTGTTTCATTCTCTGCCAGCTTTCTGGGCTTTTCACTTTAGACAAGTAACCATATTTGAAAGCTTCAGGTTTCTAAGGCGTAAGAGCAGATACAAAGCAGGTTTTGTTGGGAACTTCAAAAAAGCCCTCCTTAAACTGCAGCCCAAGAATCACACACATTCTAATAAGGGACACACCTGGCTTTTCAGAAGTGTCTGCACTGTTATTGACATGCAGCATGGCTTCTATGGCTGGCATTAATCGTGTGATATTTTCCAAGTAATTCATTTGCAATGCCTGTTCTAGAAACCTGGAATGAAACGGAAGAAATGAAACTAAGTATTTCAATCATTTGAAAAGGGGTTTCACCAAAGAAGAAGACAATAGAAAAACGTACCAATCCACATTTAAATTAATTCTGACTGGATCCCCAGTAAGCAAGTCTCTCAGATTTTTAGATACGATATTGTCGTGGTACAGTAAGCTGCTTGCTATTTCTGTGCCAAGCTCTGCTGCTTCCAGGAGTTGCAGGTGAAATGCACTCTCCTCACACAGGTTCCCAAAGTTTATATTAGAGAGCTGGCACATTTTCTCTACTGAATTGAATGTTTCAGACTCACAAAGAAGTTCCGTCAAGTTTCGAAGCTGAGTCACCTTTCCAGAAAGGGGAAAGAGAGGGAAATAAATTAGTTATACTATTCTAAAAATTTAGTTAATGATGAAAAAAAAAAAACAAAATCAATTTACTTAAAAAATTTTTGCACAGGCATTTGGCATTTGGCAACTGTCTTACCACAAAGCACTATTTTCTGTCATATGAGTTTATTGTTCTCTGAAGAATTTTATAGAACTTTCAGACCTACTAGAATTGCTTTTCCCAACTGTACTTGTATCTTGTAGATTCAGTTTAAAAAGACATAATTTCAGTTTATTCCATTTAATTCACAAATATTTAAACCAATTTTATATTTGTTTATATTTTAAATCAGGTGTAAGGGCAGATAGCAAAGCAGGTTTGGTTTGGAACTCCAAAGAAGTCTTTCTTCCTCACACCCATTAGGATGGCTGCTATCAAAATCCAAACTGAACAAAACAAAAAATAAAAAGTGTTGGCAAGGACATGGAGAGGTTAACCCTTGGGCACCGCTGATGGGAATACAAAGTGATGCAGCCACTAAAGAGAACAGTGTGAGGGTTCCTCACAAAATTAAAAATAGGGTCTCCATACAACCTAACAACTCCACTTCTCTGTATTCCATATACCCCAAGGCACTGGAAGGTGGATTTTGAACAGATATTTATACCCATGTTCATAGCAGCATTATTCACAATAGCCAAGAGGTGGAAGCAACCCAGATGTCTATTGACAGATGGATAAACACAAGGTAGTATAGACAGCCTTAAAAAGGAAAGAAATTCTGACACATGCTACAACATGGATGAGCCGTGAAGACATGATGCTAAGTGAAGGCCAGTCCCAAAAAGATAAATACAGGATGATCCTACTTGTATAAGGTACTGAGATTAGTGAAATTTACAGTGACAGAAAGTAGAATTGTAGTTCCCAAGGACCAGAAGGAGAGAGGGTTGGGGAGGCCTTTTTGAATGGGTACAGCTTTTCAGTTTTGCAAAATGAAAAGAATTCTGGAGATTGGTTGCACAATGATGTGGAAATATTTAATAAAACTGAACAACACAGTTAAAAATGGTTAAGGTGGTAAATTTTATGTGTATTTTACCACAATTTAAAAAAATTAACTGGCAAGAAAAAGCCTTTGTAAGCCGCAGCCCGAGAAGAACACACTTTTTAGTAAGACTGCATTTAAAATGTGTTTCTGACATTATCTTCCACCCTGTTACCTACTGAGGGAAACTGCGTTCCTTCTATGAAGTGTTTTAAAAGGGCTTAAAATCTCACACCCCGAGAAAAAGGAGGAAAATGAAAATCAACTCATTTCCTGTCCTGTCACCCGTACTCTGTGCTTTAACACGCTTGCTCTGGGTGTTTTTGAGGATACAGCCCCAAGTTATACTTTCTGGGGGGAAAGTATGCCTCTGGGAAAACCAGTTCTCTTACTCTCGGAAGCAACCTTAGAGCTGTTCCTTTAAAGAAGTCAAACATTTGGAGCAACATCTAAAAAAGCAAATACATGTGTCCTTTGTTGCCGCTCAATTTCTTATCAGAAGTTGTATTTTGACAGAAATAAATGATTTCATGATACAGGCAAATGTCTGGAAGATTTCTTTCCATAAGCAAATGAGAAAGGCACCAGGATGTGTCTTTGATGAGAGGTTTATAGTAACTACATGCAGGCAGTAGCAATTAAGCACCAATCATCTTAGATAACTAATATTATTGGCCTTATTTTCAACTGTATTTAATATTCTAACTGATTTCTGGCTTTGAACTACCTAAAATGGCCTCATATGTATTAAAATTCTACTTGCTATGTCTTACTCCTATGAGAAATTTTCCACTATGTAATAGATCAATCGTTTTACCAGCTATAACTACATGTTAGCCACTCCGTTCCTTCCTTGATTTTCCAAATACCAGATATGATTACACTTCTAATGAAGGGAGCCAAGCCTCACTGCCACATCCTACAGTGAATTTTATTCTGGTGGTTTCTTAAATAAAAAGATAAATATTAGGAGTCCAATATACAGGGTAGCCCATAAGTCAGTATACAGCATAGTTTATTTATATGTTTTTACATTGTGTATGTGTACCCATATAATCTGTGCTGATGAATTTGATTGATTCAACTGTATAATTAATTACTTTTGGGCCACCCTGTATTTGTTTTAAGTATTTGAAGGTAAAGTAAATTTGAATGAGTTTTACTCAGTAGAGACCAAAATATATTTTTTAGTTGCAAGTTTGGCATACACATATGAGAAACCAGTAAAAGTTGATATAATCTTGGCTTGGTAAGATAAAGGTTATAGAAGAAGAAATGGATATGTAGCCATGCTACTGAAGTAGACTTGGTTCTCTGAAATAAGAATTTAATTCAGGGTTTTTAATGTAAAATGCCCTGTGGGGCACACCCACCTAAAAGTAACAAGATGGCCATTTATTATTTGTCATTATTTACTGCTGTCTTCTAAAAGCAATATACACATTCAACTTTTGGAGCTTTATGAATCATTAATAATCAACCTAAGTTCAGAGAATTACACTTCTCTCTTCAAAAGTATGTGCCAAGTCCAGATTTCAGGTTTGTCAGAACCTCATATAGGGAGAGCCCCTCTCTCCTTTATCACCACCCTGGTCCAAGGGGCAGAGCTCAGGCCTAATCTTCAACAATGACCCATAACTAAGTCCATGTTCAGATGCAACTGAATTCCCTGGTGCCTATGGTTCCCAAACTTATCTGAATCAGAAGTGTAAGTGACATGATGGTGTACTCCTCAAAATATAGGCATAAAAATGATAAAACAGCAACTCTCCTGGGCTTTTGGCAAAGGAAAGGAGACTTTAAAAATTTAAAGGTATGACAATAATAATATTGCTATTTCTGTCCATTATGGGGAATATCCACTTATACGGAGTTCCCCAATCAGGAAGTTATACTTCCCATCAGAAACTGGAAAAAAAGGATAAAACGGACAATGAAGGGCAAAGAAAACAAAAACAAAAACAAAAATCAAAACAAAAACCCTAAGAGTAGAATGTTAGGGCTAGAACAGACGGGTGGAAACAAAGGAAAAGTCACCAATGAAAGACAGGCATGTGACACTTTGGAAGTCTAAACCTCCTTAAAAATGCCATGAATAAAATTTTGGAATGGGTGGGCCCTAACTGACTGTCACAATCAGGATACTAACCGCCATAAAGGGCAAAAAGAGGAAGTAAAAGCATCACATCCAGGAGTTTGTCTTCACCCTTTCAGTTTTAAGAACTGGATATTTTCCATGTGTCAGGCTCTATGCCAGGTGCTGAGGATACAACAGCAGAGGGACAGCCTTAGCAATGTTACTCATGGAGCTTGTAGTCTTAGAATGAATGGGTTCTGGCAATTGCAAATAATAGTCATGCTGGTTATAAATGACACTAGATTTTCTACCCAAGGGACCAAATTGTAATTTACTTCCACTTCTGAGCCTTCTAGAACTTTTTTTCATAATATAACCCTAAAGGGGAGCAGTATATTTAAATTATTCTTAGCTCCGTTCCCATTCCATTAGTGTAAATGATTGAGAATGTATTATTTCCATTTCTCTAGTGTACGTTGTGTGCTGCCTGGTTGCTTCGCAAATTGAGAACTACAATGAGTCATTGCCTGGGTAATGCAATTACATCTACAAGGCTCTACTTTAACACCCTCATTTGTTCATACCTTTAAAAGTCAAGTCTTAAGTGATAGAGGCTTTAGAGATGCAGAATGCATAATTTCATCAGAGTTTACATTCCAGTGAGGGAAGCAGACCTTGCATATGTAACAAACTATAATGCTAAGTAATAAGTTCCGAAAGCCAGAAACCTCCCTGGCATCCTACACTCTCTCCCTTTTTCTCTCACCTCACTGGCTGCCATTTCGTGCCAACTCAATCTCCTACAACACTCTTAAGGCTGTCCCTTCCTTCTAGTCTCTGCCACTGACATAGTGGAGGGCGTCACTTCTTGCTTAGGTTACTCAAGTACACCTATTAGCTTTCTTCCAATGCTTCCTCCACGATTCTCCTGGAGAGATTGTTCTCTAAAATGCAAATGTCACCTTCTTCAAATTCACAACTTTCAGGATTAGACTCAAATCCTCTGACTAATCTTCAGAGGCCTCTGGGATCTGGGCACAGTCTCTCTGCTACCCCGTCTGGCCTCTCCCATCCTGCTCCACCAGACACATAACTCCAGGTAACGTACACCTGTCCTTCAGGTACACATCTCTGTCTTCTTAGAAACGTAGGTCTCCAGGTCTGGACCGTAGGACTGTAACCTAATCCTACACAGGCCTGCGGGACTCCGAGTAAGCATTATCTCCTCCACGGAACTTTTTTCTCTCCACCTTCATCTCCTGCAAGCTGAGTTAGATAGCCCACCTCCACACACAGAATTCTGGCCCCCCACCTCCCACAACACTTATCTCCCCATGTTGTAAGTACTAGTCTGCTGTTTCATCTCCACTGGATTGACTATAAAGATTTTGGGGTTAGAGACTATGTCTTTTAAAGAAATATTAATACATTAGTGTTATGGGAGCACAGATGATGGGTGGAATGAAATTATGGGGAAATGTTATATGCCCACAAAGTCATTATCCTGGCTGGGAAACAGGAAGAAAAGATGATATTCTAATATTATAGGACTGACATTTAAACTTGTCTTTGGAAGATGAGCAGGGATTTTCCAGATGAATGCATAACTTCCTTCTCACGTGTACAAAAAATTAAGATAGTGCTAAATTAAGTACAGGAGAAATTCTGATTCGTGTAGAAGACTGGGACTAAAATGTAGGTAATCTAACTAGCAAATCTATTTGTAATATACATGGGCATGTATTTCGGAAGCCTGCTTAATTACATCATTTGACTATATAGAAACTCATCTTGCTTGCCCTGAATAAACCAGTTCTAATTTTACTTTATCCCTGGTTACATAAATAAAATTAACCTGCTGTTCTTACTAGGAAAGCTGCTTTCAAAATATAACAGGGATATTTAAGAAAGGAAGTGAATTTCATACCTGCATACAATATATATGAGCTAAATAAAGAGTAACAAACAAACATGAACCAATTCAGACAAACTTCAGTTTTAAATGTTTTCAGCTGCTTTTCTTCAATGTGATGCACTTTAATATGAATTATTAGTTTCTGCTTCTGATGACAATAATAAAAATAAGGAAGTCAACCTCTGAGATTTTCTGTACACTCTGAAGTCTATAACATTAGCTTTTGAAATAAAATTCTACAGTTTTAAAAACAAATGCGATCTCCAATTAGAAATAATATTATGAATGCTTTTTCTCCTGAGATGACAATATCATTGGTCCTTCCTCTACAAATATGCATGTTATAATTAGGTGCTCATGGGTCATTTCATACAGTTACCCATCAATTAAGACCAAAATACCAGTATATAGCCCCAGAACACTTCTGTCACTCTTCGCTAGCATGAACCTAGAGTCAAAATAGGATAGGCATTTATGAAAATACAGATTTAAAACTTAAACTAAAAGTTGTCTTGCCCAAGTGCTACAGAAAGTGTTGAGGTTTTAAAATTTTTTTTTATTCTTTCAGGGCTTACTTTTGATTTCAAGACTTCAGGAAGTGAAGGGAAGTAATCCTCATAGGACCCATTTTGAAGAAAAGATTTTTTAAATTGAATTGTGGATTGCAGGAGTCTTAAATTTTCTGTAAAGGAGGGAAGAAAAGTTACCTTCTGTGAATTGTAACATCATTTAAAAAACCCATTTGAAAGACACTTTTACCCCTAATTTATTACTAAGTTTTTTCTAAGGTAACAGTCTATGTCAATCTAAATATAAAAGGAGTGAAAATTTAACCTTTTCTTGAACCATAGAGACTACAGTTCATTATTTTTAAAATATTCATACATGTCCTGCTTACAGAAATAAATGTTTCTAGCAAAGGTACTACATAGTTTTGGCTCTTTGTGAACTGAATATGCTTTTATTTATGACTTTTGGATACACTATTAAGTTGAAGTGTTTGGGCGAGAATAGGTTGCATAATCACTGTGACACAAACATGGCCTGCAACTCTGATTAATTCATGCCTGCTAAACAGAGACCATGTTTAATTATTTGTTGTGCTATTTGCTTGTAGTTCAGTCTCAAAAAAACAATAGGATAAGTGAATGCATATCTCCTATAAAATGTGAGAAAATAAATACTTTTCTCTTCAAAAGAAAGAAAAGAAACATGATTAAATGCAATCTTCATGGTTGTCCATTTAGGCAGAAAATTGGAAATAATGTGTGTAAGGGTAGGAGGTGAAAAGGTGTCTGCCACAAAAATTCCTTTGTTTGTGTAATTAACATTTTCTTTTGGAAGTCTCCATCGTTCTTCATTATTTTTTGACAACTGAGATCATTAAGGGCATGGAAAATGTCATGAAGGGTTGTATGAATCACTAATGACCCTGGACCTTTTGGAAAGTTTGTCCAGGTGGCCATTATCACTTTATGGTCATTATACATTAAAGTTTGCCCAGGTGATCAAGTGCTACCAGCAGCAACAAGAGAAGTAACAATATAATAATATGATTACATTATTCCTTCGTATATTAAACCAACAAACTGAAATCAATGCATATGGAAACTAAGATTTTAAAATTCTCTTTCTTTTTAAAATAAATGTCTTAAACAAGTCACTACTTTAGAACAGAATTAGAAACCACGAGCAGCACTCTGACTATAGAGAAGAGGAATACCTGGTGATCCTCTGGCCAAATTGTCGGTGACATTTCTTATACATGCCAAGTAAGGAATATAAGGACTATCTGCTGATATATTTAGGAGGGCATCTTCAAAGTTTTCCAGTATTAGGAGCCTATACGGAATTAGAAAAGAATATGTAAATTAAGTCACATAATGAAGCAAAGCCATTTTGTTGACATCATTTATGTCCCCAGTTATTTGACATGAACTGACTTCAACATGGAAACATGGTGAAGTAGGGCATCTCCCCTCACCCAGCCCAACAGCACGACTCTGGGTTCTCTAGGTCCTTACCTAGTCCATGGCCATTATAATTACACTGAATTATTTAAATATCCAATCATAAATGCTTTGAAGATCATTTTTAGGCACATTCATGTGAGAAAAAAATCACTGGGCAAAAGGTGTCTGATAAAACACAGAACCTTCCAGTTAAATTTGAATTCCAGGTAAACAATGAAGTTTTTCAATGTAAGTATGTTTTATGAGTCTTGCATATTTTTCTTTTCTTTTTACTTCTTTTCTTTTCCTTTTCTTCCTCTAAATCTGGCAAACCCTCTCTGAGCCTCAGTTTCTTCTCTTGTCAAATGAGAGGTAGGAGGCTAGGTGATCTACTAGATCCTTTATGCCATAATATGCTCTAAATACATTTAAATTCATTCATTATGATTTAAAAAATAGTGGCATCCAATTGAACAGTATAAGTTCCTTTTTGTAAAACAACCTATTTAGTGTTCCTAAATTAACTACTTTATGGTTTCTTTTCAAATTGACTGGCATGTGAGAACAAAGACTAGTAAGATTTTTGAGGCGTACGTTATATAAGTGAATAAATGTGTGCGTTATGCATGCGCTATCACTTTAACTGTGAGGCTGTTTCCCTGTTTATTTTATAACTTCTTCTCTTAATGTCTACTGTTGAATTTTATTATGACATGGAATAAATAAATGTTAATGGCTGATTTGGGGACCATCTACTTTGAATTAAACCATACAACACGCAAACAAACTGGTACTGTCAGATCGTTAACTTAGATTTTCAAATACTAATGCAAGAGACTTCTCCTGGCATAGCTAGTAAACTCATAGGCAAGTGTTTGCATTAATATTGAAGAAATTCCTTGAGGAATATCAAAAAGAAAATCTATGTGAAGATAAGTTTCTTCTTTGTCAGTCATAGCACAGCTAATTGATCAAATGGCTGATCCTTACTTAAATACAATCCATAGCTACATAAAAAAAAAAAGGCAACCATTCCCAAGCCCTCTTGCTTTTGCTTAGGCATTTCTTTGACCAGAGATTCTCTTCCCAGTATTACTTTTCCTTCTTCCGTGTTTGTCATCATTTCTGTCATAGTTATTGTATCATAGAGCATTTCCATTCTGGTATGGTGCTCAATAGCAAACTATTGAACTGAACTTCCGGATAGAGAGGCACAAGAGATTGTCATGGTAAAATTTTACATTTAACACAGAAGAATGTTAGAAGTGACCTTGAAATATCATCTAAGCCATTCTTAGTTTCCTAAACAACACGTGATGGACAAAATTTTTGAGACTGGATTTAATATACTCCCCAAATTAAGATTCCATAACTATGCACCACTGGCTTGGTACAACCATCCAATTACTTCTTCAAATCATTTAATTTATGTGTCCTTTATATATAACCCTACATACTTCCCATAAAAGATGAGCTTCTAGATGTGTGCATGCATGAGTACACACATACCCACACTCACACCCAGTCCCTTCCCCCCGCAAAAAATCTTAGAACAAAAATAATGAAGAGGGAGAAGAGCTGTGAGGGAAAAACATTTTTGAGCAGCTTCATAAAATTCTGGACCAAAGATTTTTTTTTTATCCTATATCAAGTATTACTACTCTGTGATTATTTTATAGTGGGAATGGAAAGGGAGTCCAAAGATAAGAAATCCCTTAATTTTATCAATCTCAACAAGAACCATCTTAAAAGTATTGAATTATTACATAAACCATCAGCTAGCTGTCAGCAACTAACCACATTTGCGGTGGAATCTGCAGGTCTGATGGCTAGCACTAGCAATGCTGTGGATGCTTCAGGCTCTCATAAAGATACCTGGCTTCAGCAAAAAGCATCCAGTTGTCTCACTTCAAAGCTTTGGTATTTTTAAAAACTATTTTTGATGGCTATAAAGGGAATGTATTTAGAAGGCCTGACTGCTCAGAAGATGGCACCCCGGCTGGTGGGACATTTCCCAAGGCTGCTCTCTTGATCGGGGAGAAGTGCCGGATCCAGCCACCTCAGAGCAGAAGACAGGTGGGAGCAGAAACAGGAGGTGGTTCATTATGGCAGGATTTTGGCCAGAATTACCCAAAGTTGGAAAACTTCTCATTACGTGATGGAAAGCTTATAAATAACTATAGATTCGATTATAGACAAAGAAACTCATGGTTAAAAATAAGTCTTATTATTTGTTTTTATTTGCACAAATTTCCATTAGCATAAAAACATATCCTTTGGGACTCAAATAAAAGAATTTCAATAGTATAACTTATCAGGCCTAAACAACCTTTATATAATAGGCCATCTAGTCCCTAAATTTGCCTTAAATAGAGGAGTTTATTTCAAATCAGCTTCTACAGGCAACTTAGAAGCTTGCATTGCCTTTGATAATTATTAGTTATTACAGCAAACTGCTTACATTAATGGTCTGTAGAAGTCATGGTTGTGGCTGTCATTTCTCCTGTCTGTTCCTGGGATAACATATTCACGTGTCCCAATAAGAGTCCAAAATTAAATTACCTATAAACAGTTTTGCTCCATAAATACTACTGACACACACTTCTGCATTACCTCAACTGGGCATTAAGGAACACTTTTGACATTTTGAAAAACTGAAATAAATAGTAACGTGAAAAATTGGAGGCTTATTTATTTTTCATGATGAAAGGCCTTAAAAGAGTTGGAAATTGGACCTCACACTAGATTTTCCTAATAGACAATGTAATCAATGCAGGTACGACATACTGATCTAGTGATGCAATCTTAGAACCGAAAAAAAGACCCTGGGAAGTTTCAACTTTACTACACGTCAAAGATGTCCTTTTCTTTGGTCAGTCAACAGTTGAGTTTTCTATTACATGATCTTACATACATAAAAGCATTATGTCTGTGAACTGTTTAGATGGCTTCAGCCAAGTTGCCTACCAATTTAGAAACAGCAACAAGTGAACAGAAGAAGACTTACTGTGCTGCCAGGCTGCTTGGGGAAAGTGACCGTCCATTTTCTTCACTCCACATGTGGGTCGTATTATCAGAGTCACCTAAAGTAATAGCGTTTAATAGGTAAATAGCTTATATGTTTGCTCAATTTATTTTTCTTAGCAAAAATCATCCCAGGTCAAGTTAATGGAAAGAAAATGCAGAAAATCTGCACAATTTTTCTCCAAAGGACTTTACGAATGAAGTTTATGCTCTTTTTGTTGGAAACATTGAGGGTATTTATAAAAAATGGATGCCCACTATTCAAAATAATCCCAGTGGTCAAACACATGCATTTTTAACAAAATCTTTCTCCATGCTTCAAACTGTCACATTATTTTATCCTAAGACCTGTATGCACAGATGACTCTTGAATATTATAATGCAGATTGATTACCACGTGACTTGTTAATCAAATGAAGCCAATTTTAGTCATGGATCACTGGATTGTCTTTGCCTTCAGTTGCCTAGAACTTAGGAACATCTGCCATCACTAAACTATACTTTTTATTTTTCAGAAAGCAGCCACTGATTTCAATGGAATGCAGCTGTGAATGCAAATTGGCTAATGTTACCAGAATGGTTCTGAGTGGTCTCAAATAATGTGAAGGTCTGGAGTGTGGAAGGTAATCACTAAGTTGGGTCTAATGGAAACCATATGTGAAGATCTAATTCAACATTGAGAATTGCCCCTAGAAGTTAAATAGGTTGCTGATTCAGCTTGTCGCATAATGTGTATCATTAAAGAGGAAGCGTGCGATCGCATTCACATGAAAAATTGAAAATGAAAATACTTTAAATGGCTACTGCATAAACAAAAACAACATAAATCCAATGCTTTCAGTCAGCCCCTTTAGAAAAACTCTATCACTTATTTCAGTCTTCTCTTCAGACACTACTTTTCCTTATAATCCAGTATGTTTCAGTGCTGTCTTTTTTAACACTGGCCTAATCGCTTTCAATAAGAAATTTTATGACCAGCATTAATAGTTCTCCTGTTAGCCTTCCAAAAATGTCCTAGGGCCAAAACTATGTAATCATACATACTTTTCTCGTGCTGATCATTTAGTTTACTTAAATTAGCTTGTGAGTCAAGACTATCACAGAATTAAAGATCTCCTTATCTATCTCGGTATCGGTCATGTTTGAGTAATGTTTGCAGCACCCCTAGTGACGGGCAGAGTGGCTTTTTCAGTGTTCCTGTTCTGCCTGTGCTTCATTCAAGGTGCAGCTGAATATTATTGCTCTAACGATAGCAATGAATCACTGAGTTAAAGGACCAAGAACGAAGATACACAGAGTAAATAAACCTAATAATATGGTCATACTGACTATTTATTGGCATCCATATATAGAATAATCAAGGATAGGACTCTGTTGTGATTTACGTTTTTGCAATGTACAAGTATATAAAAGCATTTTTCTAAGACCAAATCTTGCTCACTTTGAACTCCTATCTGATGCCGAGCAAGTTCAGTGGCATTTGTATAATATATTGTATGGAATTTCTCTTCCGCATAAAGTTATTTAAATGAGTAAATAATAGAAATTAACTTTGTTCATATCAATGATAGATGTGACCTTTATATTAGTAGGGACTTTTCCCTCTGGCTACCTTTCCTTCTGCACTATGAAGTATCTAGGAAGAAATACTGTACTAAATAGGCTTTAATGAAGTGGGAAATGTTACAGACCTTTTAAAAGTGAGATTTTACTTTTTTTAATTTATAGAAATAGAAATATTTAAAAACGATGCCCATAGTCATAGAAAAAAAAAATCTAATGCACTGATAACCTCTTTTCACCAGTAAAGATGGCTTTGTCATTAAAGATGTAATTTCTTAGGTGGTGAACTTATTATACATCAAGTTGACAATGCACTGTAGAATTGTATGCCTGAAACCTATGTAATCCTTGCTAACAGATGTCACCCCAATAAGTCTAACAATAAAAATGAATTTAAAAAAAAGATGTAATTTCATGTAATTTACTACTTTGCAGAAGAGCAAACTTCAATGAGTCATCTTTGCTCTCAAAACTCATGTTTATAAATGAAAATGCTAAATATTAAACCATGAATCAGAGATCCTCCCTGAAAATTAGATTCCTTAAGGCAGGAAGTTAGGAGACAACCTTCTTCCCAAGTGTTTATTAGCGTCTCCATAGTTTCATGGTTGCTGAGGACGCTCCTGGAGAAACCTGGAAGTGCGTTCCTGATCAAGGCTCAACGAGAAATAGACATGGGGTGAGGAAGGCTACAGAAACCAGAATGTGGAAAGCAATGGGGGGATGGCTGTGGAAACAAGTATCAAGTGGGAAGGAGTATGGCACAATGAGTCAAACTCCCTCAATGGCTGAAGGTACAGACATTATGAGGTTCGGTGGTGACCCTGCATGAGAGATCCTGGAAGCAAGTTTGTGTGTACCCCAGAGAGTAAACGTGAGTGAAGCCATCTAGCTGAGAGCTGTAGGGGTGTGGCTTTGGGCATAGACTGTTTCAGGATTTAATTCCAGTTTGTGTACTTGCTGGATGTATAACATAGGCAAAGTGCCCAGCCTCCCTTTCTTCAGTCTCCTCGTCTGTAAAATGGGATAATAACTATATTTCATAGGGCTGTTTTGATGATACAAGGGATTTAAGATAACAAAGCCCTTGGTGACACAAAAAATACTACCTTTTTAAATGTCCTTCATTGAATGAGTGGTGTGAGACTTTCAAAGCTCTATCCACCCTGTTATACATTAGAGAGGACCCATGCAACTCCGCTATGAGATACTACCCCACTTTAGCTTAACTGAACGTTAAGCCAAGGGGAAAAAAATGTGTTCACTTCACAAATACTCAATGTCATGGGCACCAAGCACAGGTGGCCTGGGCGATGTGGCAGGAGGCTGCGCTTGGGGTTAGAGACCCCTGCGCTGTTGAACAGAGTCCCTGGGTCAGCCTTCAATGACAAGTCTGGGTTTACCAAAGGGTTTCCAGAAATACCTGCAAGGATTTTCCAAAGGCCCTACAGTTCTTACTCAAGCAGGTAGATTTTTAAAAAACTGACATTAATGTTACTGGGTTGGTATCCTCAAACTGATGAAGTCACAAGTACAGGAAATTAAAAAACCAATAAATTGAAGCATATCAATTTTTCAAATAAAAACACATTTCCTTGATGTAGTGCCTTGTCATCTTGACCATCCAATGACACATGCCAAAATCATTAGCATACTCATAGACAAGAGATATGGCCATTGTTAAATATGAAAAACTGAGTTACATTGTTCACCAGAAAAAATGTTTTGTTGCCTCAGTTACTAAGAGGTGCTGCTTATTTCTCTGGCTTCGAAAGCACCGGTGAGCTTTTGTCATTTGTAAAAACATTTTTAACTTTATCCCTTTACTTTACATAATTACAAGGTGTGAGTCCAAAGATGACAAGAAAAAAGAATGGTAAAGAGAAACCTGAAGTTCTCAAGTCTTGAAAATGCAAATATGAAAAACAGTACAGGAAAAACAATTGGTGTTTGTTAGTGCACTGTCTGGTTTTCTGGCCTGGACTTTTTTTTAAAGAGTAAGCCTCTACCCCACTCCACCCCACCCCACCCACTGTTCTCTAAGACCAGTGAATTTAACAACAATTTGGAAAACTAGTCATTAATTCTGTAATTGTAGATATAAAAATATGCTCTGGACTAATAGAAATAGGTACCCAAGAGTATATTAGACCCTCCAGTAAGAATTTTTCAAAGCCTTTCCAAACCTGCTTTTCCTATCAAAATTAACTGTTTAAGACCTTATAGCAAACAATCAAAGCTTGTGACCTGATGCTCTCAGGATACTTATTTGTAAATCAAAGGTAAAGTGTGCATATTTAAAAGCTGGCGAATTCAGCTGAGAAAGCCTAATTCTAAATTCATTCTGGAGAGGTAAATGCTGACCAAACATTTTACTTGAGAACAGAGATTTTTTTCCTTACAGCCCTCAATCTCTCCATGTCTGTGGGTATATGTTGTGTTTTTCCAGGTGTGTGGTGTGTGATGCTATTCTATATGTGCAAGGGTGATGCTTTCTGACTCACTAGCAACATGCTATAGCTTATCTTACTGAGATTGGCAGTATCTATACATCATGCTGCGAGGTCTACCCTGCATTTTCAAGATGGTTATTTGAAGGGTGTATGTTTACCAATAAAAGGGGCATCCTTATTTAAAAAGCCAAAATTTTGAAATGGGAGCAAAAACATGGCAATTCAGTGTAGATCTTTGTTCCAAAAATCACTGGTCTAAGTCTATTTGCTGAGGTTTACTCCCTGATATTTATTTTCCATACCAAGCATAAACATAGTTCCACAAGCCAAGAGAGATCATTTCACATAAATAAAAAACCTAGAAAGTCACAGTCTCTTTTTCTGGCCATTTCTCCCTTTTCCCACACTTTGATTAGCTAGATGTCCACATTTAGTCATAGCTTATGTCCCCACCTAAGAATATATCATCCATAAATGATTACCTCATCGTACCTTGTTTTATATTTTTAACAGGCTTTGCGACACTGAATTGAATACAGTTAAGATGAAAATATACCTTGAGCTGGGGAGTTCAGAGTGTACAGCAGATGTTTAACAGATTTATGGAGAGTTCTGAAACCTTCGTTAGTTGTGACACGTGGATAAACCTTCTGCAGGAATAGCAGCGCACTAACAAGTGGAAAAAAAAATTAAACCAGTTTGCATTTCAAGGTTTGCAGACAGAAACAAAAGGTTATTCAAGGAGAAAATGTCTACAGTATAGAAAATGGGTCTTATAAAATAAAAGACTAGATGCTGCTTTTGTTGTTTAATTACTTGTTTGTCCGTTCATGCACAAAATCCCAACAAAATGTTCATGAACCAGACAGAGTACATCATGTTTCCAGGATTGTAAACTTGGGACTCAAAGGCCTTGAAGTAAGGGAATAGATTTCACAGCAGTTGTTTTTGTTAAGACTTAAAAATAAGTGGTTAGAAACAGCAAGTTCCAATGAAAGGCTACTCCATTTTTTTTTAATTAAAGGGAAAAATTAAATATTGAAAATTATTTTCATTAAAAATCAAGCCCAGATAAAGGACCCATTTACAGGAATAATTATTATTTAAACATTTGATAAATACTTATTTTTTTGCTAAACAAAAGATAGTGTTTTTGAAAGAAAAAAAATAGAGCTTGTTTTAATTAAAGACTGCATGCTATCCTCTAAGTCTAAGGGCCCCACAAGCACTACTCCAGGGGTAGCTCAAAGTTAATACCCAGGCTAACTGGCACTGTCTTCCTAAGAGTCCGTGTTGCCAACAAGAAAGGCAGCCTGCATTAGAGATGGACAATCAGCAAAGTCACTTATGCCTGAGTTCGTTCTGTATTTTCAAAAAGCAATTAGTTACTTAAGAAATACAATCCCCTTTCTTTCATTAGTACATTTAAAAAATGCTGGCATTGTATATGTATTTCTAAACTTCACAAATACTGTGATTTATACCAATGATCAAGGCTGAGGCACTGCTTTAATTTACACGAGTAGTAACTAGGACAAAAGGCTTTGTTAACAATTTGCCATTGTAATGTTAAATACAGTACAAATTAGTTAATAGTTTTCCCCTATGTATCTTAGCCAGCTACAGGCTAAGATACAGTATGTGCATATACGTTCATGGTATTCTACAATATTTTTGGAATTTTTAATATTTAGATTACTATTATTTTAATTTTACCTTCCTAGCTATGAGTGAAAGCTATATTTAGAGTGGTAAGTGTTAAGTTCTCTCTAGTTTCTAGTATAATATTAGGATGTACATGTAGGTATGTGTGTATGAGGGCTGTCCAGAAAAAATCCAGGCATGAATGCTTCTATGTTTCATATTACATGGTTGGATACTTTCCAACCCTCATATATGCGTATGTGTGTGTACGTGTATACACTCTCATATAATTTTATTTAGTTCTCTAATAATTCCATAAAGTCAATTTTATTTGCCTGTTTTGCAGATGGGAAAACTAAAATTCAAAAAGTTAAATAAGTTATACAATTTTATCCAGTTAATAATAAATAGTAGAGCTGGTTCTGTCTAATTTCACAGTTGTGTTCTTTGCACTCTACATTGAGCCCGCACAGACCCCACAGGCACTGTTGACTTGTTAGGCCATGGCTGTCTTATTTTCATCTCTACTCTGTGTACATAACAGTTGATACCTAAAACATTTTTATATTTGCCCCCCAAAGTTCCTGGTTCTCAGACCTAAGGTGGTTCCTGAACCCTCGTGATCAAGACAACCAGTTAAACGGTCTCAGGTGCTAGATCTCTGCCAGCCTTCTCCCAGCTTGGCGCTCTGCCTGACTTACCTAATCGGTTGCCCCAAAGTAACACCTTGGAAGACTGACTACTTGGCAATTTCATTAAAACTGTCAGCATCATTATTATTAATATCATTAATAAAGTATCAGTAGACTCAATTCATCTTTTTCTAACAAAATGTAACTGAATAATAACACTGGCCCCCACCCTCTTTAAAATCCTTTGAACCATTGATCAAAATATTTCCATTTTAACTCACAGACTTTTTTCCCTGCTGTTCATCATATAAGAAATGGACGTAACCCAAAACAAGTTGCTTCATAAATAAAAAGAATTTAAAACAGAGTTTTTGTGATTTATATCTCACACAGCTCCTTCCTTATAAATGGTGAAAAGTCATAAATATTTTTTCATATACTCTTCTTGATATTTTTGCAACTGCTCATTTTTTTTCATCATTTCTGTCATAACTTCAACATTATACAATCTGGTTTTGGTGATTCTGTTATATGAGGGCTGTCCAGAAAGTATCCAGCCATGTATTATGAAAAATAGAAGCATTTAGCTGGACAGCCCTCGTATAACAACTTGCAACTTAAAATAAAAATTGCTGGAGAAAATCATGAAAAATTATATAGCATTAATGGAGTAAAATAAACCAATGAGACTAAAATTTGGTGACAATATATAGCCATTTGTGAGGAAATTAGAGCTGTTAATGACACTGTCACTTAAATAAAAATAGTAAAGAATAATTAACTTTAAGAAATGGTTTATAAAGGGTTTTCCAACAGAACTATAAAGCCACATATTTAATTTAAAATTTTCTAGTATTCACATTAGAAAAGGGAATTAAATTTATAACTTATTTCACCTAATACATCCAAAAGACACCATTTCAACATCTAATCAACATAAAAATATTAATGAAATATTTTAAGTATTTCATTGCACTAAGTCTCCAAAATTCAAGAGGTATTCTATACTTCCAGGGCTTCTTAATGCAGATGCTACTTTTTCATTTAAGAATACTTAATCAGTATTTAGATTTCATTATATTTACAGGGTGAAAAAAGAGGTTCACATACTCACATTGTTCCAGACATATTACAAGTTTTACTATTTACTGAATCCAGTGTCCATTTAAAAATTAAATTAATTAAAGGTAAATAAAGTTAAAATTCAGTTCCTTAAGTTAAAAACCACATATGGCTAGGGGCTATCATATTAGAAAGAACAAGTATTATAAATCAGCAATAAAAGTAAATAAAATTGATAAATGAAAGTTGGCCACATTAAAAAAAGTGTTGTTCTGATATGTTAAAAGTCAAATGTCATTCGTTTTAAAAATGATTTAAAGCTATTTCTTTTAGCGATTTCTTTTTTCTTTTTTATTGTTATGAAGGCTAGTTTACAGCATTTTATAATCATTACCTTACAGTATACTCTATTGCATAATGCTACAATATGCAATCATTTTATTTTAAATTTTAAGAGAATTTAAAAAGTGTAATGTCCTTCCTATGTTACCAAAATAATGTCTAAAGTATTTTTATTTATTTATTTTTGACCCTAAAGTATTTTGGGGGTATTCTACCTTCTACTGAATATAATTTTTGTGGGACTTTTGTTTTTATTTATTGTTTTTAACCAAATTTCATAATTCACATACAAAATGATGCACCTATGTTACGTAGCAGTTCAATAAATTCTGACAAATGTATATAATCATGTAACCACCTGCTAAAAGACACAAAGCATTTTGATAACCCCCTGAATTTCCTTATGCTCTCAACAGTTACTCCAGGGGGCAGTGATCTAATGCCTAACACTATAAATTAATTTTGTCAACTTGAGAACTTCATTTAAATAAAATAATACGGTGTTTTAAACATCCAGTATGTGTGTTACTTTTTTGGGTCTGGATTCTTTTGCCAGCATAATATTCATATGATTTATTCATCTTGTTGTGTGGTTCAGTAATATGTTTATTTTTCTTGTTGAGTAGAATCCCAATATATGAATAAACTATAATTTTTTGCCATTCTGTTTATGGCTGTTTGTTTTTCTCCCCAATTTTAGCTATTATGAATAAACCTGCTATAAATATTAGTATGCAAGTATCCACATGGGCATGTTTTCATTTTCTTGGGTAAATACCCAAGAGTAGAACACTACACCACATGGACTTACTGTTAACTTCATCAGACACTGTCACACTGTTTTCCAAAATGGTCACATCATTTTCACACTGTCCCTTGCAATGTATGAAAGTTGCATTTGCTCTATTTTCTTGCCAACAATTGAAGGTTTATCATCTCTTAATTTTTCCCATTCTAGTGAGTGTGTAGTGCTATCTTATTGTGGTATAAATATTATTTCAAATACTTTTATTTCTATACTATACAATTCAAATGGTTCCTCTTCTCCTTTAATTGATTTACTTGTTCATTTTCTAAGACAGAATATAAATAGGAGGAAGAGGGTGAAATTCTAGGTAACTGAAAATGTCCCTAAATCTTAAAATCAGGACAAATCCAGAGATTCAAACTTCCTAATATCCTGCTCCTATAATTTAGGTATGACATGCTTTTTTGCAAAGAGCACAGGACTTAGACTCAGATTCCTGGAGTTCAGGTCCTGCCTTTGTGACTTACTAATTGTAGACCTTGGGGAAATCACTGGACTTCCATGAGGGTTTGTTTCCTCTTCTATAAAATGGGGATATCTGTTTTCTCAATCTCAAAGCACTGTTGTAAGGATTATATGAGGTCAATGTGCCAATATAAGCGCTTAGTATAAGGTCTTTGAACAAACGTAAGCTCTTGGAAGCTTTCCAAGATGAGAACACCCTTTTTGTCTGATGCTTCAGACATCAGAGATGGAATACAGCGTACTTTTAAGGACATGTTAGAGAGGCACCCTAGGTTCTGGAGTTAGGAAATCCAGGTTTAAACACTCCTAGCTGCATGATTATCAACTATTTAAAATTTTATGACTCCGTTACTTCATTCGGGAAATAAATAATAGTTTCAGTTGTAGGATTTAATGTGATCTATATATAAAGGGCCCAGTAAAGTGGCTGGTATGTAATGGGCACCCAACAACTGATAGTTGTTAAGTTGGTGATTTTTTAATGCACATTTTCAATTTAACTAGACAGAACAGTCAAAACCTAAGTACCAGTCCATTAAACTCTAAATGCTGGCCATACTCTGATCTCTTTATGAGGAAAGCAGCCTTTAAAGGGGTTTCTTTTGTAAAAATTTTTAAGTAATTTTGCCATCTATGTCAAATAAAGCCAACCCAAAATGAAGGCTTAGAAAGATCATTTATAGGCTGGCTGCACACGAGAAAGGCCAACCCCCCTGAGGTGGCTTGTTTCAAAACTCTAACTGACAGGGTTGTTTTATATTGAATGCAATCCAATAAAAACCCAATGAGACAGTTTATTCTTGGGAAGTTTAAATGCTAGATACACAGAGCTCTTGTCATCCCTGAATGAGCCTGAGCCAATGTTCCAACCCACCCCTGTCCTGCTATACCCCTCTTTCTCAGAAGCTCTGGGATACCAAGAAACAATCCAGTTGTTGAGATTAGTATTGCTCCTCACTTCCTCATGTCCACTACAGTAACCTTCATGACTGCTGTGTGTGTTTCTTCTTTGCTTAACTAATACCTTTACCTTCATTGCTCAATCTGAAATACGGTGCTGAGGAACTATTCAGTCTGTGTTTAAATTACCTAACTACGAGTGATCCTCACAGGTAACATTTTTTTAAAAGACCTTTTTTGGTGTGTGAATAATAACAACCCACTTAGTTTTACATTGTCTTACCTGTTCGCATTTCGAAGAACAGCCAATACATTGCTTAGTGTTGTGTCATTCTGAAACACATTTGGAAAACTAGAGAGAAGCTGCCACACAGCTGTTTGTTCTTGCACATGTGAGAAGAAGGACAGCAACGTGACCATTTCCTGAAATACTGCCTTCTGGTTATCGGGATCCCTCGATATCTTAAAAAAATGAAATCACAAGAGGGACAAAATGAGGTTTCAATTTATACTGCAAAGCATCAATAATCAAAACAGCTTGGTATTGGCAGAAAAACAGACACACAGACCAATGGAAAAAAATTTAAAACTCAGAAATAAACCCACAAATAAATGGAGAAATAATTTTTGATAAAGAAGCAAAAAATATACAATGGGGAAAAGATAGCCTCTTCAGTAAATGGTGCTGGGAAAATTGGAAAAGAATGAATCTGAACTGAACTGTCACCGTAACTCAAAATGGATTAAGGACCTCCACATAAGACCCAAAACAACGGTACACAAGAACACATCCGTGCTAAACTTACAGACCTTGGGTTCAGAGAGGACTTCATGAACCTGACCTCAAAGACAAGGGAAGTAAAAGCAAAAATAAATGAATGGGACTGTACGAAACTACAAAGCTTCTGCACAGCACAAGAAACTATCAATGAAGCAAAGAAGACAACCAACCAAATGAGAGAAAATATTTGCAAACAATGCCTCTGATAAGGGGCCAATATCTCAAATATATAAAAAGCTCATACAACTCAACAACAAAAACATCAAACAATCCCATTAAAAAGTGAACAGAGGACCTAAATAGATACTTCACCCATAAAGACATACAAATGGCCAACAGATACATGAAAAAATGCTCATCCTCACTAGCTATCAGGGAAATGCAAATCAAAACCACAATGAGATCCCACCTCACACCTGTGAGAATGGCTGTTATCAATAAGACAAGGAATAACAAGTGCTGGAGAGGATGTGGAGAAAAAGGAACCCTGGTACACTGCTGGTGGGAGTGCAAACTGGTACAACCACTGTGGAAGGCAGTGTGGAGGGTCCTCAGAAAATTGGGAATGGAGCTACCATTTGGCCCAGCAATACCCCTTCTGGGGATCTACCCAAAAGACTTGAAAACCTTTGTACGCAAAGACTTACATCGCATCACGATTCACAGTGGCCAAGCCATGAAAACTACCGAAGTGCCCTGTGACAGACGACTGGGTAAAGCAGCTGTGGTACATATACACAATGGAATATTACTCAGCTATAAGAAAAGATGCAATACTGCCATTTGTGACAACATGGATGGACCGTGAGATCACCACGCTAAGTGAAATAAGCCAGACAGAAAAAACCAAAAACTGTATTACTTCACTCATATGCAAAATATAAAACTGAAAGCAAAAAAGAAACAAAATCTCATGGTCACAGTCAACAGGTTAGTGGTTACCTGAGGGTAAGAGGGGAAGCGGGTGGGAGACAAGGGATGGAGAGTCAAATAAATACAGGGTTATGGAAAGAGAACTGACTCTGGGTGATGAACACATAATGCAACACATAGACAGTGCACTACAGAAACGTACATCTGGAACCTATGTAATTTTTGCTAACCAATGTCACCCTAACACACACACACACACACACACACACACACATATACAAATGAGACTTCAACACTTGCCATCATCTTACTGACTTTGAAAGCATTAAACATCTAGGTTTTTGCAGAAATAATTCTTTTGGATTTTCATTCTGTTTGAAGTCATCTTTTACTTTCGAAAACAATAACCATTTCTAATGTTCTTTCTAATGTATAAATATAGCTTATTTTTCCTACAACTTAGAGAAACTGACATAGCTAAAGTTTGATTTACAGAGCTATATTTATACAAAACATTTTAAATTATATTTTGGGAAATTAAAATTAATTTCTTAAAACAAAATTAGCTTCTGCGTAATATTTTTGTTTTTCCTTAGGACCTGGTTTCAGAGCTATAGACATATCTTATCTGTATTCATTAGCAAGACCATATGTTATTTATTATTTGGGTAAAGAACCCTTAAAATTTAATTTTCATACACACATACACACATATGTGTATGTATATGAAAGTGTTTACTAATACAGTTCCACACAATCAATAGAGCTCTGTTACAATATCAAGAACTTTAGCTATAATAAATGATTCATAGTAAGTGAACCTATATGTTAATAACATCTTGTCCTATAAGCAAAAAAATAAATAAAAGCTATCATTTTTGCTTTTGCTCTGCGTCATAGCATCCAGCTAGCACTTTCAGAGTAAAGAATTTTCTTCATTATATTCCCACTCAAAACAATTTTATTAATAAGCTTATTCATACTAGTAAGGTCACACCTTTAGTTCTGCTTAATTCAAAGTCTTTCATGCTGAGAATGTGATTTTTGAACAATGTATTCTTAACCATACCTTCTACTCTACATAACTGCTGAGTTTCCTTCCTTTTCTATTTATTTATTTATTTTTGTGGGTGGTTCCCTGGTTGGGAATCGAACCTAGGCCACAGTGTTGACAGCACTGAAGCCTAGCCACTATACCACCAGGGAACTCTCGTTTCTCCTTAAGAAAAGATTTTACATGTTCTACATTGGCCTGGGATTATTATAACAGTGTCTCTAATCTGATTCATTTTGAAAATTCAGATTACTGAAGGGTAATCTGCACTTACTAAATATTACTTAAAATAAAATTCATGGAATCAAGATAAAAATATGAGAAGTTGACATGTTTCACTTATTCCTGTTCATAAAATTTCAAGAGAATTCTGTATATTTTTGTGATCTTTCATTGTATGTGGGGTTTCACTAACTGTAGATTATCAGTTTTATTTACACATTGTAGTTGAAGACTAGCATATAAAAGTAGTCATCAGCACTCCATAGAATAAAGTTTTTGGTTCTAGTGCATATTTTAGGGAGAGAAATATATTGTTTCATCAAAAATTAGCTTTTCAAATTAGGTTTGATGTTAGTGAGAAAAATTTAAAAGATTACCCATTATTCTAATTTCTGAGCATTATATGGGTCTGATAGTTTAATTATTAAACTTCATTACATCCTCAGTAATCTCACTTAAGTCTCTTAGAGAAAACAGTCAATCTTCATTCACCGTAGAACAAAGCCGTATTTCATCTACACATGTCTACGTGAACCAAAATGCAGTATTTTTGGTTTAATGCTGAAATCATTTCAATTCTGCACATTTAAATAGAAAGCAGGCATTCCTTAAAATTATAGGTTGTGTGTGAACTTTTGTGTGAGGAATCCATGCCAAATGTCAGGAAATATTCCAGTCAGCATCTTGCAGTCCATGTGGGTTATAGATAGGCTGACCAGACGTACCATTTTAAATGGGATGGAAAACAATGGTACTGTCCCGTTTCAAACAGTATGTGTGGTCAGCCTAGTCTCACTGGGCTACATTATAGGTGTCAGTAGGCTGATCACACGTACTGTTTGAAACAGGGCAGTGCCGTTGTTTTCTGTTCCATTTAAAATGGCACATTTGGTCAGCCTAGTTACAGACATGCTCTCTTTGACTCATGTTGAGTCACTTTATGGATACAAGAATAAAAAATAATGCATTCCCTGTATTGCTTATGAGTTCATGATCAAACTAAAATATTTACACTCACCTGAGAGAACTGGTTTGTTAGTTCTTGGAGAGCAGATTCTAAAAGGGTCATATTGGACAGGCAAAATTTGTTAAAAACATTTTTCCCTAGAGTGGTCCAAGAGAAGGTATAACCCGCAATGTATCCTGGATAGCTTTCACACAGTTCTCTTCGTATATCTTCTGAAGTTGAATTTTGCTTTAGCAGCTAAAAATGTACATGAGAAAAGTAGGATAATACTGTTAGTAAATACAGACATTAAAGTATTAAGGTCTTCAAGGAAACTGACCTATCTTCACAATAGTCATTTTAAGGTCCTGCATTATAGCAATTACTAAAATAACACTAGAAAACACTGGGTTTACTCATGAGAAGTCACTGAAAGAGTGTGTAACTATAGCCATACTTGTCATTGTTATGATTTAAGTGATTTTCATACAATTGATTTAACTGAACTCACTTCCTGCCTCTGACCAGAAAACACAAATGCACCAGATCTTTTTCTGACAAAAATCTTCAGGCTTAAAATTTTTAGTTTTTCCTGAGCATTTAGCAGCTGAGACTCAGGTGTCCTAACTGTTTGTGACACTTTATGGGAAACTGGCTATGATCTTTGCAAGATTTCCAAAAATTAGGAGCTTAAGAGTCTATTTTCAAGACCAACAGTGTTTATTTAGAGAAGTGGTCAAACATGGATTATGTTTCATATGTAATTACTTCACTTAAGAATTATGCGTATGAAGAAAAAAGGAAAACATATGTATGAAAAGAACATAAAAATGTATAATTACCAAAAGCAATAACTGAAAAGCATTTTATTATTAAATCATTGTAAGTCCCCCATATATTTCACAGTACAGACCAGTCACAGAGACAGCACTATTTTCAGCTGTAATATTGATTGTGTTCATCATTATGAACTTGTTTAGATAATTACAGAGCCAATTATATTTAGTAGTAGTAATATTTTATGAGTCCTTCCTAATAATTAATTCTTATAGCCCTGGCAAATGATGGCCAACTAACTTCATCTGCCCCTTAAGATTTTGTGTTTACATCACAAAATCTACCATCTGCCTTCCAGTGACCCAACTTCTAAAAGTAATGCAGCAAAACAGGATCCACTTATTCCAGGATATACTACAGTGCCAGGTCTCCTAGTCATTCATTCGTATCTCCTTCCTAACACTGCACATAAACTCACCCCAAAATGATTTTTCTACTCGTTCTTGCAGGGCTTGTGGAAAGCAGTAAAGAGAAAGAAAGAGGAATCAGAGAGATTGCTGGCACAGGCATCAATATGTCATCCTAACTTTTATATCCCTTCCCTGATTCAACTACTCTAAAAATATGTATCTATACATAGAAAATTCATTTTTGACTTATCTCTACTGGTATATGACTCTTTGAGCCCTCGCAAAATTCTGAAATTTTATTCCATATGAGAAAGAGAACTTGAGAGTTTCAACACAAGAAGTATTTTTGTGAATAGCACTGCTCTTCCAGATATTAAAGAATTCAACTGATCCAATGCAAGACTTTTGCTTCTAGGAACCAAAGTGGAAGTAATAGAATGGAATAGAATAACTTTCTCTAGTTTACACAGTAGCCTTATTTGGGGAGGCTTCAGAGTGGAATTAACTGGGCACATGGGGGCTTCCTAGGCCAAACAGGGTGCTTTAGGTAGCTGAAGTATTAGTTTATTATTAGACATTTAATGTCTAGACTGGACTGAAGAGAAAAGTCTTAAATTTCATTCCTTGCATCCATTTTTGTGTATCCATTGAGATACTTGAGTTATACAGAGTGTTAACTCAAGGGTAACTAACAAAGACATACTAAGCTGCATTGGTTATGGTCACTGGACCATGAATAAAAGTCAGAGATATTTCCGATGGAAGAAATGTCTACTACATAAGACACAGATATATTATTTCAAATGCTTGTGTGTGTGTGTGTGTGTGTGTGTGTGAGAGAGAGAGAGAGAGAGAGAGAGAGAGAGAGAGAGAGATTTGTCTTTTGCAAAATGTTGAAAATGAACTCTTCTTAGTTTTTGAAAAGCATGTTAAGCAGGACTCAAATGCCTACAGAGGCCAGGCAAATATCTGAAATGTATGAATCTGGATGGATGAAAGACAATAAGGGAAAATGGGGATTACAGTTAATAGAAGAGTGCTAATTGAGCCCAAAGGCATTTAAGTTCAATTTCTTGAAAATCTCTGTATACTCACACACACACACGTTTAGTTCATAGGCTGCCAGTTTATACCTTTGATAGAAATTATGTGTTACTATCTTGCAATCTGAAATCTTAAAGAAAATGACTAGTAAGCAAAGGGAAATCCATAGATAAGCTCTCTAAAGTCTGTTATCAGAGAGGATTTTACTACTTTGGAGAGATGTTTTTCATTGCTCCAATTTTTCCAAAGCCACTATCAGTATGAATGAGGCTTAATGAGTGTTATACCTTCATTTGCTTTCATATAGCTTCTTTTTTCCCTGCTTCCAAAAATAAAAAGATCACATAAATACCCTACTATTTCTTACTAAAGGAAAATTTCAAGTTTGATAAAGGGACTTAATAGGAAAGTAAATAAATATCCAAAACAAAAGGAATTCAGAATGTCTTAGAATTAAACTTTTTTAAAATTTAATTTTTTATTTAAGAACTCCTAAGAAAGAGTCTTCCTGAGATATTATTCCAAAGGGGAAAAAAAATAGCCCAAACCATCTCCTATTTGGGAGATTCCTCTACTAACTTAAGAGGCATTTGTTTAACTGCTCTTTATTATGAGTTCACTACAAAACTAAGTGAACTTACCTTTTCCAAACCAAGGATCCTAGCAAGGACTTCACTACCATTGAAAGCATGTGTCCCAGTACTTTCCAAATCAGAACCTGGGCTGGGAAACATTGTGGCTGTAGTAGAAGAAAGCACAGATTAGACTCTAAACACACACACACAAATGGGCAGATTCACATAAGAATCCATAAATATCACTGCACCCACATATACCCCACAATAAGAATGGGCTCGAATATACATCTTCCATGAAAGTTTCATATTGGCAAAAGGGCAAATTCCACTAATTTTTCTTTTCACACAAAACTGTGATGGATTTGGTCTGCTCTTGGTTGTTTTCCAATCATTTCAGATGTGATTTGCTTTCGTTCCAGTTTATGTCATTAAACTTCATCACCAATATTATTGCCTAATAAACGGAATCATTTCTATGCAGGCCTAGAGAACGTGAAGTGCCTCCACTAGCTCCACAGATCCATCATACCCAACATCTGTTCAAAGGATCTGCCAATGAACATCTGGTGATAATGGTTTTCTTTTTAATTATTCAACTGGGAGGCTGAAATCTGCTTAGGATCATAAATTCTCTCATCCCCAAAGTAGCTTGTGAATGATATTTCCAATCAAATAAATGGGATAAAGCAGTTAGTTCAGACTATAGTATGCTCTACGTAAGTAGTTCCCAAAGTAGCCTTATCTAGTACTCTGTGTAAGCGGCAGAGAGTTCTGGGTTAGGAGTACCAGCCAGAAGAGTGTACTCATATCTAGAGCATGGATGTGCATTAAGCCAATATGTGAACTTTCATAAATTTTTGACAAAAAAATACTTTCTTACCTTCATAGTCAAGGATTCAAAGACATGGTGATTTATCACCATTTAGGGCCGAAGCTTTATTATAGTGCCCATGGGGCTGAAGAATTTACCAACTGTGGTGAGCACACAATGCAATATACAGATGATGTATTATGAAATTATATACTTGAAACTTATACAGTGTTATTAATCAATGTCACCCCAATAAATCTAATTTTAAAAATTATGAACAGATTTCTCTAGACCAAGGCAATACATTTGTGAGATGACTGTCCAGGGTGAGAAACACTATCTGTGGGTACCGAGCAAAGCAAAGCTTACTGGACTACAACACCATGCTGTCAGGACCTCAGCTAAACCCCCACAGGTCATCCCCGCAGAGCGCCAACACCGCAGAACCACTCACCACCGTATTCCTACCCTGGGTGGTTTTCATGTGGTCCATCAGCTTGTATCGAAACGTTCTTAATATCATAAAGATTTAAATGTTCCATGCCATTTTTAAAGGTCCTTCATTTTTTCCAGAGGACAATCATGTCCCCCATATAGGAATCTTTTTGTTCACTAATATATACACAGGACTTAGGACAAGTGTCTACACGAGAGTAGGCACCCAATAAAAATAGTCAAATGAATTAAAAACAGTCCTGTTATTTCAAAAGTCTGTTCTCAATTAGGTCTCAATTTCTCAAGACCTGGTGCATGAGAATCCTTTGGCTTCGGGGTCAGGAAGCCTAGGGGGAGAGTTTCTGCACTACAGCAGTACAGGATCGCACGGAAGGACTGTGACACTGAGCGCTGAGCGGGACAAATAAGGGGCCAGCTGACCGAGTGCCCACTGGCGGGGCAGCAGTACCAGTTCTGCTGCGTCACTACCTTGTTTGGCTACATAGGCCCCTTTGGTAAGATGAAAAGTTTGGATAAATCTCTGTGATCCCATCCAGTACATTTTATTCCTGGGTTTTCTCACCATCCCAGCATCATCTAATCACAGAAAAATAAAGTATTCATAATCATTAATCCTGGGAAAGGGTGCGATTCTCAACATCATATTATTACCAGCTGGGCTTTTGCTCCCAGGGAGTATAATTCATGAAGAACTTAATTTCCCATTATTCCTGAGAACCTTGTGTAATTGTACCGCCACACTCAGGCAACCATAATAAACATTTAGATCTCTTAGGGATAGTCGAGGCATTCCATCTTGGTTTGAAAAGCTGAAAGCATAAACCCTTTTAAAGATTAGACATTTCCCAGCTGTTCCAAAAGGCCTGTTCTAAACTCGGCAGCAGAGCAGAGCTTACCTGGTGATGCGTGCCTTCCTTCTGGAACTTGGGTGCTCTGGAGTGATAAATTGCTGTCCCTCTGCAGGCTGGATGACTTTCTCCGAACTGCACTAAGAGAGGAAAAAGCAAGAACTCTATAACTTCAGCTACATTAATTTCAGTTAGTTACAGCACCGTAATATGAGGCAGATCCCAGGGCTCTTCGAGGACTTTAAGATTTCTAATCTACTTTCTTGGATTTTAATGAAAGAGCTCACCAAACATACATCCATGGATATATAAGGTCTCCTACAAGGAAAATTGTATTCAGAGAAAATCACCTAGATGAGGTTTAAAATAGTTATTTTTTACTTTGATCTTGCAGAAAGGAAATTATTTTAAAGGCATTAGAGTTAAATATTGGAAGTGTTTGTGATATATATATATATTTTCTTTTAATAGGATGGCAGATCCCAAATAGACAAAGAGGCCAAGGGTGCTTGGGGATGGAAGCAAAGGTGTGCTTATCTGTCAACCTTGAAAGAAAAATAAGTTTTCCATGTCAAATTATAGATGGAAGTTGGAAGATCATCAAATAAGCATACTTGTGAGACAGATCCAAGGAAAATGGAAAAGAACACATATTTATTGAGTATCTAGTCTGTCCCAGGCACTGTGACTGATATCATTAAAGGTGGCACCAGGTGTCAAAGAAATGACGATACAAGCCGATTTTTAATTGTACTGCATGCATCAACACAACAATAATAGCACTGTGGTGCAAGGACTCCCCTGCACAACGTGATCACACCAGCTTTTGGGAAAAAACATTACTGGCCATCCTCACAACGTACTAACCTTCTTTTAAAAAATTCGCTTCCTGTTTAGTTGATTATTATTAAAATTGGACATAATCATATTTTCTTGAAAACTTGATAAACTGCAAGGAAGTGCTTGCAGTATATTTCAAGAGTGAAATCAGTCCAGATGCATCGATTGAATATTTTTCAGAATTCCTAAAAGTTGGAGACTTTTGTGTACTTGTTTAGAAAAAAAAGTTTCTTTAAGGTACATAGGATGGGTATAACAAAATAATAATGGAAAAGCAAGAAGCCCTTACTACCCTGGTTCAAATTGACTTCCTTTTTAGAAACAAGATCTGAATCCTGGTTCCAGGGTACTTTGTGATTTGTAATTGGAAAAAAAAAATCTGTGTTTTCCTCTTTCAGTGTGTCCTTTTAACACACACGATAAGAGGAGGTGATATTTGTTTTCATTCCCTAGTGTTTTTTCAATATTTTCTATCAAATGTACTGGTTGCTGCAAACGTTTTGCATTCTTAATGCATATTTGAATTATTCATGACCCTGACTTTATTCCCCTAAATCTTTTTACATCCCTTATGCTATTTGGATGGGGAACTATTCAGATAAAAATAAGAACTGACCTGAACCTCTTCCCTTCTCTCACACAGAAGTTTTAGAAAATCTGAGAAAGTCAAGTTCACTTTTCTTGTTCTCAACATTTTATTTTTAAAGTTCAGTTTGAAATACTCTAAGGAAGATGATTGGATATCAACGCATTTTGAAAATACGAGAGAAAACTATTTTCATAAAAATTTTAAGGATTAGGGACAGCAACAAAAAGCAACAGGAAAAGGACAAAGATCAAAATGAATAAAAAAAGAGCAGCAGAGCACAGAGACTGCATAATAAGTAGGAGTGGGGCCGAGAGGAGGAGAGGCCACGGGAAACCAAGCAAGGGTGGGCTTGGACACGCTGCATCTAGTCTATGGAGGACACCTTCCCCACCTCTCCTTACTCAGAGAAGAGCCCTAAAACCACTCCTCTTCTTTAAACACCATAAACAAACAAACAAACAAACAGCAACAAGAACAACAAAACAAGCTCTGCCCTTCCCAGCCAGCCACTGCGCCAGCTGTGAATTTGCTGAATAGTAAAATAGCTGTGTTCAGACGAGGAGCCCCCTTTCCTTCCTAACAAGACCTGTCCTTGATCAGGGGGCGTCCATGGCTACATGGTCTCTCAGGAATGAGTTCCATGGGAGTGGGGAGGTGGTTCACTTCCTTCTGTGTCACGTTGGCTGGTCTTTTCTCGGGGTGAGAGCTCAGGATATCATGTGCCCAGTTTTATTTTGCATTCACAATGTGTAGCATGACGGTATGTGTCCACCACCACTGCACCACAGAACTACTGCTTTTAAGCTATTCAAATGAAAGGCTATATGTTGGAATACAACCACTTCATCTAAGCAAGGGTAATTAATACTATTAATTCCCATCAAATTACTAAAGGAGAGCAGGAAGTTCAGCAGTCTTACTGAGTTAATAATGGTAATCTCTGAACTTTGTAATGAGCATGACCATATTTACAGACAGAGTACTATATGCTTCTTAGAATGACAGGTGAGAAACACTACCTTTCTGTTACTTGGCACAATTTGAGAGCTTTGTACATATTTTTTTTTTGAGTAGTAAGGAAAAAAATTATTACTCCAGAGAATAATATATAACAATCTTACTTTCTAGGTAATATAAAGCACAAAATACATAAAATGTTTTCAAGGTGGCATTAATTGCTAAGGCATTTCCCTATTAATCATTAATAATTTACAATTCAATTGTATTTTCCTACATAGATTTTATTTTTTAATCTAACATAATTTGGGGACAGCATCCTAATAATTGCTATCTATTTTCTTTATTATAAATGACAGGATAAATGCTAAATGTTACAAGTGAAATAAAGTATTTCAAAAGATAAATTACAGATGATCTGAATACATTTGTAAACTTGCCACATACCTTACTAAGTAATTGTGTCTCTTATGTAATATCTTTTAAGGCTATAATGACAATCATGATAGTTGTGGTGGTAGCACTGATAATGTCAAAGCTGATGTTAATGACAGCCACTATTGTGTGTTACATGCTTACTGTGTATGAGACATTTAGAATGTAATAACTCATTTAGTTCTTATAACCTACTATTGAATTAGTTATTATTCTTTTACTCCATTTTTGAATAAAGAATTACCTTTCAGGATGTAAGTAAATTAACTATTATCCCATAACTAGTAGTTGAAAGAGCTGGTCTGGAACCCAGATCTTTCTGAAGTATACATAATACTCCACTGGCAATTAAACCTACAAGTTAAGTACAAAATTGAATCATAAACAGAATCAAACTGTTAAATGTTATCAACATATTTGCATTTCATAAAATCACTTTAAAAATTATTTTACCTACACACAACTTTATATAAATATAATTTGAATATGATCATATCTGCCTCAAGTTCATAAACAATTAAGAAGTGGATAGTGCTACTTCCCCAATGAGAGGACTGACATCACGTTGTACATATTTTAAACCAATTTTAAGTGCAGTGTTTATTTGTGTACCTATTCTTACCACTTCTCCATGTGACATCTTTGGAAGTAGGCACTAAGTCTCATTAATTTTCACCCCCAAACACTTAACACAGTACTGGACTTTAAGATTGGATGGCTGATTAAAAAAAAAGAGAGTACTGCTGGGATATAGCAGAAAGAGCTTTGAGGTTAACAGGTACCTTTGGACTCCTAGCTCTTCCTCTTCCTAAAAGACCTCAGTCATTGCCTTCCTCATGTCCATATTAAGGATGATATACCTACCCTGCAAGCCTGTTGTGAATACTAGTTGAGATGTGCTTATCAAGTGCCTCTCTGAGCCTTGTCATTACAGGCATTTACCAACATTAACTATCAAAGTCCCCACAAAAAAAGATGGCGCAACGATACAGCCTACAGCACCTGCGTGGAGCCAAAGCTCCACACTTAGGTGTCTATGCTCCACGTACATGCGCTCTATGACACTAGAACCTTCAAGATCTTTGGACACCAGATGGATGCACCCCTTTTGTTTATTGACTAGTGAGGTGCGACAAGGCAAAGGACTTCACCCAGGGTTTTATAAACCTTTCTTTATTTTATTCTTTAAATATTTTTTATCAGTTTACTTAGAAATGAAATTTTCCATTCATACTAATGATCAATTTCCCCCTTCTTAGACCTAAAAATTCTTGAGAAAAGTCTACAGTGCAATATGTTGACAGATGGTGGGATGTTTAGTACATGACACCCATTTGATATTAGGTACTGAAGACTCACTTGAAAGTAGTGGTGGCTAAGGAAGCACCTTTTTTACATAGCCTGTTTGCCCTCCATGGTTGCATACCTGGAGCTGCAAAGGCTCTTGAGAGAGAAAACACTCAGGGAAGGTACCACAGACACAAATGTATAATCTTACACTGTACTCACCATGTTTATTCATTCATTAACTTACCATCAGTTATTAAATTCCCACCAGATCATATAATGGAAAAGGTAAATAAGAAATTCAGGAATTATGATGCATTAATGGCATTAGCTAAGTAGGAATATGCTCAGGGGATAATGGGAATGAATGACAGGGCCCACCAAATCAGTTACCATTTGTGTTTCTTATAGAGCAGGATCCTAGAATCACAACTTTAATTCAAACCTCTTGCTACCTTACAATGTTTCCTTCACCCTTGCACTAGACCAGTTGTTCTCAACTGGCGACAATTGAGCCCCTTCCCTCCTAGGGGACATTTGGCAATGTCTGGAGATATATTTGACTGTCACAACTGGAGGGGGGTACTATTAGCACCTAGAGGGTAAAAGCCGTAGATGTTGCCAAACATTCTACAATGCACAGCACAACAAAGAATTATCTGGCTCCAAGTAACAATAATGCTGAGGCTAAGAAACCCTGTACTAGGCTATGACAGGTGTGGATTTATTCTATGATGACTCATCTCCATTCCCACTCCCTAGGACCAATTTAGGAGACTTAAAAAACCTAGTCAGGAACTCTGAATAGCTCTAAGGCATTTTCAGAGAATCTACCTCATACTGGATACCTCTAGGAGGCGTGTTAGAGCATTATATAAAACATAGATGCCTCCTGAATTCAGCACATAAACTCACCTGAGTCCAGAAAAGTCAAGCTTCTGGGTGAGGCAAGAAAGCCTGAATCAAATCTCCAAGGGGCCCATGGCCCCATATTACTACCTTTTACTGGACTCAGACACATGTATAGTTCATGGAGATCACAGAGGGCCTCTCCTCTAAGATGCTAAACAAGTAAATTCTGCCTCAGTGGCCCTTAGAGGGCTCTAGTTTGGAATGGAATTCAATAAAGGAAACATCTTGGATTCAAAATGTTAAGTTTCAGAGAGTGGGAGGGAAACTAGGCCCCGGGAAGATTTTACTTCTTCTCAGACATGTCTACCAACAGTTACGTTTGGAAAATGTCAAATTTCTATAAATTCTGTATCATCTTACACACTTCCACTGGGTACCTGTGTATTTCCTGGGAGTGCAAAGACTACCTGTGTAGGTGGTATCCATGTGTGCCATGGTGCATTCTGTCTATAAAAGGAATTCCTACCAGAAAAGACACATATGGCAAATCCTGGAAAGAAAATTCTGATATTCTTTTTTTGTCTCTAAGGTTTAGTCGAACTTCTTATATATTTTCTCTTTTGTCCTAGAATTATAATGATATGGATATGTAGTGACACCTGGAAAAGAAACGTGGGATGTGCTCTAGGGTTAGTTTGATCCCAGGTCCAGATGACATTCATTACTGACTTACAGCTACAAATAAGGACACTGTAGTGGCATTGAGGCCCTCTCGGTAAGCGGATGCAGGTGTCCTTCCTGACTACCCCTAAACTGACGTCATTCATGAGAAAATTTTTCATTGTTTTCATTGTTTTTATTTCATTCTGAGCTTTATTTCTTCAAGGTCATCCACGTTTCACATATAATCCTGCCTGCCCATGTTCAAAGCACACCTCTCTTTTAGGTAGCTGACTTACCAATCAACAATCTATGTCACTTACTATGTTAAGATTTAGAAATACTTCAATGTGTTGCTTTGTTCTAGGGTATTTTCAGGTCTAAGGAGAGAATTTGTATTTACATACAAGGGCTGTCCAGATAGTATCCAGCCATGAATATGAAAAACAGAGGCATTTATGGCTAGATTTTTTCAGACATCCCTTGTGTGTGTGTGTGTGTGTGTGTGTGTGTGTGTGTATTGAGATAAATATATAGCAGTTGAGATATCCTTCCACTTTGTTTCTTGATAAATCAAATTTTAACTTTTATTTTTACACAGATACTAAAATGATTACTAAATGTTTATAAATTACTCTGAAATTAATCCAATATTAGACCTACACATCCTACCACATCTTTATAGTCAAAGGAAGACACATGCTCTTTTACTTCCTCTTACCTTACTTTCCCATTAACATCTTTAGGTCAAATTTTAAACACATATTTTTCAATACTAAAGCAAAGCCTTGGCACTTAAAAATTATCCCTAAATAAAATCTGATTAGCTATATTTCAAGTTCTGTAGGAGCCATTTAATTGGAGCAGAGGTATAAATTTGGAAACCACCAGTCATGGCTGAGTGTTGACATGACAGAGATAGGGAGCAAATCCATAGAGCATTTGCCTTATAGAATCTGCAGCATTGCTGAATCAATTCTCCAAATAATGACCCTCAGAGCTCTGGAGGGCGATCTTTGCCATTTGCCAGCTGTGTGAGCAATAGCCCTGCCAGGGCTCCCGGTGTTCTGATGTGTTCTTAGAGGCAGTGCAGGGGGAAGGACCACCAGGGTAAGTCCTGGATGTTGAATTATCCATTGTGCAAATGAGCAAGAAAACTATAAATGTAATCATTTCTTTTTTTTTTCCAGCTAGTTAAAGTTGATGCTGGGTTTTTTCTAAAGCACCTGCTCCTTAAGCTAATGCCTAGAAAAGTATGCATTTAATAACAGAAGGCTAATGCCAATGCAAAAACACATCAAAACACTTGGCAACTGGCCAGCAAGGAATGACGACAGTGTGATCGTATCTCTCAGAGAGTATTCTGTGACAATAAACATGGTAGGCCTCTTTTGATGAGGCAAAGATGGCATTTTCCCCCCTCACTTACAAAACAATAAACGAAGACTTTTGTTTTTTAATGAAGCTATGCTGGTGAATCTTTCTTCACCAAAGAGAAGCAATTTAGTGGAATGACTTACCCAGTAACCATGCCCAGTTTCATTGCATGGCTATATAAAGCATAAAAGTTAATAGCATGGTAGGAAATATTATTAATGCAATTTTATTTTGTACATAATTTTCTAAATTAAGCTCCAATTACTTGGTAGTTTAGAGAAAATACTGAATATACAGTAAGATACAACTTGAAACAGACCAACGATGTGGAGATTAGAACAAAATGAAAAAAAGTAGACATGGTCAGCTGTCTTCAGAATAATCAACAGAGGATAAAACAAACTTGGACTTTAATCCTAGTTCCAAAACCAACTCAATGGCTCATCTAAGGCAACTCTCATGAATTTGCTTGTCTAGTATATTACATAGCAAAATACCCCTTTGGGGCAAGGTATATTTACATAGTTCCTAGATATTATTAACTGTTTCCTGCATAGTTACTCTGTTTTTCATTAAAAAACAAACAAACAAACAAACTCTAAAGCAGAGAGCCCCAGGTGGAGCTGTAATCTAGCTTAAAAACAATGGACATTAATTTTTTTCCCCCATATCTTCTCTAACACATGGTTCACTAAATGTCCACCTCAATATAACCTCTTCATGAAGAAGTACCTGATTACCCCAGTGAAAATTCTATTTTAAATATGGAGGGTGTCTGGCTTCAGAATTCTTCTGGCATTCTTTATTCACTATCGGCTATTATTGTTCCTGATTTAGTGTTTTCTCTCCCTTGCTAGAACATAGGCATAGATCATGCCTAAATCACCACTTACAGAGGGACACACAGACCATCCGTGAATTGGTTGAATAACGAAGTACGTCATGCTTCCCCCTGACCTCTGCACTGACTACACAAGACCTCATGGGCACTAGTTAGCCATTGGTTTCCTTGCAGAGAAATACAACTAGTGTGAGTGGAGGTAATGCTTATACAAGGGCTGTCCAGAAAGTATCCAGCCATGTAATATGAAAAATAGAGGCATTTATAGCTGGATTTTTTCTGGATAGTTCTCGTATATGCTTAGAACATGTCAGTTTTATAGACAATACGTCATGCGATTTCTCTGCTTACAACTTTCCAATGGCTTCTCTTTATACTAAAAATAAAATGCCAATCCTTTCCCTTTCCCTACATGTTAGATCCTACATGCTCGATGTCCTGTGTTCCTTTTCCACATATCCCCTACAAGTTTCATCATGCCTTCTTACGTTCTAGTTTTATTAGCCAATTTTCTGTTCCTCTAAATGCTCATGTTTGTCCCCACGTCAGGATCACTGGTTATTTCTCTGCCTGCAACATCCTGCAACATTCTGTTCCAGACGTGCACACGTTGGTGCTGGTTTCTCCCTGTCCTTTTTGGTCTTTACCCAAATGTCATCTTCTCACGCTTTCTCTCACCACCCTATTAAATTCCTACCTTTCAACTTCTATCTCTTAACCTACTTTAATTTCTTGCCATCACACTTACTATCAGGAACTATGCTCTTTACCACTCTTTCATTAGAGTGTAAGCCACAAAGGGGTAGAGAATTTATCTGATCCAACTCTGTGTCACAGTGTCTAGAATGATGTCTGGCATCTAGAAATTTTAGTCGTTATTTATTGAATAAATTAGTAAGTGGATGAATGAACATCAGAATGCTTTAAGCACCAAGCCTAATTGAAACAACAAAAGCGATGTGAATTAGCAACCCAACAATTATGTGTGTCCCAAGTCATTTCTCAGGACACTTCTTGACATGTTTATATTTTATGCTCAACAACTCATAGCTGTTCTGTTTTAAAGTATCACCCATATTTTGATTACCAAAATTATGATGATAATATTAAAGGAGAAATGGTGCTATAATGCCAAGGAATTTAAATTAAAATTTTGGAATGAAGTTTCTCTGATTACAGATGAATACAATCTTTTCTTTAGAGACACTTAAAAAAGTCTCTATAGACTTATATCATGATTAATTCAGATTGTAATACTGTTTTCAGTTCCATAGACAGGTGGGCTCCTGGGGGTGGGGGAGTGTTGGTCCTCTCTATGTTTAGAATCCCAGGGTGGAAAATTGAAATTGTGAATGGTCAGGTTGTAAATGGTCTAGATTCTCTGTTTGTATCCTTTAGCAGCTTCTTTTGTCAAAAAATAGGTGCACAATAACCTCATTTAAAGGTAGTTCTTCAATTAAGTATGAGGGCTGTCTGGAAAGTATCCAGTCATGTACTATGAAAAATAAGAGGCATTTATGGTTGGATTTTTTCTGAACAAAATTGTATACTTTCAATTTTATTACTTTGATTTTTTTATTTCTTTATTGGCATTTCCTGGTTTCTAGTACATCTCAAAGTACCACATAGAGTAATACCCCTGACACTGTCCTACATCTTCTACTTGTGATCAAGTTGTAGGGCAATGTGTCACTGACAATTTGAGGTGACACAGAGAAACTCTGAAGGATGTAAGCTTCCTTCAGAAGAGGGCTGCCTTGGCCACCCAGTTTAAAAAGCAGTTTGGGTAATTCTTCAAAAATAAATTATGCTTAATCCCACCTAAACATGGTAATTCCAGTTTATACCAACCTTGTCCATTCATATTTATATCATTACATTTGTAGATAAATAAAATAAAGGTGTATACCTAATTCAGGATGGCTTCCTGAATATCTCATAAGGAAATAAGATCTGACCTCTCAAATTAACTGAATACACTTGGGAAGTGTCCTTACCTGTCTTTAAACACTGCGTTATCAATCCCTTTCCGCCGAAGCAGATCTTGTGGGCCATAGGGTGTGTCTTTGCACTTGGAGTCTGTGTCACAGAGTAGAGTTTGCAGGAACGGGAAGAAGCCAGTACTAGGAAGGTTTCGAGGTGCAAGGTAACCTGAAATTAAAAAACAAAAAACAAAAAACAATAATTACTTCACTATGACATTTGCCTGGGAAGATAAAGAGGTGCAGTAACTCTGTTTTGTAAAATTACCTTCCAGATTATGGCTGTCTGAATCCCCTAGGTACCAAGAGTTAAAAATTACATGAATTCCTTTTCCTGGGAGTTAGTCTAAGGAAAGAGCTGCACAATGTTTTCTAGAGTGTTCAAAAACAAATCACAATGCACCCATATGATAAAACACAATGCAGCCAATAAAAAAAACTGTCAAATAATATAGGAAGTATTTTTATTTTGCTAATTAAAAAGAGCAGATCAGAAAACAGTATGACCAGAACAGTCCTAATTTAAAAAAAAATATGTTAGTATATGCATATTTAAAAATCTGGAGGGACTTTTTCCCCCCTGGGTGGCATAGTCTACATGAATTTTGCTTACTTTAATTATATATTAACTATTTCCCCCACAATGTACATGTCTCCTTTTATAATCAAAATACTTACAAATTCAGCAATCTTCTAAATACCAGGGAATATTTTTTGGTCTCATCAAAATTTAATATAACAGCTAAATTAATTATCCTATATACGCAATATCTTTTTTATTTAAAAACCAGTAATAACGGAGTGAATGAATATGTAAATTTTCCCAAATATTAATGTCACAGAAAACAAGAACTAAACAGTAAAGCATTTTATAACCTTTACTATAACACTTGCTTTATAAAATGTGATGATGGCATAGACACTGAGTCAAGACATCAAGCAGGCTGTGAAGTACAAATCTTTCCACAATTAGTTTGAACACTGAAACTCTAGATACTTCCCCTTGGGGGAAGACAAGAACAATGAACTTTCCAGAAATGCAGATTTAGAAACTATACGAGTAATTTCATCATGAAGACCGCAAAGCAAAATCTTAACTTCCTCATGAGTCTACTAAAAAGTGTATCTGTTTTCATTATAAAAAGTTTTGTGTTTGGGCGTTCCCTGGTGGTGTAGTGGCTAGGCTTCGGTGCTCTTCACGCTGTGGCCTGGGTTCGATTCCCAGCCAGGGAACTAGCCCCTCCTCCCAAAAAGAGTTTTGTGTTTATTATAAAAAGAAAGAGGAAAAAGTTAAAAAATAAAATAAGAGCAACATGGCTAAGTATGCATTATTATATTAGCAGAGAGAATAATAAACAGAATTTGGATCTAAGTAACTGAAATACAGATCTAAATAAAGAAAGAAAATTGGAAATCAAAGGGGAAGGGTAATAGGAAACTTGGCCAGAAGGAAAGTAAAGAGAAAAAAAGGAGAGAGATTCCAAAACACTATACTGTTGACTGTGAAGATGGGAAAAGGAGACAAAAGCCAAGGAAGGTGGGTAACCTCTATGAGCTAGAAAAGGCAAGGAAATAGATTTTCCTGGAGCTTTCAGAAGGAATGTAGCCTTGCCAACATCTAAAGTTTTAAACGCTGAGACTACATTTTGGCTCGTATCTCCACAACTGTAAAACAGTAAGTTGGTATTGTTTAAGACACTAAGTTTGTTACAGCAGTCACTGGGAAAACTAATACATAAAGAACACCAGTATAAGTTAAAGTTTGAAAATTCATTAGAAATTAGAAAGACCTTAAGTCCACCAGACTCTTGACTACTATCTTCTAAGCAGCTTCTGTTTCTGACACCAGAAAAACCAACGTCTCTCCTAATATTATTAAACCCAGGTGTAAATTGCAGCGAGCCTGCAATTTTTCAATTATAATGCAATTCCTTGAATAAGCTAGAGTAGCAGTCCAATTGCCCGTTAGTGGTTTCCTATCATCTCTCTAAGCAGCATTCTGCCACAGTGAGCTGCATACAACATGACCTTCACAATTCTGCAGTGGAATTCCATCCTTAATGGTAATCCACCCTGTTACCCAAATCCCATCTGCAGTGACTTGCTTGGGGTGTGGGTCTGCAAATGGGCTTATTCTTATTCCAAACACTTTCACTTTGAATGGAAGGCAAATAGAAGGGTGACAGAACCAATGACCTTTCTGCTGTATGTCGCTTATCAAAGGTGACGGTGGGAGTGAGACAGGCAGTGCTGAAAACAACACAAGCTCAAGAGAAGCCATATTGTAATAGGAAAAGAGGGAAAAAAGGAAAAGGACGTCATGGGAAGAAGACCTGGGAAGAGGTGGCACATTACATTCAATTTTACTTTTTCTGCATTGATTACAATTTTCAAATTATTACCGAAGGATCTGAAAGGATTTAAACCCACAATATTCTTTGATATGATTAATTATATATATGCCAACTCAACAGGAAAATTTATCACGGTATTTCTTTAAAAACAAGTTCCCACCGTGTGCAAAGTACAGACAGTACATGCTTTGCACAGCTTTTTTTTTTTTGATAATTAATATTTAACCAATTACTATGGGTTTAATACAAATGAGAAGTTGGTTTAGGTGTACAAAAGTGTCAGTTAACACAATGCCATGCAGAGCAAGGGTCGCCTGCATTATTTACTTCACCATCATCTTTTAACCAAGAACTGCACACTCATTAAAATGAGGAGGTCTGTTGCAACAATAGCAGTAGCAATTATTTATTAAACATCTACTGTATTCCAAGTGTTATGCTAGACATGTAACATACATTTATGCCATTCACCCTTGATATCCATAATATACTTACTCATGCACATCAACTTTTCACAAAATCTATAAATCTTCTAGAACTAACAAGTCAGAATTAACTAAGAGTAAACTTTATGGTAGCTTTCTTGTAAACAGTATTGATTTTTACAGTATTGATTTTTTAAATCTTCTGTCCACCTTGGTTATGTGTGCAAAGAAGTAACCACTCAGATTAACGATGGAATGACACCATTACATGTTTTTAAATGCTGCTAATTCTAAGTTGAACTCATTCTATTCTGAAGGTGTCTCTGGCACTTTCAGTTTCCAAGATTATGTTTATCTTTAAATTCCCAAATGCTCAGATACATGACAAAGGAAAACATTTCCCCAGCCCACAGAACTTCATGTGTCAAGCATGGATTATGCAAAGTTAAGACTAATGTTTACAGCCCATGTTTGCAGCCATTGCACAGATTTAAGGATACAAATGAAGACCATAACTGCAAGCCATGGCACAAGTTGCATGAATAAAAAAACAAAACCAGATCTCGGGGTCTTGGAATGGACTGTCTAGGCAGGATAAAATCCTTGGGATCATGATTCCCAAAGGTTTCGCACCCAGGAGAACATTTATGCCTATCTCTAGGAGAAAAGCTATTGAGGAACTTGCAATTTCATGGGGGAATTAGTCAGAAGACTCCAGCATAGGAAGAGAGGTGGGATAGGTGGGTAGCAAAATTCAAACCACTTACGGTTTAGTTTCTTAGGGGCTTCAGGCAGAGGTAGTGAGGCTGTATGAGGAGTCACCCATGGGTGAGGAAAGGTTATTCTCATAAAATGGACACAGTCAACATTATTGACACAGTCCAGTAATGATATTGAAAGAGTTCAATGTTATTTCAGGGAGTTGAATCAAGTTACACTATAAAACACTTTTGGAAACAAACCACCAATTAGCTAAGCCTTTCACTCAATCAAATTTATTTTTCATTAAGAATGAAACCAGCCTTATACAACGATCCAGTTCTGAGGATTTTTAAAAAATAGATACTTGGTAAACAATTGTGATAGGAAACAATACATCTAATAGAAGGATCAAGTTTAATCTTTCTTTCCCTTTCTGCATAAAAGCCCTGCGTCAGAACAATCTCAGTGTGACATAACGTAGCGGTCATTCTCCAAGTGTGGTCCCTGAACCAACAGCATCAGCATCACCTGGGAATTTATTAGACATGAAAATGTGGGCTCCCACCCCAGATTCACCTAATCAGAAACTCAGGGGGAAGAGGTTCAACAATCTTTATTTTAACAAGCCTTCCAGGTAATTCTGAGGTACTCTAAAGTCTGAGAACCACTGGATTAGACTGTAAACGTTTTTCATAAGAATCAGAAAATGTTTTAAGCTTTGGGCCACCTATAATCTACTGTCCCCATCACAATTACTTAACTCCGGAGTTGTGACATGAAAGCAGCCAAAGACAATGGCTGGACATCACTGCACCTGGTCGTCAACCAATAAAACTATTTACAAAAAAAGGGAGGAAGCTGGATTTGGCCCACAGGCTGTAGCTCGCTGACTCTTGTAAGGATGACCTTTCCTACATGTGTCCCTCTCCTCCTGACTTGCTCATTTCTTGTTTTCACTACTTCTTCCTTCATCTCATCTAATCTACTTAATATCCCTTTCCCTCTATTTCTCTCTCTTTTTAAAAAAATTTCCTTTCTACTCACTACCTCCTGTATTTACTCCTTTTCCAATTCATCGTTTCTCTCTTCCTTTTGTGACTTCTCTTTCTCTCACCTTCCCCTCTATCTCCTTACTCCCTGGCCCAGCCAAGAATGCATTCTTTCAGCATCTTCCTTACTCCATCCTTTCTCGCCACCACAGGAGGATTTTCACCCACTTCTGTAATAAATTCAGGAGTAGACAAGGGCTGTCTGGAAAGGATACAGCCATGTAATATGAAAGACAGAGGCATTTTTGGTTGGATTTTTTCCAGGCAGCCCTTGTATTTCTCATTGGCAGTATCTACAGAAGTGCTATTCTCTTGTTATTGCATTATTTAAAAAAAAGAAATGTCTCCATCTTTTCAGTAATGAAGCTACTTCAAGGGACATCATTAGGCTCAGGAAGCATTCTGTAGGCTGCCTTGGTGACACGGGTAGATATTATCATAATTGGAAAATTAGAGAACTTCCATTGTATTTCTTTGTGTTTTTCTCAAAGCAAGTCACAACCTAACCTAGGTGGCATTTTGTGTTTCCAGGTTAAAGGCTTTTGGTCTTTATCCCACTGAAGACATGAATTATAAATCTTGGACTGAAAAAAATCTGACTTTTCAAAATATGGAGTTATTCATTTAGAATAGTATATTTTTCTTAACTTTTTGGATACAGAGTCACAATGGCAGAATAAGTGTCACACCGTCTGATCAGGCAAATCGTAAGTCTCCGGGTAAAAGACCATGATAGGAATCTGTCACCATGACAAGCACACAAAATAAGACAAGCATGTCTGGAAACATTACCCACAAATACTCAAATAACCTAATCTGAATAAAGAAAAGGTGAGAAAGGAAAGGAATCTCTGATGTATATTTGTATTGTTATTAAAATAAGTCTTTTTACGCCTCTTGTCATTTTAAAGCATGTTTTGCTCTCCATTACACCCTTAAAGACATAATTAAAATCATGAATGACATAAAGTAGCCTTTCAGACTGTTTTGGAGCATCTTGTCAGGAACCCACAGGACTGTCACTGTTCTCCTTCACAGGCACTTCCCAAGTGTAGGATGGGGCCGTTCCCCGAGGGGAGGTGGCCTGCTCCCCACCCACACCAGGTAAGATCGAACACCCCCGTCTTCTGATTCCAGCCCCTCTGAATGAGGGCTGCTGCTTTTCACCTTTGTGGCCCAGAGAGACCTTAGGTTAGGTTTAATACTGGTACGACTAAATTTGCAGATGGACACCGACTCCATAAAACTACAGTTTTTCAGAGAATGGATAAAGAATAAGCTCGATGAAAGAAAGAAAAATCCTTACGTGGTTCTTAGCACAATGCCTGACACATTGCAAGCAAGATCTAATTATATTAATAAATGAGTCAGTGAATGGACGAACCCCTGAAGGTCACAGGAAGACTACATGATTTAGGACTTTAATGGAATATACTTCTTTATTTTTATTATTTGTAAGGCAAAGTTTCACATTTTAACCCAATATTATAGCAAGATCAAAAGATAACAGGGGGTATAGTAAGTTCAATGGATAGTAAGTACAATGGATAATACTGCCTTATATTCATGTGCCTTATAAAAATGGGTAGATTAATATTGATTAATACAACTAACAGCATTTATTATTACAGGCTCTTTGTCTTGGTTTCCTCAAAAAAATCTAGCTATTACACATTGTTACCCATAATATCAACCACTGAATCTATCATCTGCAAAGTAAATTCATCCATCACCTATTCAATAAACATTTACTGAACAAATACTCTGTATTTGGCACTGAGTAAGGTGCTAAGTAAGGTTCATTCTTCTGTTTAAAATTTTTTTTTTCATTTAAACATGAAAAATATAACTCTGGGTTATTTGTGTCTATGGGAGAGAGAGGGGGTGAGCGTGCACAGAGGTGGGGGCAGGGGTGAGAGAAAGAGAGCCTGGTTTTAAAGCTCATCAATACTCATTAAACAAAATACAGATAGAGGTCATCTGTTTCCTGAATTATCAGAAATATTATGTATACAAATGACAAGTATTTGGAAATAAAAACTAAAACATTGGTTTAAAAAAGACTTCATAGTTTCTAGGTGAATTCATCACCATTTCATAGGAGCCCCACGACAGTCCCATAAGATGGGCAGGGCCAGTACCTGTTCTGCAGATAACCTCAGAAAGAACAAACAATGAGAACTAAAACACCAGAGATGGAGCTAGAGCCACATGACATGTGACCGTCATTAAAACAACCTGGCGTTCAGCTAAGTGTCAGTATATTCTGGAGAGAACAGACAGAGAATTGGAAAAACAGGAACCACTTCTGGTTTTCCTGTTGATTCACTGAGTCAGAGGCCAATTAACCTCTCCTTGTCTCTCTTTCCACATGTGCCCAATTGAGGCTAATGGGCCTTGCCGCCTCCCAGGGCGCACGGCAGATGAATGAGATAAAGCCCGTGGGAAGCGCCACGAACTCGGAAGCGGAGGGGCCCACAGGAGCCCGAGTGACCCCGCTCAGCACACCGCGTGGTAACACCTGGCTTACGCCCCACCCCGTGGCTGTGGCTTCGCTGCTCTACCTGGCCTCCCGTCTCTGGACCTGGAGCCGAGGCATGGTTGGGAGTTCTGCATGATGTGCTTCTCTCCCTAGTAATTCATAATATGTACCTGTATCAACCGGGGTAGTGCTTCAATTACTGCCTGCTCAGTGGGTGCGGTGCCATGACACATTCTTCCTAATTCTCCCCAGGCAAGTCTTGCTTCATAGTGCAGGTGCTTTTCCAAGTTCAAATCCATTGGCAAAAAGGTAGAGGCAGTGAGGGCTGAAGCAAGATGACTAATCTTTAAAGCAGTGGGTAAGGAGAACCTATACTCACAAGGGTGGCGTCTGTACACGCTAAATGACTGGAGCTACAGAGAACAAGAATAAACCTTGGGTCATTTGAGATACTGTCCTACAGGCTGGGATTTTTCCCACATCCCCTACAGCTCTCAGAGTTTCTTCCAGGTACCACGGCCAACAGGGTGTGAAAGGTGACAAGAGTGTCCCTGCAGAGAGAATTTGGGGACGCTGGGTAGGACACTGCAGGTGCAAAGGAAGTGGGGAAGGACTCCCCCTGCTTTCTCTGCATCTTCGGCTTATTACTATTATTATTTTTGCAGATAAGACGATGAGGCAGTTCGGACTCGGGACGGTACTGTCACTTTGGATATTATTGCTTTGATCCTAACACGCACATTCGAATGGATGGTCAGCCCAGAGGGCTCTACGCCACCTTACTGAGCTTCCGGAATGGACTGTGCCTCCCTCCTTTCTGTGTGTTAAGCAGACCCTGTTGGGTGTTGGATTCCAACGGCCAGGGCCTGATCTATTTAAACGGCCAACACAATGGGTTGATTCAAGGCTTAGAGACATAACAGGAATACATATATGCCAGACTACCACACAGACTGAATCTGGAGAAGTTTAAAAATAAGAATCTCATTAATATAACTCAAAATATTCCCACTTAGCAAGGAGTGTTGCATCCTACGGTTTATCTTGGGTCGGTCTGTGTTGTTAGAGAGGAATAGGAACTGCCATTTTGCTTGTCTGAAACTTGTCTTTCAGTAATAAAGACTCACAATTGTATATTTTTTCAAAAGCTCCCTGCCATGGCCTTTTGCAAACACCATCTTGGCAACTGGTTTATTTCCTTCTAAATCTAAATTAAAGGTAAAAGAAAAATGAAGCCTAGATCTCATTTAATTTTATAAGTAGAACATTCTTCCTATAAAACTTGCATCTCCCAAGTCTCCTTAGAGGTGGCTAATCAGGGAGGTGCCCTCCGACCTCTGAGGCAGGGCTGATACAAAGCGAGATGTACTGTGGTTTGACTGGGCTGACTGGGCTGGGGCTGGTGGGCCGGGAGCCACAGGGCTGAGCCCCATCAGTTGCAGCCCTCACCCCTGAGACAAGGCCCCCAGCCCCCTTCCACAGATCCAGCAATCAGTTAACGTCTAGCAAAGGGAGGGGGACTTACAGGAAGGGGTGCTTCCTCCAGGGCGACCCCTCTGACTGCGCTAATGGGTAACCACACTGCACATCTCCCAGCCACCCCCACCCAGGCAGCGAGCTCGCAAAGCCTGAACTAGGGGGATGAAACGAAGAATGAATTCCTCTCCCACCACCACAGGCTCTCCCATGTTTTACTGGGGATTAGGGGAGTGGGAAGTTGGGGAGCAGAGACCAGTTTTGCATAAACCAGATTCTGGGGCCAAAGTTGAGGAAAACTGAACTCCACATCCTGTTCTAGGAAAGCTAGAATATATTTGGATATTAAAGTTACTGAGAAGTTTTTCAGTAAAAAACCTGAATAACTTTAGTTAATGCACATTTCCATATATGTGAGCACCGAATGCTATTACCTTTCTCTCTCTTTTTTGCTTTTTCTTCCTTTTTTTTTAAAGGTAGCACTGGATTATATCCTGGGAATACATATTCCGTGGGGCACACTTTGGGAAACAATGCCTTAACCCATGATCTCACACATTCCCAACTGTAAAGGGGCCTGAAACTGAAAATTTATTTATCTCTCCAGGAGACAATCTTATACGTAAGGAAATATTTTGGCTCTGTGTCTTAACACGCTAAACCCTTACGAACTGCTACCTTACTAACTTGGCTTAGATACAGCTACTCAGCGAGCACCCTAGTGTCTATCTGTGATGGTCCATTACAATTGGGTGGCACTGTTTGTGGTAGTCCTTCAGCAAAAGTTGTCTAAGACACTGTTTGGAGAAGGGACTTTCATTCCAGAGGGTTTTGGAGAGGCTTATTAAAGTACACAAGCTATAATGGGAAAAAAAAATAAGGTAATGAAGAGATCAGGATGAGAGCAAACAAGGGTAGGAAAAAATAAAGCCAGCATAATAATAGGTGCCACACGTCCGTGTGTTATTAGAGGGTGGCTGCAAATTTGAATCTGAATGTCCTAAGAACTCAACAATCATTGACCCAGTTCACAGTGTCCATAAAATTAAATAAAAATAAATCGGTGTACTGGGAAAATACAGCTTTTTCTATACAGAGAGAAATGCTACCTCTCAGTCACCAAGAACTGTACTTAAGTGGGTCCTGGTGTATTTGCCCCAACCCAGAACAGAGGCACCAATGAAAGGACTCACCATCCCAGTGACCCATCCTTAGTGGGGAGGGAGTGACCCGATCTGAGGGAGGCAGAGTGGGGGGAGATGGCGGGGGTGTTCTCTCTGAAGTAAAGGGTCACTGCCAAACTGAGGCACCACGATGATGGTGCGCTTTACAGACACCGAGCAAGACCATGAGGACAGTTGGAAAGTTGTTTCGGAACTTAATCAACTTCTCAAATAGTTGCCTTTCTGGTGACTAGGCTAAGTTACGACTTGTTGCTAGAAGCTACATATGGGCACACATTTTAGGAATTACTCTAGTGAGTGAATTCCTGGACAGGAACAAGAGTTAAAAAGCATCCTTTTAATCCTAGCTTTGCAAATGGTTCATTATGCATCCAGGACATCTAGCTTGTCACTTCCTCATCGGCACAGGAAGAATAAATCTGGACTACCCATTCATCACAACAATGACCAGGAAAAGACTCTCCTGTAAAAGGAAATTCGCCATGTTGAAATCTTAAGCACTTAATATAAGATAAAAATTATTATTAGAAATTAAAATGTGATCTTAGAGGGTAATGACATAAAGAAAAAAATTTTAATAATTACCCCTGTAGAGGCATGTCACTAAAAACTTTTTGTTTTCATTCAGAAATTTGACTGAGATAATTTTGTGTATTATAGTGTAAAAATAAAAGCCAGTGAATTACATTGCTAGAATCATTGCATAGGGCAAAAGAAAAGGGCCATGAAGGCAGAAGCTTAGTAACGTTTTGAATTCAACAGAGAGTCTATTCACTTGGGAAGAACAGGGTCTGGTCCCGGGTCCTATCCCCCTTCAACAACTTGTGGAACCTTCAGGTCTTCTGGATTCGTATTCTGTCTGTTTACAAATGATACGTGTGACAGCCTGCCAGTGGAAAATGTATGTCACAACCTTTTCTTTCAAGCAGTGCTACTGGCAGATAGCAACCTCATCTTCTTGGCAGACTTGACTTTTCCCTAAACCAAAGATTCTCTTACCAAGCAGAGGCCAATCAGAGACAACGTAAGTGACTGGTGACATGCTTCGTAACCCACAACATATGACTGGCCTCCTCCCTCCCTCCATGTACAATCACTTTTTATCAAAGCTACTGTCTCAATAGAAAAAAAAATAGAGAAAAGTTCCCCAGTGGCATTCTTCTAAGTTGTAGAGTCAAAAAATACTAACATAGCCATTAGTAACTTCTATTCTAAGAAAAAAAGGTTACTTCCTTTCTGAAAAGAAAATACTTCAGACAAATACAAATTGAAACCATAAGCTGTCATTTTACACCTAATAGATTAACAAAAGATTAAAAAGTCTGACAACTTCAAGCGTTGGGGAAGACATGCCTCAGTGGGTACTGTCAGCCATGGAAGTGACAGAGTAACTTAGCAATGCCACTGTGGAAAGCATCTGGCCACATTCGACAAAGTTTAAAATGTGTATAGCTCTAGGTATACACCCTAGAGACACATGCACATGTGTCCAGAGACATATAAAAGCATCCATCCCAGTACAACTGGAAATCAACTGAAAAAGAATCAAGACGCTCATCAAAAGACCAAGGGTCAATAGAACATGACACACCTCTGCATGGGGTATGTGGTGAAAATGCAGCATCGTAAGTCAAAGGAGATAAACATAAAAATGCAATACTGATCAAAATGGTGTTCAGCCTGAAATGCAAAAGGATGCTAGATCGGGGTGACCACTCATATAAAGTTTAAAAATCTTTGGTCAAAAAAGTAAAACCTCCCAGATATAAGATAAATACATCCTGGGGGTTTAACGTACAGCATGGTGATTAAAATGAACAATGCTATATTGTATATCTGGACATTGCTAAGTGAATAGATCTTAGAAGTATTTATCACAAGAAAATAAATCTGTAACCACGTGAGGTGATGAATGTTGACCACAGTTATTGTGGCAACCATTTCACAATATGTACATATATCAAATCACTATCTCATACACCTGAAACTGATATAATGTTATTTGTCGATTATATCTCAATAAAACTGGGGAAACAAACTTACAGTTATGCTACAAGTATAACATACCTCAAGAAAACTGTAAAAAATCTTATAGCTGTACTATATAGAAGCCATGTATGAGTAAAATAAAGGTTCAGGGCAGCCCTGCTCATAATAAGAAAAGGTGAAAAAGAGCTATTTGATATGCTACATAGCAAGGAAATAATCAGATACTTTTCTCCAAGGAATCATAGAATTCTCTCTGGTTCCCGACAGCACCCATTTTAGAACCAGGCCCTGCTTCCCGGGACCCCCCTCAATCATCACCCAAAGTCCAAATCCTACCGCAGGTTCTTTCTAATACCCTTTCACGGAGCATGCCACAGTCCTGTCCTTACCTGCAAGGAGTAAAAGATGCAACTGGTTCAACAACAACAATAACATTAAATAAAATCCCAAAACCACAGGACTTTGAAACCCCTGCAAAATCATGTTATGGAAGCAGTCCAGCACATAAGCATGTAGCAAAACAACGTAAACTCAGCATGAGACGTTACACACTGAAAGAAAGAAACGGTTTCCTACGGGAAGAGAAGCAGTGGAGGGAGGCAGGGAGGGAGAGAAGTTGGTCTGGGAGGTTCACCCAGGGGCCTCAATGGTACCTTGATGTTTGCTTTTTCAAAAGAACATAAAACAGAATTGTGAAGGAAACACGGGACAAAAATGTTACTGTATGATAAAGTTAGGCAGTGGACACATGAATGTTGGTGTCACTTTTATGCTTGCCATCGTGTGCGAAATACTTCACGTTTTTCTTTCTTAATGATAATATACTGGAATTGCATTAGATCTGAACTAGGAGGTTTTAGTTAATGAAGTACCAGAGAAAACTCATTATAGTGTAATCTTACCTACAAGCCAGTTCAAAAATAGCTTCCTAACAACGCTCTCTGGGTGGATAAATTTCATCCACAGTTTGCAAACGTCGTAACCCCTTGACCTAGGGGGCTTTTGCCCACTGTCCTTCTTCTGTTTGTTATGACGCCAGCTGGGAATCTCTTTCCTGAGAGGCAGGGATCACTCATAACTCATTAAATGCACGACTCCGAGCTGCTCATTACATATTACCTCTGTCTTCTCTCTATTGAACATCATCTGCTATTGTGTTTACCCCATTACCGAGCTTAATTGAGTCCTTCAAGAGTTTCTCGTAATCCTCCAAACTTCTTGTTATTGGCAAATACGTGCCATTTATCTGCATTGCTTCTGAATTATTAATAAATGTTTTGACATTGTGTCTGGCTTTCTAAAAGTCATCTCACTGTTCAAACTGATTGCCATGCTGTCACTCTGTAAATTTGCTTATCTCAAGTGACGTTTTGGAACTATCTTGGGATCTGACTTTTCATCTACCATTAAGTTACAACTCAGCTTGTGGAGAGGACCCTCCATGCTGAGTCGTGTGAGAAGATGACAACCACCACTGGCGTCCCTCACTCAAATATTCCGTTAATCCTCCCAAGGAAACTCAGTGGATTAGAAAGACACAGCTGAATTTATTAAAGCTGTACCACGTGAGCTGCCTGGGCAGTCTTTTTTTTTTTTTTTCCTGCTAAAGAAGAAAAATTGCTTACATGTAATGTGAATTCCCAACGATCTCTCCCCTCACACAGAGAGCAGCTCTTTAAAGATATTCTCCCAGTTAAAGGTAAAGGACGTAGCTTTATCAGTGGGTCAGTTTCATGTTGCCGTCTCTTCAGATTTTTAAAACGATAACCAACAGGAGCCACGGCATTTCATGCCCCCAGACCGAGCCTTCAGTGCTGAATTCAGGTCAGCAGTCTCCACCAGTGCAGAGAGGAGAATAACCCAAGATCATGGAGCACGGAGCGCAGCCGCGGTTCCTCCCTGGGCACTTAGAGAGCCTTCACCTAACAGACGCCCCTGACGTTACCACACGGGTGCTGTCACGGAATTCTCGTTCCTCTTTTAAATTGTGAGCCATGATGCCTCCAAGTTCCTTCTTCATTTTAAAAGCCCCAGTTCTTAGCCAGCCCTGCTGCTGTCTGCCTTTTGTTGCCCTGTCTTGGATAGATACTGTTTCAGTATGTGTGTCTGTATCAGCTCTACCAAGGGCGAGTGGAATACGTTTTTGTACCTAGCATGGAAATGCTGCTGGTGGACGAGGGAGCTATCATTGTCTCTACCCTTAGGAAGACTAATGAGAGACAGGAAAAAACACGGTTCATCATTTTAGCAAAACAAACTCTGGTCACCCTGTCTCTATTTGGGGTCATTGATATCTGTGAATTATATCTAATTGACACCATAACCTCCAGGAAATTACCCCTCTTCCTGTTCTGGAACTGTCTCTGAGGCAACAATGAAATGAAATCCTTCCCATAATTCCAGACATGAAATGGGCATGTGAGTCGCACTAGGTGCATGGTGGAGTGTATTTTGTTTCTTCCTTCTTGTCCCTTTTTATGCATATTTAGTGAACTTCACAGCCTCCCTTTTGTGTCTCAGGCAAGCAGATGCTTTTAGTCCCTTAGCCTAATGATGTGGAGAAAAACAGAAGGATGTGAAAAGTCTGCAAGGCTTTGTCCTCAGAGATAATAGATACTAAAATTGCATTCCTCACACCATTCTCTCTTCCCAGTTCAATATCTGGGAAAGGTGAAAGGATCATAACGCTGTGCTGTAACACAAAAGAAATCCTTCTGCAGACAGTGGTGGGTTTCTTTTCAGAAAAACATGACCAACTGCCTAAGACTGAGAATGGGAAATCACAGCACTTTCTTTTTGGCGCTGAGACAACAAAGTATAAATGAGGGGGTGTCACTCAGTATTCAGTATCAAATCGTCAGTGCCAGCCCTGGAGAATATTGATAAATAATAACACAGAAGATATCTGAAAGCTCAAACCGATCTGCACTTTTCAAACACGTATCAAAAGTGGTGCAACTTCACTGACTGCTTACTATGCTTAAAGCAACAGGGAAGGCAGAGCAAAACCCATTAATTTATTCTAATTCAATTTTTATCTTTTCCTGAACATTGTCCCTCTTGTTTTCACATCAACAAATGGGTTGCCAGCTTTTGCTTATTGCATTCAAAAGCTCCAGTTAAAACTTATCTTAATTGGCTCTTTAGTTTACTTACCTTCATGTCTTGAAAAGAAATGATCAAACAGAAATGGGGGAAAGGGTTTTAGATTTAGCACCCCTCCCCCCAGCCATTAAATAAAGGTGGCCCAGTTATTACATCCCTTCTTGAATTACTTTTAGACATAGGGTTACTCTGACAACATGACCTACTTATAATTTGTCACAGATGCTAATATTTAACATTACACATTTAAGCATGCGGGCATATATATTTTATTACATATTATAGAATATTTTATGTGTGTGTGCGCATGTGTGCATGTGTGTGTGTCATTAGGAGAGCCTAAAAGAGTGCAAGAGGGGGCGATGCAATGGGGGACAGAAGGAGCGTTCAGGAAGAAGAGATTCGGAGCAGATTTTAGTTTCCCTATAAAATAAACAGAAGATCCTGAAGTTTCTAACACAAAACCAGCATTCAAAAGGGACTGGACTTTATTTATTTTTATTTATTTTTATTTTTTTTGCTTTTTGGTATGTGGGTAGCTCCCTGGCTGGGAATCGAACCCAGGCCGCAGCGCTGACAGTGCCAGCGCCAAAGCCTTAAGCCACTACACCATCAGGGAGCTCCCTGGATTTTATTTTTTCTGTTACTAGACTATTAGAATCGTCCTTATTAGCAGTGTTACACAGGTGCAGACCTCAGATGAAAGTGCGTGCCCCCTTTCTCAAGTGCACGTGCCGTCCGTGTTATGGAGGCACAGCGCTCAAGTTGTTCAATTCTCCCTGGCAACTTAATGCCCTCTTTTCCGAGTAGGTGTCCCACCTGCCGGATCAAGGCCCTGTCTTAGCACTAACACCTACCAGCCCCTGCCCTCTACTAAGTTACAACAACAGAATGCCTCTCTTGCCTAATAAAATAAACCATTTCTTCATATTCTGTAATAAGACTTTTATAATCGTGCCCTGGAGCTTATAGAAAAATGGGCCTGAGACAGTCCATATTCCTTGTTCAAGTGCGTGACTTCTTTCTCCTCACTGTTTCCAGGAACCTGATGGTTCTCCAGGCTGAGCTGCAGGGCAAGAAGATCACTGGCCTGTGAAGAGTCCATGACGCAGGTCTGTATTGCTATGAATTTCCCCCTTAGGACTTAAATGTAAGACTCGAAAACATAAACCTCTGAGAAGAAAACATAGGCAGTAAACTCTCTGATATTGCTGTTAGTAATATTTTTTCTGACGTATTTCCTCGGGCAAGGGAAACAAAAGTAAACAAACAAACATACAAATGGGACTACATCAAACTAAAAAGGTTTTGCACCGCTAAGGAAACCATCAGCAAAACAAAAGGAAATCTACTTAATGGAAGAAGATATTCGCCAATGATACATCCAATATGGGGTATATCCAAAATTTATAAAGAATTCATACAACTTAACACCAAAAAAAAAAACAAAAAACTAACACTACAATTAAAAAAATGGGCAGAAGACATGACTAGACATTTCTCCAAAGAGGACATACAGATGGCCAATAGACATATGAAAAGATGCTCAACATCACTAATCATCAGAGAAATGCAAATTAAAATCACAAAGATACCACCTCACAGCTGTCAGAATGGCCATCATTAATAAATCAACCAACAGTAAGTGTTGGCGAGGATGTAAAGAAAAGGGAACCCTCCTGCACTGTTGGTGGGATTGCCAATCGATGCGGCCACTATTACAAACAGTATGGAGGTTTCTCAAAAAATTAAAAATGGAACTACCTCATGACCCAGCAATTCCACAGCTGGGTATTCATCCTAAGAAATCCAAGACACTAATTCAAAAAGATATACATACCCCTATGTTTATTACAGCATTGTTTATAATAGTCAAGGTGTAGAAGCAACTTAGGTGCCCATCAATAGATGACTGGATGAAGAAATGTGATGCATGTATACAATGGACTATTACTTGCTCATAAAAAGAATGAAATCTTAACCATTTGTGACAATATGGATAGACCTACAGGGTATTATGCTAAGTGAAATAAGTCAGACAGAGAAAGACAAATACCGTATGATTTCACTTATATGTAGAACCTAAAGAACAAAATAAGTGAACAAACAAAACAAAAACAGACTCACAGATACAGAGAACAAATTGATGGTTGTCAGATGGGAGGCAGGTTGGGCAAAGAAGATGACAGGATTAAGGGTACGAATTGGTAGTTACAAGACAGCCGTGGGGATGTCAAGTACAGCATAGGGAATATAGTCAATGACACTGTAATAACTGCGTATGGTGCAAGGCGGGTACTAGACTTATTGGGAGGATCACTTTGTAAAGTATATATTCACAAATGTCTAACCACTATGTCGTACACATGAAACTAATATAAAGTAATACTGACTGTCAGCTGTAATTGGAAAAAAGCAGTCAATACAGAGGCTGACGTGTAAAACCCGTGACCCACTGTTCCACACAGAAGCTGCTTGCTAACTGGCAATCCTCTTGCAGTTTTTGGAATACATATAACCTGTTACATCTCCTTGAAGAACTGGCTCAAGGGGTCTCTTTTTCAATTACTGTAACAATAACATATGTAACCTAATGTAACTAGCTCTTTAGCTTCAAAAGCACTTTTACAAAAAACATCACATTTGAGCTTTATTCACATAACCATGAGCGGTAAGCATCATTTCCCCTTTTATGATTAGGTAATAAAAGCTCAGTGACATTTGTAAATAAATGAAGTTGGAACTTTAAACAAGGAGTTGTAATTTCAATTTTTATACTGTTTCTATTACAGCTTTCTGTTTATATTGTGTGATCTGAAAGCTGATGGAAGGACGGAAGTCCCCTCTCACCTCTAATTAAACACTCTCCACTAACTTGGCAATATGATAGGCATTTCCATACAGTAAAGGCTCTCTGGAGATGTGTGCATTTAAATCAGATCAATAGATTACATTATCTGACATGTGTAAAACACTGGACCCCTGACAGATCCACAGGGATTACTGCCTATTAGTCACTAAATGTTGAGTCACCTAGCAGAGAACAGTGTCTATGGAAAAGGACAGTGGAATGTGGAAGTTTGATATAGAAAGGAGGCTGGGAACTACCTTGAGTGCAAGTCTGCACCCAATATTACATCAGAGTGAGAGGTGTAGACATCAGGGTTCAATACGAAGGTGTTAGAGTGAGCTATGTCATGGGAACCAGAGAGAAAGGCTAAGAGTGTCCCATGGTCCAAAAGTACTACCTGCCTTTGGATAACACAAGACAATGACTGCCAAAGTCACTTTACACTAGACAACCAGCAAAACATTTGCAAGAATAGAGGACCACTCACTTGTCTTCTGTATTAGCATAATACTGTTTTTCATTGTTTCTCCATAGTACGCTAACTAGAAGTCACTTTATCACCATGGTGCTCTCTTAGGGACAATAAAGTTGAAACTCCTAGTTCAGATGGGTATACTGAGGTAGAGTAGCTTAGACACGTCAAATGGCTTAGCTCGGGTATTCAATCCGTTGACAAAGGTATGTGGTATGTCATGCTGAGTGCTTTAGCTTTTAACTGCTATGCATATTTTGCCCTTAAACTATCATTTCAAAATAGAAATATTTTTAGTAGGACTTGGTCTTTAGGATTTTCATGTTTATCATTATGGGGTTTCTCTTTCTACCTTTTATCTTTCTTAAAAGAAGATTTTCAATCTGCACCCAAGATGTCAATATGTAATTTACATGTGAATCATACATTATACTTATAGACAGCATTATTTCAGACATCAAAAAACAGTGCAATGACCTTTCATTTATCAAATGTCAATCTGAGTCTCAATGGTTGACTGTCTTATTCAAATTAAACGAAATGGTTGCATTTGTCTTCCTGTAATTCTTCAAAACCAAAGATAAAAAATTGAAGAAGAAATTACAGAAGCTAAGGTCAAAGACAATCTTCTACTGACCCGACATGGCTGTAAGATGAAAGCTTTTTCAACTACCAAGGGTGAATTTAAATCCCTCACCATCAAAAGAGGGAGCCTGGCCAACATTTCTTGTAACTATTATCCCAACTGCACAAAGATCAACATGCTCATTTGATCCCAGGAACCTGTTGACAATTATTACTCCCCACGAAGGTCAGCTTGCCTTCCTGGTGAGGTTTCATATGTGCACCATGCCATACATAGATCTGTCATAACATGGTTGGAATAAGAACTCAAAAAACAATTGTTGAAGGGACAACAAATAACATGGGCAGCTCATGTTATAACGTCCGAATCTCAATTACAATAAAGCTCCTTGTACTTAGATGCACTAGACTTTCATTGTTGCAAATATTAATTGAAGTTAAGTGAACCAGATCACAATTTCACAATAGTTTGGGCAATAGTAGGTACAAGGAGGGTTTGCATGATACAACCCAGACCTGGGCTCAAAGCTGGCTCTAGCTTGACCACTGCATGATTTCAGCCAACTGAAATCTCTTTTTCTCAGAGGCAAAAAGCAGACAGCAGCATCTACCCCTGAGTGATATTGTCAAGAACAAATGGGACGCTGTACGTGAAAGAGCACAGTAAATGTTAATTTCCCATACATAAACATCTTTTTCATAATGAGATTTACTTCAACAAGAGCTGGACCAAATGAATTTGCTTTTATATTTAACAATTCTGTCTTCTTCATTTTAGCAATACATACACTAGGATACATTTCTTTCTCCCTTCTATGACTTAGAATGTCACTCACTCGTTCTATCAACATCCTGGCACTTTATATTTGTAAGTGACTGCTGGGCACTAGCGTTACTGTGATAGGGAAGGGAAGGTAGAAAAGATGAGGAAGCGTTCAGCAAAGCATCGATTTGCTTCCACAAGGAAAATGAACATACCAGAACTTGGAGAATTAAGTAATTCTATGTAATTGACAGACCCCAGATATAAGTGAAAAGACTATCATACAGTTTTCATTTAAAGGATAAAAGGTAATAATGGTGGTGGAAGAAGTCAGGACCCCCAACTATACTGAAGACAGCACAGTGAGAAAGCAATCATGACTGGAGGTGAATACGGAGAGGGAGTAAGGAATGGGAAATACTTAGGAGAGAAGGGTTTGTTGAGCTAAACAAACCTGCTGTTGTCAGTAGCACTAACTGTGCACCACTGTCAGGAGGGGGCTGGCAAAAAACCACTGTGACTGGCCAAAGACCCCAAAATTAGTTGATGTTATATAGTCCACCAAGAGTTAATCGATGTTGTACAGCATACACTTTCTTTTACAATGCATCAGGATATACTGGTTAAGTGCCTTGGTTAACTTTAACCTAGCAACTAGCCGATAACTTTTGAATTTAATTCTCATCTAAAATCCAGAGGCTGTTAGTTAATTTTTGAAGCTCCCAAATCAGGAATACATAGTCTAGAAATAGCTAAACCTGAAAGAGAAGCTCTAGGAGGACTAGAGCCAAGACGGCACTCTGCAAGGGCAATGTTCTGCTGCCTTCACTTCTGTCATCACTAGAGTGTGTTCTGTAGCATTAGGTGCTTTAGAAGAAAGTTTTCTTAGTTGCAGTGAATGGTGTCCAAGGTAATGTGGCATGGCTAGAAATACTGTAAATGCCCCTCCATCTCTGCATGAACCGGGTGTAAGAATCAGCAAACCCAGGATCCCAATATGCTCCAGAGAGCACGTAGAGTCTAGGGGTCCCATTCTGCACTGTGCTCCAGTATTGGCTAGGTGATTCTGGGGCTAATGGCCACTGACACTAAACATATCTGCATGTGCCTCCAATCACCTTTCCAGAAGGGTCATTAGAGTGCCTGCAAGGACGAAGACCTGGGACTCCATCAAGCTTCATGCACAAGTTCGTGTGACCTATTTTGTGCATGCTTGCTCATAACTGTTTTTGTAGATGGTAAACTGTGAGATTTGTTTTCATTGTAAATATACCAACTGCTAGCATGACTGTGGGAGAGAAAACCCACAGAGCTCACTTACTCAACTCATCAGACAATTACTAATATTGCCTATGAAGAAGAACCTAATGATCATGAATGGCCAAATTGGCTTAGGATATCTGTAACAGATTGGACATCATGAACAGAAAATATTTACTCAAATGGTTTACTGCAAATACAAATCTTTAGCTTCCATTTAGATCACAAATTTATTATTTGTGCTTGCCACTGAACTGTGTATTCAGAGCAAATGTAGGTATGAGAAAATAAAATGCTCATCCTAAATGGGCACACAAGCTCTGTGTGTGTGCACATGTGTACATGTGTGTGTGTTGTAGAGTGACAGATTCAGAAGATAAAAGAAAAGAGACAAGCATGGATCCAAACAATTACCACTGGCACAATGCATACTATGATGATAGGGTCATATATTGGATATGCTATTAAAGTATATTATACTTGGACTCCAAATATAATTTAGTGGCAAAAAGTAATGGGGGCAAGGGGGGGTTAGAGAAGTTAGTACCTGCCACGAGTTTTGAAGGACAAGTTAGAGCTAGCCAAGAGGATGACAAGAAAAAAAAGAAAATAATATATGCACAGGCATAAATGTAAAAAAGCCCTTGAGGAGACTGAAGTACAATAAAATCCTATAATAATGCAATAACTTGAATTCAGATATAAAGCAATTGGCTCACCAGGTCATTTCATTACCCTTGCAGAACAGGCTTCTGCATTTTGCATGACTGAATGTTCTGGACCCCACTCACAATGCTATGGCAGCATTTCCTTTAGTTTGCTGAAAGTGACCGAGTGTGAAGTATGTAGTTGTGAGTGATGGGGAGCAGATGGTGGCCACAGAGATGGTGCTGAGGAGTTAGGTCAGGACATGGTCATAACAGGTCTTTAGGTGCCAGGCAACAGAGGCTGGATTTGATTCCAAAACTAATATTGAATCAGAAGGATGTTAAACATGGAAATGGCATGAATAGATTTGTGTTCAGAAAAGTAACTGGCATCAGTATTAACGATAGACTGAAGGGGGCTGGATCAGGGCATGGAAACCTGTACAAAGCTACTGTAGTTACAGTGGGAGACAGGATGAAGATCTAACCTGAGGCAGTGGGAATTGAGACAGAAGAGTTTCAAGAGACATTAAGAAGGAAGAATTCACAGGACCTGGTGACTGAGGATGTGAAAGTGAAGGGAAAAGAAGGCTTCAATTTTACTCTTTTGGATGAGTCAGAGAATGGAGAACCTATCCCCCAAACCATGAAATGGCCAGTTTGGGAGAAAGGAAAGATAAAGAGTTTAGAAATAGATGTGTTACCCAATTAAAAAGTGGGCAGAAGAACTAAACAGACACTTCTCCCACGAAGAAATACAAATGGCCAGCAGACATATGAAAAAATGCTCATCCTCATTAGGTGTCAGGGAAATGCAAATCAAAACCACAATGAGATACCCCCTCACACCTGTGAGAATGGCTGTTATCAACAAGACAAGGAATAACAAGTGTTGGAGAGGATGTGGAGAAAAAGGGAACTCTGGTACACTGCTGGTGGGAGTGCAAACTGGTACAACCACTGTGGAAGGCAGTGTGGAGGTTTCTCAGAAAATTGGGAATGGAGTTACCATTTGACCCAGCAATCCCCCTTCTGGGGATCTACCCAGGAAACATGAAAACCTTAGTCCGCAAAGACTTATGTACCCCAATGTTCATCGCAGCGCTGTTCACAGTGGCCAAAACATGGAAACAACCAAAGTGCCCTGTGACAGATGACTGGATAAAGCAGCTGTGGTACATATACACAATGGAATATTACTCAGCTGTAAGGAAAGATGAAATACTGCCATTTGCAACAAAATGGATGGACCTGGAGATCATCATGCTTAGTGAAATAAGCCAGACAGAAAAAACAAAGAACTGTATGACTTCACTCATATGTGGAATATAAAACTGAAAGCAACAAAGAAAAAATGAACAAACAAAAAACCCATGGACACAATCAATAGTTTAATGTGTATTTGGGGGAGTCCCCTGATGGTGTAGTGGCTTAAGGCTTCGGCGCTGGTGCTGTCAGCACTGCGGCCTGGGTTCGATTCCCAGCCAGGGAGCTACCCACATACCAAAAAGAAAAAAAAAAAATGCAAATGCGTATGCTAACTAATGGTCTCTGGGAACCATTCTTTGGGACAGTCACCAATGTAGTGGTCTCACTCAGCTGCAATCAGAATATTCATGCATGTATTAGGTCACATTCTGGAAAATAATATACTATGTAACTAAAAAGGGATAAAAGAGAAATTACAAAATAACGTTATTTGGGGACAAGTGGGGAGATGATAGGAGAAGGGGGAGGGGTGGGAAAGGAGAGAGGGGGAGCTAAATACAAGGTGATGGAACGAGAACTCGCTCTAGGTGCTGAACTTACTATACAACAAGGTGACAATGCACTGTAGAACTGTACACCTGGAACTTATGTAATTCTTGCTAACAGATGTCACCCCAATAAGTTTAACAATTAAAAAAGAAAGACTATTAAAAAAAGAAATAGATTTGTTGAACACTTAAACAAACCCACATTTCCTTAATTATTTTTCTTTAGGCACTGAAATTAGGTTAGTTGAACATAATGAGAAACCATTAGATTTCAATGGCCAGAACTGAGCTGGATTAAATTCATTTATCATGAGTTGACCGGGAGATTTTGAAACTGAACTGTCAGAAGCTTAGTTTGGGATTATTTGTCAGCAGCCCAACCTATGGTTTTAACAAATGGGAGGAGGAAAAGTTTATTTCATTAAGAAAAAGGAAATGAGAATGGAGAACTTCCTAGTTATTATGATCATGCATTTGTCCTTAGTCATGCTGAATGATGTTGGTGATGTGACACAATGGCTTCTCAAATGAGTTTCAGTAGCAAACAGGGACTTGGTATTTTGGAGGGTAACCTCAACATTTATTGATTTAGTCATTCCATGAAGCATTTGCCCATCAATAAATATTTATTGATCATTTGTTAAGAGCCATGCACACTGAAATAGCTGGGAGAGTCTGAGAAAACTTAAAAGGAAAAGGATCAAATCTTGGTCAGAACATTCAGAGAAGGCTTTGGTACTTCAGCCCTCCACTGTTCAAGAAGGAACCCAGAGATGTGAAAGGAATAACTAATATCAATTAACACCTTCTCTGGCTTGACTGAATTCTTTTTAGCAATGGCTCAAGTCGTTGTTGCTGTTGTTGTTTTTCAAACTATTACTTATGCTCAAATAGGTTCCCTACAAACTATTTAGTCTTTTCTTGCTTATTGATTCATGATATGCATGTCCCTTCTTGGAAGAATGAGAAAAGAACATGTCAAAATGAAGAGTGACTGTTACTAATCTAAAACTATTAGAACTCCCCATAGTCAAGAAAATCAGGACAAATACTAGCAAGGACATGAGAGCCAAACAAGGGCAGCCTTTTCCAAATTAGTGTGCAGGCCAGAGAGCCCCTACCTGCCTCTGTGCTCAGAAAACATTTTCTCAGCAATTTACCTCTCCCTGTGTGACTATTGTCTGGCGCCGACTGGAAGGAGGAGAATTTGTTCAAATGTTGGTTCTATCAAAAATACACTTGGCTTCACAACTATTGGCAGTTGATGTAACATTTTATTGACTCCAGGTTTAAACCACAGACTCAAGAAGAGAAACTACTTCCATTAACAGAGAGGTTGTCGCTAAACATCATAGGACTGACAAAACATTGGGGTAATTTTTATCCAGTGTGCTCCTCTGGATCACATAGATGATCTTGTATATAAGCACAGAAACCAAAGAATTTAAATCCTTTCCCAAATCTTAGGGTAATTTACATTGGCAGCACTAAAATAAGAATAAAAGGTTTTTTTTCCCCCCTCAAACACCAGATCAGGGATTCTTAAAACACGGTCTGCAATGAACAAGTAGTCTCCTGGGGATAGTAAACAACTACCATTTTCACAGCTTTATCCCCGTGACTTTATTTTTCTCTCTCATAGTAACATATGTATGACAAATATATTGAAAGACCTAAGTTTAAGTCAGAAGCTCTTCCACTTACTATAAGAGATTGCTAATCTTAGGCAAGTCACGTCACCATAATAATCATTTATGGAGCACTTACTGTATGTACCTATAGACCATAAGCATCCTCTGTGATAGCACAAATATCTTATGACATGCTATTTTATTAGATGTTTTAATCTTCTTTAACTCCCCCCAAAATGCTACGAGGTAGGTACTTTAATTATCCCCATTTTACAGGTGAAGAAACAGGCTCAAGAAGTGAAATGACTTCTCAAGGCCAAAGTAAGACTTGATTTGAGCATCCTGACCAAAGGCCCACAGGTCTGATCATAAGGCTTCATTTATTTCTCCAACAGTTTTGATTTCCTCATCTATAAAGTGGAAATCACAATAATGAAACTTGGGATTTTTACAATAAAAAGACACTATTACATAAAAGGGATCACTGCTGTTGTTATAGTTACTGCTGTTCTATTCCCTCAGAATCCCAGATGAACACCTAGGAGGTGCTTTTATTCCTAACCATTCCTTTGTCCTCCAAATTCAATCTCCACCATACCCTGCTGAGTCTCTCTTCTCAGTATTTTTAAGACCGTCATTCTTCTCTGTTTCTGTTTCTCCAATTGCATTGGTAAGAGTGCCCATCAATTTTCATAATTTCAATAACTGTGTAATCGTTTTTCCTGCTCCAGATTTTTCTCACCGACTGGTTGACCCTCCTCATGCTGATTAATATACACAAAATGGCACGTTCCTATTTCCTTGATTGCTTATCAAAGATACCCCAATATCATCATCACCCTGATATTTGAGATTCTGGGTCTCTTAATCCTATATTACACACTCAAACTCATTTTTCAGTAGAATCTCATGAAATTAAGAGGGGACATTTATTTGTGTCTGTTGTTATTTGGTGGGAAAGACATAGTTAGGCACAGGCCTCATGAGGAGCGATCCAGACCTAAACAATAAATAAATAGATACACAGTAAACTATAATTACAAAGGAGGGGTAGTGCGGGGGTGAAAACTAAGCTAGCATAGAGGTTCAGGGAAGGCTCCCTGAGGCAAAATAAGACCATTCACCTTACATCCCACCACCATGAACTTGGCAGATTCTTTGTTCCCTTGAAAAACTCTCCATTCTCCTTCATGCAAATCCAACTACCCTCTTAGTCTTCCTTAGGATGCAGTTTAAGTCCCATGTATAATATTAAGCTTTGCTAACTTCTCTATGCTCCAGAGATTGTATGAATATTAAGTAAAAAATCTCAGTGAATTTGTGGTTCTTTGCTCTTGCTATCAAAGTTGATTATGTAATAGATGGTGGCTTTCAGAATCAAGGACAGTATATCTTGCCCCCCATACCTTGGTCACTGATGTTTTTATCAAAACAATCCTGTGTTCCTCTCCTTCAGATTCCACATAGTGCTATAATAAATGAATGCTGAATGAACAGCTGAGTATTTAGTGAGCGTGCACAGCTAGATATTTGGAAATCCATGTAACATAAGTAGGCATCAGAATCATGGCTCTAATACCTTAAGTAACCTCTCTAATGTTTGAGATTAATCTAATTCCACTCTTATTCAGTTGGTTTAGATTTTATTTGAGCTTAAAGTTGATACTGTTTGCATTAACATTGCAGAAAACCCTCTCATTGTTCTGGTGGATGGCTATATTATCTAGGGTTAACACAGAATTTATGACAACCCACAAACTGAACCTGCCTATGAAATTCACTGGTCCCTATCATTTACCCTCTGGATTATATATTTCATGGCCAATTTCCACATAAAACTAAACATAAATAAACAAAATGAAGACCTTAACTTTCAGCTCCTGTCGTGCCTTTGAAAGAAATGTAATCCACATAAAAGGTTCTGTTTCTTGGTGGTTTTTTGTTTTTGTTTTTCTCTGGTTTTCAGAGCTCTGCTTGGCATGTCATCATAAAAAAGCTAATTAAAGCTAACAGTATCCAGTGGAGGTGAGTGAAGTTTGCAAAGCAAATGAGGTTCAATTTTGGTACAAAATTTTACCTGAGTAAATAGTGTGAGGTTGGGTAGAAAGGTGTATGAGAGCTCAGGCATGCCATGCTGTACTCAAATTCATTTGTTTCCCTTTGTCTGTGGGTTAAATGTCAAAGCTTAATGCTATTCATACGAGAGGAATTGCAGCTCAACTACACTCGTTTCTTCCCCACGCTCCATTCTCACTCTCGAAAAAAATATATTCAACATAACGATGCAATGATAGAAAGTTCATTCTCCACAGAACCCTTATATTTGGTCATATGCTTTTCAAACCACAGGAGCTCCACATCTTCTGTATTTTTAGTATCTCACATTACACTTTAAGCACGATATCCTTTCAATGAAAATGACAAAATAATAACCTGTCCAAGAGGCAAGCTCTGTGGTCCATATTTCTCAGTTTTTCCATTGACTTGTAAGTAAATTTGAACAGATTTCTTCCTGTCTCTAGCTTTTAAGTATTGCACCAAATGTGTTTTGTTTATTCAACGAATATTTTGTGGGTGACTACTAAATGGCAGGCGACATTCCAGAGAGTGATTCTGTTAGCTGTGCCAACGGCAAGGTGAACTTTTCTAATAGAGATGAGTGATTCTGTTTGACATATAGCATGGTGAATAGAAAGAGCATTTGTGTAGTTAAGACTGAATTAAATCTGGACTTCAACACTTTCTAAGTGAAATCTGTCACAGAAACCCTTGGAAATCAATACCTTCATCTGTAAAACAGTCACCATTGAAAAAATGCTCGATGATGCCTCGTGTGCAGGTAGTGGGCTGGGGGCTGGGAGTGCGGTATGGCCCCACGTGCACGAGGGCTCTGCCGTGATGGGGCTGACGATTTCAAGCTCGTTTGGTGCACGTTAGTATTGAACCACTAACTCTGTCAGTCTGAGTGGTGGTTCTGAAACATGTCCACAGAATCTCTGAGACTTCTTCCTTCAAGAGGTAGAGCTTCATTCCCCTGCCACTGAATATGGGTCAAGTTCAGTGCTGTGTCTCTGATGAACAAAACATGGCAGAAGAGACACTCCGAGGCTTCCCAGGCCAGGTCATAAAAAAGGACAGCTTCGGCCTGTCTCTTGCATTGCTGGCTCTGGAAAAAGCCAGGTGCCACAACATGAGGGCACTGACACTGCCTGCAGAGGGAAGCTGAGGTTTGTCACCAACGATCAGGACCTACACACAAGCAACTCACCCAGAGAACAGCTTTTCCAGCCCTAACCAAGCTGTCCCATAAAGGCAGCCCTAGCCCAAATCTTGACGGACACCCCACATGAGACTCCAAGCCAAAGCTGCATGGCTAAGCCACTCCCAAATTTCTGACCCATAGGAGCTGGAGGAAAATAAATATTTACTACCATTGCCACTTAATTTAGGGAGGCAATTTGTTATAGAGCAACAAGTGAATACAGCCTGTGATAGAAACATCTGGATAAAGCTAAACAACGATGGCAGGAAACCTTTCAAACTTCCTTTGGTTTACCTCCCATACTAGGAAACAAAAAATTAAATAGCCCCTCACAGAATTTCTATGACTACAGAAGAAAATCCAAAATCCCTGGTCTAGTATTGAAAAGCCAACATGATCCACCCCACCTGGCGTGCTCTCTCTCTTCTCCAGCACAAACTGCATCCAACAACCAACCAGTTAGTTACCCCAGGAATGCCCGCCCCCGAGATTTCCATCACCATCTTTCTCTCCTCCTGGAAGGGTACCTCTCTTCTTGGTCCATATTCAGCATGTTCCATTTTTCCCTTCCAGGCCTAATTTAAGACCTGCGATAATTCTGGATTGCAGTCATTCATATCAATATCTCCCTTTTTAAAACTTGCAACAGTTTTTATTACCGACGCTGCTTACTTAGTACTTATTTTTCTAAGAACTTACACTGTTGTTACATGTCACTACTAATCAATAAATATTTGAGTTCCTACTATAGCCCTGTGTCAAGAGCTATATACTTAATACTCTTACTTTAGTTATATTTCACTTTTTGTTTTTTAAATCTATTATGGCACATAACTTTTTGTGTGTGTGTGTTTCTTCACCCACAGTTAGATTAGAAGCAATCTGAGGACAGAAAGCAGACCTACTTTTTATAGCCCTTGGCATACCCTTATAGAATAGAAGTCTCCAGAAGTATCTCTGAACCATTTCTACATAGGGTAGCAATTTCAAAATAATGAAACAATTTTGTTTTTCATTTTTGTATTCTTCTGGTATTTACGAAAACTAAAAAGCATCGTGATGCAATGTCAGAGTGTGAAGCAGCATTCATTTAAATGGAACTGGGTTCCCCTGGGCACATAATTTAACCATGAAATCATCTTGGAAAAACACCTGTGCATAAACATTCAGGAAATTATGAACACTTCCTTCCTCAGTCACCTGTTTGACAGTCCTCTCTGAAAGGAGGCATTTTCCTCTTCTCAACAGCCTGAAAATGTTGTTAACGTAAGACTTGAAAAATGGTGGAGGCCCCCGACATCCTGGGGGTTACCGTGGAAGAGCCACTGCTAAAACAAGGCAGGGGACACGGGCCACCATTTCAGTGCTGTGATGCAACTCGGGCAAAGCAAGCTCTTCCCTGAAATCATTCAAAGAATTCAATCCACTTCTTGATTTGCTGTAACAGTTGTGAGTTAGTAAAAAATGCAACTGCTTTAAAACAAGAAAAGGTAGTTGAAAGGAAAGGAAAATGTCACTCTCCAGCGTGAAGCTGTCTGGTCCTCACTGTCACCCCACTCACTACCATCAGCACCTCTTCACCTCTTCGTCTCCACCTTCTCCACCAGAAGCCAATACAGAAAGCCTAGGGGAAGGCTCTGGAATCTGTATCTTTCAACAGGCTTATTTGGGTTATTTTGATTAAGGTAGACTGGTTGAGTCTGTGTGTAAATCTCGAAAGTAGAGAAAAGGCAAAGAGTAAAAATACTGGTACTACGGTAAAATTTTTATTTTATTTTCTCTTTAGTATATGTGCTGCCAAAGCGAGCACTTTATTTTCTCTTTAGTTCACTGCATTTGCACTTCCCAAATTTGTCCTAAATTGTGCTAATCTCACTTGGGCAGTATGAAAATAGGGGAGTTGCGGCTAAGTGTGCACTGAAAGCCCCTATATTATAAAAAGTCATTCCCTATTTTTTAAAGAAATGCAGATTTAAAAATCTGGAAAGAAAGTGAGGGATTGAAGGAAGGGGTGCTCAAAAAATTCTGGGGAAACAGCTGGTTATGACAGAGAAGTTTACAGATCTTTCAGCTCCATAGCATTTTCAGGGTAGTTCCCAGACCTCAAATTCTTTCGTAGCCTCTGTCCTCACGTATCTTGGTCACTCTCTACTGGGAACACAAAGACACCAGCTGTCTAGCTGACAAACTCCTACTCCGTCTCCAAGACTCATACTAAGGCACAGGATGAGTAGGGAGGACTCCCACTGAGGTAGGGGCCATGTGAAGCCCTTCCTGATACCCAAGGCAGGGCTTGAGGAGCCCCACTGGAGGCAAAGGAGAAACTCCGAATACTGATTTTTTAACTTATTTAAAATTTTGATATTTTGTTCATTGTGATTTTAAAAATTAATTTTGATATGTATGATATTGTGTTGAAATACGATTTATCTTGATTATTGTGTTTTTGTTTTCTGTCAACCCCTCAAATATTGCACTGCCCTTGTCTCACGGTAGTTCCAGCTCTGATCCCAAGTGAGCTGTCTGGACTCTGTCTTCTCTGCTGCTTCAGCTCTTGCACTTCCCAACACCGTGGAATTTATCGCACTGCATTACAGTGGCTGATCTAGGTATTGCTCTCCTATAGTCTTGATGGCTCTGAAAGCTCATGGCTTTTTTGATCAGCACAGACATAACAGGTACCCTTTAGTTATGTGATAATGGTAAGAAAAAATGTAAAACTTCAAGTCTCTTAAATTTTTCAAGCCTCAGTTTCCTTATATGTCAAATAAATTATAAGATAGTACATTATCTCAATGTTCGATGATTGCATACTTATGTAATATAATATTATAAACAAAATAGCATGAAAAACAATATCCAACACTAATATATCTCTTAGTATGTGTCAGGCACTTTTCTGAGTATATAACAAGTATTAACTCATTTAATTCTCACAACTAATCTATAGGCAGGTGCTATTATTAGCCTCAATATACAGATGTGGAAACTGAGGCTTGGAGCATCTGAGAGATTATCCGAGGATCCTATTTGAACCCAGGCAGTCTGGGTATCTCTCTCAATAATACTAATTCTACATGTTAATATAAATATGTAACCACAACAAAGGTTTAGTTTTATAAAATGTGAAAATATTATAGGTCTTTCTAATTCTAATTCACAAAGAAATTTCTAACTGACAGAGACCATGAATACTGTGTGTTGTGGCATGTCTTCACTGAGGGTAACTGTACTATGAAAATGCACTGGTTCATTCATTAAAGCAAAATTCATGATGTGCCCCAATCAAAAAAAGAGAAAAGTTGAATAGTGAGAGTAGTCATAAAATGACTATAGATTCATAGACTACGTTTCCTGGGTTGAATAAAACAGTCACTCAGGAAGACACACTGTCTGCCAAGCATAGAGCTAGACCTGTGCCTGGGCTCTCTCCTCTGTGATAAGTGGAGGTAAACTGGCTGAAATGACTTTGTTAAATCTGGCTCGTAGCTTCAAGGGCATATTGGGAACATCAGTTGATATTGGCAACCTCAGTAAGTGGCGTTCCTATACTTGTGAGAACTTTAGAAATAATCAATTATTTATCTTTATTTATCATATAGACTTGGATATTAGAGGTTTCCATCTGTGAGTAACAGGGGCCCTTCTGCCCTTTATAAAGGAAAATGAAGAGAAAAGGAGTTAGACATGTGGCCCCAAGAGCCCATTTCAGTGAGGCTGTCACCTCTGGGAACTTTGTAAGGTAGATCATCAAAAGTAGGAATGACGTAGAATGAACAGGAAAAAACCAAATGCCAACAAAGTCCACCAGTGTGCAATCATCAGCTAATTCTTTCATCTTTATTTTCTTCCTTGTTGAATTAAGTTTTACTATAGTTCAAGATACTTCCGGTTCTGTGATGCAACTCTACTCAGCCTAAGAGGGCATTAGTTGGGAAATGCGTTTGTCATGTTATCTGGCAGTAGGGTGTGCCCCTGGGCATTGTGTAAGAGAATGGCAGGATTTCAATTCAGGAACTGCAGGAGATGGGTAACCACCAGCAGGAGCCGTAGCTATCCTTGTGACGGTGGGTGGTGGGGCCATGTTCCCCTTCCTCGTGCCGATTTCCTACAGCTCTGTGCAGAACAATGGAGGAGGCGAAGTCACAATCTAATCCCTATCTCAGTTTCTATGAGTTTCATAGAATTTACCTCCATGCTATCATCTCAAGGGTCAGTAATATTGCCAAAAATGTTGTTAATGACTGACTTGCTGATGGAAGAAGTAAATGATGAGGCCTTGGCTGGGAAATCAAAAGCTGTTCCAGCATTTTCTGGATCTTAAGCAAGACGCATACTCTAAGTCTCTCCCACACAAAAAATCTCATGTATGCATTCATAAGAGCTCTTAGGTATTCATGATGGAAATTCCCAGGTGGATCCACCTGGGGAGGCTTTATGTTCATTCCCTGTGCAACCACCAACATTAGTATTACAGACGTCTTGGATAGCACAGTCAGATTACCTGGATCTGAGAAGTAAAAATCAAACCAAAAACAAGCTAATTTCTTGCCCTTTACTGATCTGGGACTCACACTGAGTTTTTGGGGTTTTTTTGCTATCCATCTTCGGGTGAATTTTGTAATTCAATCACCTATATCAACTTCTCTCTCTCTCTCTCTCTCTCTCTCTCTCAGAGAGAGAGAGAGAGAGAGAGAGAGATATGTATGTGTGCGTGTGTGTGTGTGTGTGTGTGTGTGTATGATCTCCAATGTGAGGAATCATGCTGTATCTAATATGAATGTGATGTTATAATGTGATTTCTGCTATTAATGTCTCTTCAACGAGTGAGTCAAGATTAAAGCAGAATGCACTCAATGACCACTATAATCCAACATCAGTAAGAAAGATAGGAAGGAGGGATAACTGGAATTTGCATGATCAGGGAGAGCAAAAGGGCAAGACTTAGATGTGACTTTGTCTTCTAATAAACACTGAGGATGGCGCATGAGCATGTGGGTCCAAGTGGGAACGAGCACGGACGTGCAGAACGCAGTCACACATGGCTTCTCAAGTCACAGGCCCACACTGCAGAGCGGAAAGCTGGGTGAATTCTGACTACGAAGGTCTTGAAAGCTAAGAGGAGTTGAAATGTGATACGTCCAAAGGGTATTTTAGGGGATTATCTGATGAGGAAATATGAAAAAGCCATCAAAGAAATCCAGGCATAAAACAATAAAGTTTGGGGGCCAAGGGATGGCAGGAAGGATGGAAAGAAAGGGTTAATGCCAGGACACATTATATAGGATAGATTCTGACTTGAAGGCTAGTGGATGAGGGGTGAAGGAAAGGGTGGAGTCAAAGATGACTCAGACGTTTCTAACCTGAGAGGCTGCCTAGGTGCCTGCACATGTGAGAATGCAGAAGTGGGACGGGGCAATTCCTGGCAGAAGAAGGAGCTTGAACTCTGAACTTCCCAGAATGAGATCTACATTGCTTTTGAGCCAATCAAGACAGAAAAGGAAACTATTTACTATGGGTCCCTCAAACGGTTACTATGAAATCCTGAGTGTGCTGGAATCTCGTCCTCACTCGCTCGCCTTCACTGCTGTGATAAAACACCGCAGGAAAAGCAGCGGCAACAGCAGGGCCTGAAGAAACCTCACTGCTCTGACTCCCACCTCTCCCCAGGGAGAGGCTGCAGAGGCTCCTTCTACATAAAACACGCAGTTGTTTCCTCTTAACAATTCAGGTAGAGCAGGTATAACAACAGGCACAAATCCCACCAACCACCAATTAATCAATAATTTCAATCTTCCTTTTCACATTTTTCCCTAGAGCTGATGACAAGTGGAAAAACCAATTGAGTTCACTTGCAGAGCCATGTTCGATCTAGGAGTGCTAACAGGTGATCTGAGGCAGAGAAAGGACATGTGGCGAATTCAGATGAGCCAGACCCAAGGATTGCCATTGTTGGCGCTCACGGCCGGGATAAAACCACTTGTGGGCAGGTAAAAACCGTGTGGTTCAAACTCACAGGGGCTTCCGCCCTGTTAACACCGCAGCCTGGGTTCGTCTCTCAGCCAGGGAACCACCAAAAAAAAAAAAAAAAAAAAAAAAAAATAGAGACTCGGGCCCAGCACAACCATGTGAACACAGGTAAATTACTTAACATTTCTGTGCCTCAGTTTTGTCGTCTTTCAAATAAGGGTAATCAAATTACCTAGTTCAAAGAGATGATGTGAGTAGCAACTAAGGCCATACATGCAAAGTACTTAGCATGGTGTCTGACACATGGTAAAGTGTTCAATAAATATGCATCCCTATTATTATTTTTATTTGTCCCTGAAGACAAAAGGTATGCTAAGACAAAAGACCTGCTAGGAATGTCAATCTTGCATTTTCCAAAGCTCCCGAGTCACACCTGGATGGGTGGGTGTAAAGTCTTACCCTGTGTGATAACAAGTTTGTGCATAACGCAGTTAGCAGTTGGCTTCTGCCTTGCAGCAGCCTCTATTTTCAGACGTGGGATGGGCTGAATTCCCTATCTTCTGTGGGGGTAGGGGTGTGAGAAAGTGACAGCCTCACGATAGGTGGGGTTTAATTCAGTGTGTGGTTATACTTGTATAATATAATTTACATTGTGCTTTCAGTGATATTTTTCAACCACTTAGAAAACATCGTTTTTCATTAGCTTCATAAAAATGCAACTCCTTGTTTGGCAAGACTGCATTTTTGGAGTCCACTTATCTCATTATGCAGGGTTTTACTGTTCTTGAAAAGGAGTCAGCTCGAAGTAATTAGGAACCGCTCGCCTGCACTTTCAGGGGGATGCATGCGTTAAAAAGAGACAGAATTAACTCACTGTACATTACAGCTTGGCTTAGTCTAAATGAATTCCGGAGAGTTTTGTTTTGTTTGCCGTTGCTCCTAAGAATAATATGTTGGCTTTGAAGTCTGCTTCTTGACAAGCCACTGCATGTAGAGGTTATAAGAGGTTGGAACTAATTCAGATTTGGTACTTCAGCCTGTTTCTTCCCCAGCCAGCCCGCCAGACTTCAGAAGCTTTCTTTACCTGGAACTTATCTGTGAAGGCCGGTTACCTAAGCGGTTGGTGGCAACACAAAGGGAGTTAGCAAGAGCAGAAGATGCCAGGGCAAGCCTTCTGCTCCTGTCCTCCATGGCAGAGATGGCGGCAGCTTTTCTACCAAAAACCCAGACCTCCCAGACACCCATTGTCCAAAAAGACACAGAGCGGGTCCTCTGAGTTGGTAAATATATTTGGTCCGAATGACTTATCAGTCCTACAGACGGGCTCTCCTGAGAGCAGAATGTGCCCACAGGATGACAACTCCCATTCTCACCATAGCTGAGTTTCAGCTGGGGTGTAGTCTACAGTTTCATCGTCATTTCTCTATTGCCCAACTAGCACTGAGGAAGTCACTGTAGCCCAGAAAGGATTTTAACTCGGCGAAGCGGAACCCGATTTCTATGGCACTACAACTGCAGTGACTCGTGCAGAATTCGTCAGACACTGAATACTTACATTTCAGATAACTCTGATACACGTACTGGAATGCACCTCTTCTCCATACTTCTTAACTTCATGAAACAGAGGTGTTTATGTATGTAATTTCTAATTTTTAGTCTACTTTTGTAAAACCTACATAGTGCAACTTGAGAAATTAGAACTGACTTACTACACGTAAAAATGTGAGTCCATGAGCTTAAAACCAGATTCTGGAGCCAGACTGCTTAGGTTCAAATCCTGACATCACCACTTCTTGACTGTGCAATCTTGGTCAAGTTACTTAAATCTCTATGTGCATTGGTTTTCTCGACTGTGAAATGAATAGCACTGCCATTACCTCACTAAGTACCTGACAAACAGTATGAGATAAAAAAAAATTATTATTATTAGTGCATTTTAATCTTTCAGTATAATAGATGTGAGAAACAAAGAAAAAATAATAAAAAAAACAAAATAAAAATATAATAACTTAAGTCCAAATTGTCATTTCCAAGTTATTCTCTATTACAAGGGAAAAGGAAAGGTAATTATGTCTGTACTACTTTTAAGTTCTCCAAATTACAAAATAGCACCTCCAATGATAAAATTACAATTTATATTCTATTGACTACGGCATGAGTTGAAATCTTGGACATAAATTATACTCGGCTCTTTGTGTAAGAGGGTAAGATATGATATAAATCTCATGGACAAAGAATGAAGTAAAGGTAGTTTCCAAAAACTTTCTGTCCTATCCCCCATGATTGAATTTTGGCAAACTGCAATCTCCCTGGGGTCCAGGATTCTCATCTGTGAAGTGAGAGTGTCCCTTCCAATTCTAATGACAAATCAATAATGACTTTTTGTAAGACTGAGTTTGTAAGATCTCAGAGACTGACAAAAATACTTTTCATCATTGACCTTTCCCATAATTTTGTTCTCTCCTATCCACAAACATAAAGATAATCACCTCATAACTAATTATTTAATTAGAGTATAATAATGGGTCCATAGTAAAAATTGGGTATTCATCTTCTTCAGGATATTGTGGTTTTTCAGAGCCTATTTTATTTTATTTTATTTTGACTTGTATATACATGTTTATGTAAGCTTTATTCATAATCGCCAATAATTAGAAATAACCCAAATGTACATCAACAGATAAAGAGACAAACAAATATGGTGTGTTGTTACACTGGAATACGCTACAACTACCTAAAGGAACAAACTACGGATACACGCAGCAACATGGATGAACCTCAAAAACATTATGCCAACTGAAAGAAGCTAGAAACAAAAGATTCCATTTACAGGAAATTTGGAAAGAACAAAACTAATCTATAGTGACTGGAAGGAAATCAGTAGCAGCCTGGGGACCAGTGTGTGTACATGGGGAGGAGTGACTGACCAGCAAGGTACACAAGGGAATGCTGGGATTAATAGGAACATTCTGTACCTTGCTAGCTTGATGGTTAAGGTGGTTCTGTAAGTCTGTACATTGAATACAAGTAACAAAAATCGAGCAAGTGTTTTTAAATGATAATTTAAAGTGAAGACACTAAATTAAAAAATACTTAAAACCCACTTTAGACTTAAAGTCTTTTGAGCAAATTAGCAAAGTTTAACTATACAAAGTTAAGTTCAGCCTATTAACCGCATGTGAGTCAGCTGAGAAGGGGTATCCAAGTTCTACTGTCCCAATAAGAAATCAATTGGTCATTTTGCAGAGCCTTTTAGATTAGGTCTAAGATACTTTTGTCATGTGGTTCTCCTGGTATTTTCTTTGTAATTTAGTGGGATTGTAAGAGCTTTTTAGGACTTTTCTCCATGAACATCTAAATCCTATCAGGTAGCACCAATTAGATTAAGACTACTCCTTCACACACCTATTTTTCTCTCTTGGAAATTATAAAAGAGGAACTTTATATAACTGAAAAAAATTTTAAACAAGATATTGGTGAAAATAAATTACAAAAAGGAGCTATAAACTCACTCTATCAGTATTATTAGCAAATTGATAATCAGCGTCATAAACCAGAATACTTTAAAGAGTTATTTGTCTTATGTGATGAATGATTTATTTCTGAAACCTGTGCTACTTAAGATATGCAAGAATACATTATTTTCAACAGTATACAATGGAATTAATCTGCTGTAAAAGATTAATATACCTGCAATATGAAGAGTACAAAACTATGCTATTTTTGTAAACAACCTAATAAAATCTCATCAACAACTCTACATAATAACTTGTGCATAAATCCTTTAAAAATGATAAGGTGCTATTCAAATGTAAGGAATTATTTATTCTAGCAACAAGAGTTTAAATGTTTTACACTAACTGAATTGATTTTCTTTTTAATGATCCTATTCAATCCATTTTGTCTCTCATCTTATTTCTTAGGACTGGGTGACTGAAAAGTCCTGTGCTTTTTAAAATGTCACTAATTTATTATTCTGTTTACAAATAATTCAGCATAGTATTCTTTTATATAACAAATTGCCATGATTTATAATACAATCTGATCTGCAGAAATTTGATTAACAAGAATCTTTAGACTACTGCTTTGTGAAATGTGAAACATTTGACCTCACTTCTACTTAAGCAAAAGGCTTTACTTAAATAAAATAAAATACTTAGTAAGTATTCTTATAAAAATATTGAAAAGGTATTTCTACTCCAAAGTTTAGGAACAAAAGCAAAAACAACATTGGTTAAATCATTAGGGTTAAAAAGCTCACGCCCCTCAGTTCTGAGGACCTGATAGAGTCTTTTCTGCATCTATATTCTGGATCCAAAAGAAAACAGTGACTTGAGTTGGGCATTGTGCCCACTTATAACTTGGCAATGCCAAATGTAACTGCAACAATGCTAATAGGGAAACAATCCTCTCTTAAACTAAATTATACATTTGTACCACTTCCGTGTCAGCCCTGAAGAGAGAGAAGAGATTTTTACAGTAGTACTCTGAATTTTGTTCATTCAGCCAATCAAACACCAGGCTATGGTTTCTGCTACAACACAAAAGTAAAGGATGATCTAGCTGAGGTTGTTAGTTCTTTGTGTTACACATACTATGGCAAGATCTACGAGATGAATAATAAAGGAGTCAAAATTTTATAGGTAAAATTTAATATTTTTTGGCTCTTACATGCTTTGTATTTTCTAGGTAAATGTCACAGGATCATCTTTCTTACTAAATTCAAAAAAACTGAATGAAAAACACGCTAAGTAGTATATAAATATTTCCAAGTGCAAACACCATTCAAAATAACAAATTTTAGAATGAAACAGCAAAGTGGTATCTAAATAAATTTTAACTAGAAATTCAAAAGTTAGGGAAACAAATAAATCTCATGTACTTACAAGTTGGTTTTGCTTTTGGAGGAAATTTGGTCCGGGTAATAGCCAAAATTATGAAAATAATGACTGGCCATAAAATCAAGACCAGTGTCCAAAGCTGCAAAATAATGATAGAAAAATGTGTTAATTACACTGCTGAACCAAAACAAACAAACAAACAAACAAGCCTGAAAAGGAGTACATCGTACTGTAAAATTCCAATACAAGTATTTGCCTGTAAATATTATTAATAGAAAAGGAATGAGAGATTTTTAAAAATTCAAGAGACCTAGAAATGACCACAAGGATTATTTTTCCAGGCTTAACACCTTAAAATGATCCCTGAAGATCCCTTCTCAGTCACCTCTCATGACTGCTCCAAGAGTGATGATCTTAAAATTCAAATCTAAATAGTGACTTCCTTTCTTAAAACCTGTTAAGAGTTTTCCAGTTGCTTTTGGATAAGCCTCAATGTTCTAAACAGGGCACACAAAACCCAACATAACTTTAACCTAGATGTTCCTTCCACTTGCAATGTCAGCATTCTATGCTCAGCAATAAAGATTAGTGTGTGACATTGGATAATGGCTCAATTGACCTTGTTGACCAAATGAATGAATTGAGTCAATGAGTAAATGAGTAAATAGGAACTTAAAAGTTGTATACAACCCTCACCCAACCCATACCACCATAACTGTATCCTGTGTTTGCTTCTATCGTAGAACTTAACACACTCTTATCAGCAATAATTTCTTTTGCCTGGCTCACAAAATAAATGGGCAATTCTTTTATGGTGGGAACAGTGGCTTATTCATGACTAAATTTTCACTGGTACAAAACAGATGCTCAAAAAATGTGTACTGTACTGAAATTTCTATTAGAAACTTCCACTGCAAGACACTTCAGAGGTGGCTTTTCTTCCCCATCTAGACATGATTTAGTTCATAAGACATTAACTGATTAATATTTTACATACCTAAAATTTTTAGGCAAAAATTTTCAAACATTTAAAGGCTATTAACTGTGATATGCAAGCAGTCCTAGTGCTGAAACCAAACCATACAAAACAGATCTTGCCTATGCTTAATAAACTAAAACTTGGAACTATGTTTCTGTCTGGTAGTCAGACTTATTATCATTCCTCCCCCACTTTCAGAGACAATTTACTTCTGCCAAAACTCGAATTACTGCCTGGCACACTTCCATTCTCCAAAACAATCTAGACACACCCAATTATTGACCCTTCAGAAACTTCTAACCTAAATGTTCTATGAAAATCTCCATTGTGTGTCTAACAGCATTGCTCTCCTTGCTGGCAGGCCTGTCACCAGTTTCTCAGACTTAGGTTCAAGGGCAAGTTTTGAAAAAGGAAAGTATACTGTTGATCTAAGGTTCTGGGTTTGACCATAGCTGAAAGCTCCCAGACTGGTCGAAGAGCCTAATCCACAAAGCACTTCTCAAGTAATAATGTGCACAGCAAGTTACCTAAGAGTCTTGAACATGGGTAGGTTGAGATTTAACAGATCTGAGGTGGGACAGAGATTCTGCATTTATGACAAGCTCCAGTGGGCACTGCTGGTGTGCGAGGACCACACAGGGAGCACCCACCACCCCATCTAACTAGGAGGGCTGTTTATCAAGCCCTAGAACATTTTTTTTTTTTTTGGAAAGTTCCTTTGAGATTATCTAATGGGTAGGATTCAGGGCATTCTTAAACTTGGATAGAAAAAAAAAAAGATTACATTTTTTATTTATTCTAGTTTGCAATTGAAATTTAGCAATCTGGTGATAGAGAACTCACACTGGGTGGTGAACATATAATGCAACAAATAGATGATGCACTGTAGAATTGTGCACCTGGAACCTATGTAACTCTTGATAACTAATGTCACCCCAATAAGTCTAACAATAAAAACATTTTTATATATAAAAAAAGAAATTTAGCGATTCCATTGATGAAGAATGTAGGCAATGAACCACAATGTGATTAGAAGTACTTGTGACCTGGCCACCAATAGAAACCAGAGATATTTTCAAACCACAATTAACACTGTTGCAGATACCTCTGAGTGCTATTTACACTTAGTCATAACATTAAAATTACAGCAGTTATGAGTTCACAATATGTATTTATTTATTTAATGCTATAATAAAGAAACACATATTACCATAGCATAAATATGCTTTTTAATACCTTAACTGAATTTCAATATAATTGGTTTTATTTATAATCTTATTTTTTTCATCGATTTAAAAACATTCTTAGAAGAGTCATACATTTTACCAAGCTGCCAAAGATATCTATAGCAATAGAAGAGGCTAAGAAGCCTTTATTCTCTGAAGTACAAAAGGTTAGCATAATTTATCCAAAGTCACATACCCAGTTTGGCAACAGAGCGGGGACAAGGATCTGCATATCAAAATACTTGGGCTAAATTTTTTTTTAAAAAGCATCCTACTGCTCTGAGAGACAAATAAGAAAGCATTACAGAAAGTGTACTAGAAAAATACAAGTGCTACAGAATACACATTGTGTTATTATTCTAGCCTAGTCTCTGATACATTCAAAAATTAGACTCTGTTCTTCAAAGATCTGAGGTATGAGGTACAATTTTTACTCTATGGAACTCACTTGAAATGCAGACTATAAAGAATTAAGGTTAAGAAATGTAATGTTTGTGGATTTACTGGTTTTATATTTGAGGCCATAGTTATTCTTTTAAAAAAAAATCATCTGGGTAGGTTTCGTGGCCCATAGCTACTTCCAGGAGCATCCATTCATTTTTCTTTAGTAACCTCATGAGAATTCAGGGAGTAACTGAGATCAATTGCACTAACACAAATGTACATTCACATTCAAATAAGGGGCATACCTTGAGGGATATCTCTAATGGGTCTTGGTTGATCTGATTTGATGGTTTCATCAAAATGTTTTTTGGTAAATTTTGTAATTAATTTTGGACACAATTTAAATCCAGACTGACTGTATTCTATATCAGAGTACTCCGAGGCAATTTGGACTGTTATCGGTAAAAACCACAGCAAGCCCATAAGCAATCTATTATCACAAGATTTCCTCTGGGATTGTGGGTCAGAAAGGTTTGAAGAACATTTGCACACAGCACTTTAGAAGGATAATAAATATTATACAAAGTAGTTCAATCTATGAACTCAGAAATGTTAAGATTGACAATTAATCACAAAAGCAAGAAATAAACAAAATTTAAATTTTCATGGCGGCAGGACTGCTCTCAACACCATTCTAAATATTATCATAAATAACTTAGAAGTAAATGTAATGCCAAGGATCCAAATGCTAAACCAATGAGCCAGAGATTTTCTTCTTGTTTTTTCAGAGAAAGGACTAATATATTGATCTTACACGTATAGATACTGGGGCTACTGGAAATTTTGGGTAAAGCAGTTTCTAAGAGTTTCATATTTTTTGCTGCTATTTTAACTACCCCACACTTACCTCCAGATCTCACTTGCATTTCACCCCACTCCCCACCCCCTGCATTCCTGACATGGGAGGGCACAGGCACACTGAGTAGTTCATAATTCCTTAGTGAGCCAGGACATTTGTTTCTTTTTATTTCTTGAAGGATTATTTTCTATTGAGATGTTTCATTCTGTTCTCTGTCTCGTCCCCTTCCCTTGCTGAAAAATTCACTGCCCAGAAGTCCTTGGGAGGGGCCCCAGCAAGCTAAGTCCACGCCGGGACTGGGATACCACAGTGACATAGTGGGGGAGGTGAGTTCCTAGCAAGTAAAGAGGACACCTGCAGTGCAGCAGACAGACGTGGGGTGTCAGTGCCCAAGTGGGTTAAGGAGGGTGTCTGCGCAGGGCAAGGAGGAGGCGATGTGTTTCATACAGAGAGATGACCAGAAAGAAATTATGTTCCCCATTAGAGGAGCCAGGGTTCTCAGGGTTCATCAGGGGAATTATAAACATACAGAATGAGAAAACTAGAATGGATTCTTTCATATTGGATTAAAATTAAGGATTTGTGTATGAACTCCTCATTTCCAAAATGTATAAGGAGACATTAAATATGAGTATAGCTATAAATGTATATGGATAATATTTACTTCCTTCTTTCTGGTTCCACTAGTTGTTTGTGCCTCATTGTGTATTTACTGTGCCCCAGCCCTGAAAATACCATTCTCCAAGAAACACGAGCCTCTTTTAGTGGACAGATGAGAGCTAAGTGTGCTTGTTGCTATTGGGGTATCCAAGCCAAGACAGAGCTACAGAATATATGTGGAATATATGATAGACAGAGAGATACACAAATGATGATAGACAGATAGCTAGATAGATAGCACCCCTTGCACTAGAATGGTTTGTAATTGGTTGTATACAAAATGAATGATAGTGATTACCATTATAAATTTCAAATTGCAATGGGGAATCCTTTGCTTAACTCTGAAAATAAATAAAAGTAAAATGTTTATTAGGATGAAGATGTCTACTTTCCCCTTCATAAAATCATAGTCTTGGAGAGTCTTAAGGAAACTTAGGGTTTAACATACACTACAATAATCGTTTATATGATTCATATATTCATTCAGACAATAAAAATATTGAGCATCTACTGTATACCAGACACTAAGGACAGAGCAATTAAAATTGCAGTCTTTTGAGGAAAGGAAACATTAAAAAACAATAATAAAGAATGCTAAGGCATACACATAAAGAGTATGGAAGAAGGATAAAGGCAGGGAAACTGAGTCTAAAACGTAAAAGGTGGAAAGGATCAGGCAGAAGAAAAGATGTTGGATGTTGGATGGAGTGTGAGGAAAAAGTGGAAAACTTTTCAGCAGAGGACACATATGGGTGAAGACCCACAGATGGAAACGGGGTGAAATATTCCAGAAAAAGAATTAAGTCCTGACTGACTGGTGCTCCGAGAGGCTTCCAAGGAAAGCATCTCTGCCATACGGTTTTCCAGCCTCTGCTTGATTGCCAGTAGTAACTGGAGCTTCGCTATTTCCCATGACTCACTTATAACTGGACAATTCATATTGTCTGATGGTTTTCTTTTTTTGCTCTTATTAAGGTGATATCTTCCTTCTTGTGACTAACACTTGGGTGTCTTATTTTGGCCCCCTCCTCCAGGGTTCCAATGCCAGTTCCTTGTTACATATGATTTCAAAAGTCTTTCCCAGGATAAATTCTTGTTGTCAAGTGGTGTCTTTATAATTAGTATCAGAATTCAACATAATACCATAAATGGTAATAGCAAATATTTATTGACTGCTTAGATGCTCTGTTAAACACTCAACAGGTGTTATTTTGTTTAACAGGAAGGAGCATCTCGTCTCCTCTTGCAGATGGGAAATTAGAATCTTAAAGAGACTAAATAAGCTTTCATTCCATACGCCACTCCATGGTAGTGCTGATCTTTGAACCCAGGGAGCCTGGCTTGAGTAACTGCACACTTAACCATTAGGCAATGTGGCCAAACCACTGCAGAAAAAATTACTAGCTCTCTTTGACCGCAAACCTATGCTTCTATTATTTCAGCCTGTAAGAGCATTGAAAGTCAGTTAAAGGTCATCCTGTAAACTCAAATCATAGCTTTTTATTACAAACTTGAAAACAAAACTTGCCCAACCTTCCATAAATCAAGTACACTGTCTCTTCCTTTTCTAATTCTACCTTTGTGCACTGTCCCCTAAGTCCATGATGACTGTTACTTGATGGCAACAAGCAGATTCCAAACTTCACATTCTGAAGTAAGAGCTTGGCACTTTAGATCTGGAATTAACCTTAGTTCTACCCCCAAAACAAAGGGAAAAACTTGGCACAGAGTTCTCCATTAAATGAGCTTCCTATTCAACAATGCCATCTATACAAACAACCCATCTAAAAACTGGGATCAAGGAAATTTTCTGAAATCTGTACTTATAAATTATAATATATTTTGGAAACTGGTAAACTTTCTATGATGTATACGAAAGTAACACACTTTTATTGGACTTTAAGCTAATTTATTTCTCTATTGCTCTCATTTTCAAAACACCTTCATCTCATTTATTTTTTGATTGACTAAACTAATAAAACGTGTATGTCTGCTAGGTGCCAAGCACCATAATCAACAGCTAGATCTAATATTTTTGAATAATGAAAAGGTATTAAGGGAGTAAATGGGACAGATCTAGAAGAGGTAAAAAGACCTGGAACATTGAGCATGTAAGTTGAATGAATTGTATAAGGCCTAGTTCATTTTAATACGCTTTAGAATTAAATGTGGGATCAGAACTTAATCCTAAATTGTTTTAATCAAAAAATCATTTTCATATATAGCTAAGGCTTCCGCTTTCTCTAGCCACTCTGATGGAAAGTTCTATGAGTAAGGTAGGGATTGGGGAGGAAATGTCAAACTTGATCCAAAGTGTTAGGAGTATATCAAGTTTGTGAAATGTCTACAATTAAAAAAAAATTGTTCTATCATCAACTGAGCTAAAGTGTGATCCACTAGATAAACATTTACAACAGAACATAAACAGTGGAAGTTAATTTTCCTTCTTCAGGTCATAAGTCTGAAATTAGATTCCACATCTATAGACTTTTGAAATCACTTCTTGATATGCCTATTTAGAATTCATCTTCTTAATGAAAGATAAACTCTTATCTTACCCTCTCTAGTCCTTCAGCCTGCAGTCTCTTTGCTGGCTCAGGCCCCTCTCTCTTGCGATTAACTGGCATCTCATTAGGTGAGCCTCCCTGTTGCTAACCATCTCCAGTGGAATGTGTCTGCATTTTTTCCATTATTTTTAGAGTTAAATTACAAACCCAGCAGGGTAGTAACTACATCTAATTGATTTTCTCTATTACCCAACGTTTCTGATGGTGCTTAATGTACTTCTTTTCCCACATTCTTTTAGTATTCATTTTTGCAATCGAGAAAAATGATATAAACGAAGTTATTTCAAAATGGACTTGGAGCCACCATTTCAGAGAAATGACCTCGTACGTCTCGCTCTCTGAACTTTTGAAATGTTTGACTTGAGCAAAATAACCTTTGGCCGGGTCAGAGCAGTCTTGACTTCCAAATACTCGTTCATAGAGCTAATGGGAAATTGGACATCCTGACAACAAGGTTTGAAAATTAAAGGCACTATTCAGAATCCATAAACAGCCATAAACTAAAGAATAATTCAGTTTAGTAGAGCACCAGTAGAAATTCCTCCCTTCTATTCCTGTAATTATTTCTCTTCCCTTTCTCATAAAAACTTCTTGCCTTGACCCCATAATCAGAACACAGTTTGGGTTTCTGCCTGAATCAGTGCTTCCAGAATAGCTATTCTTTGACCTCACATAAACACTCATTGCCTTTCACTTTGGCTTTTTATTTTTCGATTAATGAATATGGTGCCACAACTGGGACCTGAGGCAGACTTATCTTCATGGACCCGAGTCCCTGGAACCTGGTAAGGTGCCCACACAAGACTCTTTTGTGGTCACCACATTCACAGATCACCCACATCCCCCAATGCTGAGTCCTCTCAGGCTCCTGACCACCCTCCTTTTTGGCTGGGGTCAGTGCCTTTCTCTGAGATCAGGAGGGGTTTCCCTTAGGGAGGCACTGCCCTGGGGACCACTGTACCCACATCCTCATGGCAGCCACCACAGGACCTTCCTACCACTTGAGAAATTTTCCTTAGGAGGGGCTTGTTTCATACTTGTAAAGTTGTCTGAGGTGTGAGCAGCTCACAGGGATGATTTTCCCCTGGTGGATGAGCACGCATTCTTGCTGCATGCTGTTTTGTTTTTCTTTGATGTGTTGTTGCCATAAGAAAGAGATTCCGAAGGGAACAAAATAGATATAAATCCTATAAACCTGTTGTCTGGGGTTCCACCCCCACCCCACCCCTGCACCCCCACCGCAAATTGACAATTTTTGCAGATCTCACCAGACCAGCGTCTATTTAAATGGACTTTACTGTGAGATAAAAAGGAGTTACTAAGGGAATCTGGGAAGCCAAAGCCACCAAAATTAGTGGACATAAGTAGAACATTTATGAGTCAGAAGGGTACTCGACACCTCAAATTAAAGCACCTATGATAAGATGGTCATGTAAAGGATTAGACTGATAATAGGCTACCCACCAACCTCAAGAAAATTTCTGTGCAATGAGGTATCCTGTGAAACCTCACACAATTCCCACCCCACAGCACATCCCTCTTAGATATTAGGTTGGTTCCAAGAGACTCAAGGCTTAGTTAAAGCTGTTAATGTGCATATGATAAGAAACCAGATGAAGTTTTTCCTTTAATCTTGAGAGTTTGGCATGAGAAGTTATCTGCATTCTAGAAGGTGCAAATATCAGCATTCATCTGTCAGCCAGGCAAGTGGGCTAGGGTTTTGGGGCAGTTGTATCTAGGAGGGCAGAAGCACAGGAAATACCTGGGGCTTGTGCCTGCCATCTCTTTGTCTTTGTGTCTAACGGTGCCAACTCTCATGGGAATTTTTATCGTGGGATTTTCATCCTCTACAACTTCCCAAGAAGTCCATTCCTGAGGAACTCCAGCTGGTTGGTTATATGTGCCTTTTTTAAATGGACCAACTTTGCCAAAATAATTTAAAATTCTATTTACAACTCTGGAGAAACTTTGTTCTAGATAAGTCAAGCCCCTTAAAAGAGAGGACTTCAAACCTATCAAAGACAATGGAATTCATTCTTTGATTGGTATGCAGAAGTTTCTAAAAAATAAATGACTTCAAAAACAACTCTAGGAGGATGCTGAAACATCTGACCAGGTAACCTTATCTTAGGCACTTAAATGCATGCGTCCCCATAAGACTTCAAAAAAGATTTTTACTGCTTGTCCCACCTGAAACCTGACAAGATATTTTAAAGAATGTAAAAACACATAGGGTCAGAAGTGAAAGCTGATACTCTAAGTCTGAGAGAAAATTTAGGCCTCCTGTGCCATTTCCCAGGCCTGGCAAGATGTAACCAAGAACTAGATCAGCTGAAAACTAGTGTTCAAGAGCTAACAACTTTGTCCTGTAAATCACTGCAAAATCAGAAATGTAAACACAGTCCACAACTGCCTGGGACCAAGCCCAGTTAATTCACAGTAAAATCTAAAACCAAAGTGGGGAAAAATAATAAAGTTTTTTTTTAAACCTCAAGGGGCTGAGAAGGCTCCCTTGCCTTTTTCTTTATTTTTCACAGACAGTTGCTGTCTTACTATAATGCTTCTGCAAATGTGCTTCAAGTTTAAAATCCTCCAGGGGAGGTACCCTAGAATACTACCTTTCCGATCCCTTATACACTGAACTGGCTAAGCATTTATAGAACTCCAGGAAAAACTAGATGCATCAAAAGGACCAAGGTCAAGGACAACAAGGAATTAATTACATGAGATTAAATGAACTTCGGAGGATGATAATTTTTATGCCTTTTTGTTGAAATACTGCTGAATTTTTGTTTTGTTTCTTCAGATTTAAGAAAACATTTTCGGGAGTTCCCTGATGGTGTGGTGGCTTAAGGCTTCAGCATTGGCGCTGTCAGCGCTGCGGCCTGGGTTCGATTCCTAGTCAGGGAACTACCCACATGCCAAAAAGCAAAAAAAAAAAAAAAAAAAAAAAAAAAAAAGAAAACATTTTCTTTCTCTTTTTTTTTCTTAAGCTACCCCTGTATTGAAGCAATTTGGTAAATCATACCTTGGTGAGCAGAACTGAAACTTTATCTTTTTCTCCCTATCTGCTCCCTCCAGAATTTGAAACTCTAACTGAGTATTTATTTTTATGGCCATATAATTTTTTGCGTAAGTCCAATAAGAATCTGCTTTCACTGTAATAGGACACAGTTGAAAACCTGCTTATGCTATCAAGGCTTTGACTAGAATGTCATGTTTGAGAGAGACAGACACAGACCCAGCTATGATCAGGTAGCTTTAGAAAACTGATTTGACTTATGGAAGCCAGTAAGGCCTCCTTTGAAAAATCAGCCTGGTACCTGGCCCATAGGGCTCACAGCCTTAGCAGGTGCCTAAGGAAGGTCACTTCCTGGCAGGTACAGGAACCTCAGGCTATTTTGGGGACCTTGAGAACAGAGGAATGAACCCAAATCTAAACGCACTGCAGGTGACGCCTGGAGGCAAGTATATGGCTTGGCCTCTTAGCCTCAAGAGGCTGTTAAAAGTTCAATCTGGAGATTTATTATGGAAATTTTCAGCCAAGCAGATTGAAAAGCACCTATATGATCAATTGCTATGCTTGATGCATTTATGTAGATAATCAAGCCAAGTTGTTGTTTTTTTTTTTAACTGCACTTCATTATAGTAAAACTGATCTGCTTGCAAGATATCTTTGGTAAAAATGGGGATAACTGTAAAGAGAAAAAATTATGTTTCATTAAAAACTGTAACACACACTGGTGAATATTGGTTCTGTGAATTGTCTGTGAAGTTTTATTTTCCACCTGTAAACTGGATTGAATCCTGCATTCTTCTAGTCTCCTCAAACATTGGGCCATCACTCTCCAAACTAACGTTTACAGTTTTTCCCACTTTGGACTTGGACTCATTAAGAACTAAAGCTGTCATTTTTTCTGAAGCCCTGAAAGCTGAATGTAAACAACTGGATAGAAACTTCACAGAAATCACCACAAATGCTCACTCTTAGACAATCTTCACGCCCGATGTTGTGGAAGCCACTTGGAAAGTTGACCTGAACAACTGATGATGTCATCAGAGACAGTTCCAACTGCAAAAGATGCTTTTACCCTGACATCTGGAATTTGTCTTGACTGGCAGGCAGCCCCCCTCGGCTCAGACACGGCTTTCTTGCCCTTAAATCTTTTCCTTTTGTTTCCATAGAATTGTCTCTTATTAAATACCGATTGCTTGTAGCACCGGTCTACCTCTGGTGAAGCAGAGACAGAACTAGATAAAATCCAGGCACAGAGCAAAGGGTTAGATACAATGCCAGCTGACACCCCGTGGTCTTCGACCTTGTTAGGTGGCTCCCCTCAGGCACTGCCTCCTGCTGAGGTCTCTTCTCCAAACTGCTCTTAGCGTTTTGTTTGCCATAGAAATTTCTGTTGTTATAAAATTTTGTCTGCTTTACATAGCTTGCCGTTATAAAGTCCGCACTAATGGTCATTCAGAGCTTTGAGATGATCACTAAGGCCTATGAGACTTCACATGAAAAACCTAAAGGAACTGCAGATGTTCACCTTTAAACATGACAGTAAGGCCTCCCTCTGTTCTGGTGCTCTTGTCACTCAAATGTGGCCTAAGACCCCTAAGGAAACTACTTTCCCTCCTACATGGGACATGATATACTGGGAATGAGTCTTCCTGGTAACAGATCCACAGAGCTTTCAACAACAAATCAGGGTTGCTTTCCAGTGGTTGATCAGCGATGCTTTCAAGGAAAGATCTCAATAGAAAGGGGGAGTAAGAAAAATTATGTAAGTGGAGCCATTTCAAAAGGGAGTTAGAACCACCATCCCAGAAAAGCAGGAGTCTTTGCACATCTTGCTCCTTGAACCTTCAGAATGTTTGACCTTTGGACTGGGCCAGAGCAGCCTTGTCGCCCAAACAACTCTTTGTAGAGCTCACAGGAAAGGGAGCATCTTGATCACAAAGACTGAAGATTAAAGACCTTACTAAGAATCAGTAATTAGCCATGTAGAGCAAATGAGTAACTTAGCCTATTAGCACCAAAAGAAATTCCTTCCTTCTATTCATGTAATTATTTCCTTTCCTTTTCTCATAAAAACCCCTTGCCTTCACCTCCGAACACTATTTGGGTTTCTGCCTAAATCGGTGCTTCCAGAATAGCAATTCTTTGAGCTCAAATAAACACTGCTGCCTCTTAATTTGGCTTTTCATTTTTAGGATAAAACAATGTAATTGAGAACTGATATTCCCACTAATATTAGAAAACAGCACTACCTAGGCCTCCTTAGCAAATATGATCTCTTCTTTGGTGAGATTGGAGTGGAGATCACAGAATACTAAGAATAGAAACTCAACTCAAGAGCAATAAAAAAAACAAACAAAATGCAACTCAGGAAGCAACAGAAAGAGTAGATGTATTTTGGGGAAAATCTGACTTTGAGTCCTTAAACACACTATGTGACCTTGGACAAATCCCTTGAACTCTCTGAAACTCTCCAAAATTAAAGCAGTTAGATAATCTCAAATATTCCAGATTTCTGATATATAACTTCATCAGAAAAGAGAGAGAGAGAGAGAGAGAGAGAGAGAAACTTTAAGAACAATTTTTAAGGAAGTCACCCAAAAAAATTAAAAATCCTATCTTCCCTCTTTTGCAGCCAAACTCACCATTCTCTGTCCACAATTTTCTTTCATTTCATTTCTTTTTAGATCTTGAACCCTAACTTTCCAACCTCCTGATTTTCTCATTTTTCCCTCTTAAATAACTCTGGCACACGGATATCCTTTCCACTTGTGTCCTCAAGTTTGCTTTCCAATACCAAGATTTAGGGCTAACCTCAAGCAAACTATGGAAAAAGAAATGTATTTTTTCTTTGCCCTCTTGTCCGCCACTTAGAATCATCTGCCCTTCTCCTCTTGGCACCACTATTTTCTAAAGGTCTCTTTTGTTCCTCTAGTTGGTCATATGGACTCAGGTGAGCCTTCTGTTTTACCCCAGATTCTGGACTTTTTCTGATCTCTCTTCCTACAACAAAGACCTCCCTGTCCTGGGTCCCATTCTTTCAAGGTGCACTTAACTTCTGTATCATCTGATGTCCCAATATGAACTAATAGCTTATGCATTCTCTTGCCCTAGGCCAGTGGTTCTCAACCTTCCTAATGCCACGACTCTTTAATACAGTTCCTCATGTGGTGGTGACCCCCATAAAGTTATTTTCGTTGCTACTTCGTAACTGTAATGTTGCTACTGTTATGCATCGTAATGTACATATCTGATAAGTGTTTTCCGATGGTCTTAGGTGACCCCTGTGAAAGGGTTGTTCGACCTCCAAAGGGGTCGTGACCCACAGGTTGAGAACCACTGCCCTAGACCAAAGTATAATAACCAGGGGATTTTAGGGATTTTGCTAAATAGGTATAATACAAGGCATCACAGTGAAAACATTTTAGCATGCCTAACTTCTCTGTCCTCCAAATATCCCATGTCCAGCAGAAACTAACTAAAGTCGAGAAAAACTCTAAAGTAGAAAATGGATATACCAGCTACTTTACAGAGGAAGAAGAAACTTATTAAAGTGTCTAAAGATAAAACTTCTCAATGAAAAATTTTATTCACCTGAAGGGTATATTCTTTTTTTTTTTTTTTTTTTTTTTTAATTTTTAGGTAAAGTGGATTTGTAAGGAAAATACATAACTTCAGCATTCTGTTTATCAGCAATAATTGATGTTTTTTTGTTTCTCTATGCTTATATTTTTAACTACTAAATTTTTATCATTTAAGAATTTTATGCATATAAATGTCTTTCTCTCTCCAACTATCCCTTCTCCTGGATTTCCCTTCATCATTACATTTAATAAAATGTGACATACATATTGCCCCAAATCCCTCTATAATTTATTTATGAAGTGTTTCACCATTTATAAAGCACTTTGAAATACATGAACACAGTTGGTTCTCATTACTTTATGAGATAGATTTGATAGAACTCATGTCCATTTTAGGAATGGAAAAACCAGTGCTCAGAGAAATTGTGATATGCTACTCAAGTCTTGTAGCTGATAAGGACCAAAACCAAGAAACATCCAGATTCCATCCTTGCTGAATTCCACACAGAGCCTACCATGGGATAATTATGGGAAGTTTTACATTTGTGTTGTTTTCAGTTAGAAAACAATAAAATAAAAATAGTAATGATTTAAAGTTTTATGCCCAAACCATTACATAGTGCCTTATGGTTTAAAACCCTGCCCACTAAATTCACAAACGTCAGTGAACATTTGCTTCTCCCTTTTAATACATATGAGGGCTCCCCAAAATGTACCCAGCCATGTAATGTGAAAAATAGAGACATTTACGGCTGGATTTTTTTCCAGACAGGCCTTGTACATCAGAACACTTAAGTAAGGTGTCAGGCACTGTGAGCAAATCTACAGTGAGATAAGTTACAGAGATAAAATGTTAGTTTCTATGACGCATACTATTTGCATACTATTTACATTATTCATTTGAGCCTGGGAATTACCACTCTAATATGAAGTATATTGAGTGCCTTTTTGGATTTCTCTGGTTTTCAAACATTTTTCTGAGTGTGTGACAACTCACAGCAGACAATTTCCTCCTCGATCTCCCAGGATCCTACCTGGTGAGGATCTATTAATAGTAGCTGGCTTGTAATTTGAAAAACAAATATGAATGAAAAAAAACGTTGGAATGAGCAGAGAAGACAGACTGTAGCAGTAAAGTTAAGTGAGTCCATCATACTCTGGAAACGTGGCACATACATTGGCTGACACTTCTAGTAAATAATTTTTAGATACTAAAATTTCTTAGCAGCTTTTCTATATCAACAGCCTTCAAACTACCTCCTTTTTATGTTTTACTTTGCAACCAACCTTTCTACTGCTTTTAGTTTTCAAGTACATTTTGCTCACATTTAGTGTACCTTCCACCCGGTGATATTTTCCTTCCTCTCATTTTTAACAACATTCATCAAAACATTTCTGAAAGCATCTTAGCTAGAAACCTAAAATTCAACACCAGTTCCAAATCGACCAGTAACAGGATGCATCCTTTGCTTTGCCCAGGGCCTATCCTGGTTCACTCTTAATTTACTGAAATCAAAATGCTGCTGTAGGGCCAAGTTCAGACTCGTCCGTCTACTAGTAAGAAGGCAGATGCAGGGATAGTTTCTAAATATCTCATTTCTTGCTTTAAAAAACTGCCTTAAAACTCTTCTCTTTTTACTTCTCATTAACCTCACATTTGAGGATTGCCTGGAGCACTGCCCAGGGCTGCCCTCCCATGTTTTTACTCACCGGCTGCCTTTTGACACCTAGCCAATTTTTCCAGACCAGGACCCGAAGCTGGTGAAACTGGGAAGCCATGCTTCAAACACCACCAACAAGAGAATTTCTCTTTTTCCCTCCGCTCCTCAAAAGAAGAATTGGTCCAACTTGCTGTGTGTCAATGAGTCAGAAGCCTTTTCACGGCATAGCTTTCTTGACAGCTGGGCTAAGAAACCCACAGATTTTCTCTTCCACAGATCTCTTCCTGGGCAAGGATTGGTTTGATTCTTGACCAAGGAGCACTTCTCAATCAACTATCCACTCTTCCTCCCAAATGAGCACCCAGACCAGTATCTTTTAGTGCCTTCTGCTTATTTTCAAAGAACATCCAGTTGCTGCTTGTTGCGTGAAGTTCAGACTCAAGAGAAAATGACTATCATTCAGATACTGCCCCACTGTTAAAAAAAAAAAAAAAGCTGAACCTACACCTCCTACTCTCCATGAAATTAACTGCCTATCCACACCTTCAAGAAGGTGTCACCTGCACTGAACACGTCATGAGGAATTAGGTGGGACCCTTGCCAAGCCAGTAGGACTTGTCCTGCGTTCTCCCGCCTTCTTTACTACACAGTGCTTGCTCTGGCAGAGGCAGGGCACACAGAGCATTTTACAGACTCTGACCCAGTGACTCTTAGAGTACTTAAGTGTCATTAATATGTCTCAAGTCAGTAAGGACAGAGCTCAGTTGAAAAATCTCTGAACCTCAGCCCATCATTAGATACATAGAAAAAGTCTCATGTTCATCCTAAAGTTGAGTTGAACGTTTGCTTTTGGGGGAAGTGACTATGTTGGCTAAGTCTCACCTTGCATTGCAATTTACTAGGTTAAGCAAAAGGCAGAGAATAAAAGGTAGCTATAGGTGACATAAATAACATATAATGGATTCCTCATTTGGGAGGTGTGCATTCATGCATCTATTGTAGGGAAGCTATTTTGTTTCAGGCTTTATGGTTAACAGAGACAGGCAAACTTAGTAATTTTAATTGTGATTTCAGGATGGATATAATGGAGAAATCTGGCATAAAGGCTTCTAGAAGTAACCTTAATAATAACCCATTCCCACTGATGCTCAATGACTCCACCATCTGGCTCCAGCCCATTTTCTAGTCTCATCTTCCTAGAGCCTACAATAAATGCTTGACTATCTGCCAAGCTGGTATATACTACAATATGCAAATGTAACCTGTGCTTTCTGATCCCTGACTTGTTTATGATACCCCCTCAACCAGGGATGCACTCTTGCCCTCTCTCAGCTCCTACCTCTCAAAATTATTCCCAAGTTGACATCTTTCATAAAGCCTTTTTAAGATAAACTGTGTATCTTCTGTCCTGCCTTTGAATCCACTATAATTCTTTGTTTCCATCTCTTTCAAGCAACTTACATTTTGCCTTATTGTTGTTTTTGCATGTCTTATTTTCCCCACTAGAGCCTGGACTGTTTCATCTCACAATACCTCACACATCATCAGTGCTCAATAATTGCTGCTGAATTTCGTTGAACAGAGTATTTGAGCCAAGGCTGGCGGTGAAGCTCCATTTCAACACTCATACCTTTCCATTACTCTGTTTGTGAAATCAGTTTAAACAATATTTGGGTTTTCCCTTCAAACCTGGAGCAAGTGCACCTCATCCTGGTCCACATTCAGCTTCCTGGTCCCCGTGCCAATTCTGCGAGGTTGATGGCAGCCAGCCTGGGGCTGACTGGAGCCATGCTGACACATGCCCATTGCCTCAAATTTGGCTCTGTCCCTACTGTGATGAGTTCAATCCTCGTGAGACTGTCAGTCCTGAATATCTAGAATTCAGCCCTTTCATTTTCTGGACAAGGTTAAATACAAGGTGTTCTTGAGACAGCTGACAGCCTCAGAGATAATACCCTCCTTCACCACTCCTGAGAGGCAGTGTCAAGGATAGTCTGGTTTTCTCAAGGTTTGCTGAAGACTCGAACTCCTGCTTTCCTGCCTCCTTTCTCTGCCATCTGTCACAGTCTACAACTCACTGCTGGTGAGGTTCACAAATAAACATCATTCACTTGTGAAGACAAGGTGGGATTTGAGATGTGACTCTACACGTCTAGGGAAATTACCAGCAGTCACTTTATTCTGTCAGGTTACTTCAGGTTGAAAAGTACTGACTCACCACATGACTGATGCAGATGAGAGGTCAACTCAAAAAGCATCAAATGGTTTCTCCAGCAGCTGGTCATCTCTCCTGTGTAACCATTGAGTTGTTTTGAAGTTGTCTGTTTCATTTTGGTGAAAGATTCTCGATTCTCTCTCAGGCTTGCCCAGATACTTTTCTCTACTACCTCTAATTTTCTGATGAAGATAATGTATTTTATCATGTCACATGACTTCACAGAAGAGTTATTTCTTCAAAGCAATTTCAGAACTATACAACAGGTGTTTAATGTATGTAAGATATTGCTTTATACTTGAAGGCACATGATGTCATAGCACCAAACGTCACACATACTTCTTTGGGGCTGGGGTAACCTTTCACAAAACATAACTCAAAGTAGTTTAAGTTGGGATACACAGAAAATCAGACTTCCAAATTTTGTCCTATTCTGAATAGTTGTATCTTTCAAATTAAATTTATTGGAGTAACATTGGTTAATGACATTATCTGATTTTCAGGTGTACAATTAATTCTATAATACATCATCTGTATATTGCTTTGTGTGCTCACCACCACAAGTCTGGTCTCCTTCTATCACCGTGTATTTGATCCCATTTACCCTCTTCATCATCCCCGCCCGTACTTCTTCCCCTCTGGTAACCTCCATACTGTTGTTCATATCTATGAGTTTGTTTGTTTGTTGTATGAGTGAAATCATATGGTTCTTGTACTTTTCTGTATCGTGGCATCTATATTGACCATATCCGCTTCTATGATTTCCTTTAAGGTCTTCAAATTTCTTTTAAAATTTAATTTTAAAAACATCTTTTAAGATTCCATTGTAGAAAAAGGCCTTGGCTAACAATAATCTTGAAACTATAGCTTATATAAGTCAGGAATTATAACCATGATCAGAAGAGAACTTGAAGGAATTATCAGACGAAACAAAAGGAAATGAAAGAAAGAAGCGTGGTAGGAGAGCAAAGGTAGTGAATTCTATTTTATTTTCATTCATTCATTCATTCATTCATTTTTGTGGGTAGTTCCCTGGCTGGGAATCGAACCCCGGCTGTGGCATTGAGAGCACTGAAGCCTAGCCACTGCACCACCAGGGAACCCCCCATGAATTCTATTTTAGTTATTATCTTTTTAAAGAGTCAGATGTAGTTTTGTGGCCTACTCCTGATTGCAGATTTGGGTGCTACTGGCGGGTATCTTATGATTTCTCCTTGTGGGAAGAGAAAACAATTTGGCAATCAGAAATAAGTTGTACTCAGGACACACAGATGCTAAAAAGTGTTTTGTTTTGTTTTTAAGCAAAAAGTTAAACTGAATGGCAAATAAACAGAGACAAAGTTAGAACAATATAACCCATGAAAAAGTAAGTTTACCAGTAGACTGTTTACAGATTTGATTCTTATAGTTGTACCGAGAAGATGAATGACACTATTTGAGAGCACTATGGTGATCTGCCTCCTACTCAGTTGTTCTAGTGCTTTTGCCAGAGGCCAGCATGCACAGGCTGTCTTTAGGTTGACTTCCAAGTCTCAGTCCATAATATCTGTCTCCAGTCTCTTTCTCTGCTGCAGGTGACTACTTCTTGGTGATTAACAGGTTCATCCCTTTATCAAGCAAGGAGTCATCCCACTTACTAACACTTAAGCTGTGTTTGCTTTTGTGCACTCACGTGACCAGCATTGAAAACAAAAATATAGCCTTATCATGGAATAGCTTGCCCCCAAATGAGCTAATCCCAGGATTCCAGTGTTCTGTATTCTTGAACTCTAGTAATTGAAAATTTGGAGAAAAATTCAAGTAGCCCAAATTTGATTGAGCCCAGAATTAGTTTTGAGCCGACATGGTCAGCCTCCTAAAGCTGGTATTATCTACAGCCACCTCCAGGGTCAATGTACCTACTGAACCTAGTTACAATGATGGCTCTACTAAGTTGGCACAACCATGTAACTGACAGTCTCCATTAGTATTGGGAATGGCAGCTCCTATAAGCCAACCATCATATAGCCAATCATGGGTCCAATCATAAATAAGATACTGATGTAGCTGAAACACACCCATTTGTCTTAATGGTATTTATTAAAGACCTACATTAATAATAGTAGTAATAAGAATAAATGCTGGACTACAAAGCTCCTGTCTTGTCTAACTCATCACTGTATAATAGGGGTCTAGCCCCAATCTTGCCCTATAGTAAGTAGGTGGTCAATTAATGCCTATTAAATAATTGAGTAGCAATCATTTGCTAAGCATTTATTGAACCACTATAGGAGGTCAAGTATACAGAAGCTGATATTATGCCCATTTTCAAAGGAAAACATGACATTTACAGAGGTGATGTAACTTGCCGAAGTTCACCCAGTTAGCAGTGAGGACAATGGGAACAGCAGTGAGAGAACTCAAACCCTAAGCCCATGCTTCTCATCTCTGTGCTGTGCTGCCTCCAAACCTGTGTTCTACAACGTGTCGGAAGAACTGAGAAAAAAGGAAATCACCTGAGCGGTTTCTGGAGTCTATAAATCATGTGTAGATATTTATCCAAGATGAAAAATTAATACAAAAACTAAGTTCACAAAGAAGAAGTGCACCAGAATTTCATGAAAAGGCCAGCTGCTCATTTTAGCCCTCTCGGTAGATGTCCAATCACTTCCCAGCCTGGCCCTCGCCAGCTTCATCAGGTGCGTCTCTCCACTCTCAAACACCCCTCCTGCCATCTGCTGTATTGCCTTAAATCAGGATATTTACTGTCAGGCTTTGGTCATGCTGTTCCCTCTGCCCAAAATGAAATTGTGCTCATTCCTGAAAGGCTGACTCAAATGTTACTTCCTCTCCAAAGCCTTTCCCAGCCCTTCCACCCACCACACCTCCACCCCCAGCAGAATTAATCACCTCTTCATCTGTTCACAAAGATAGTCAACCATTAGCTTCTAGTATAGTCGGTCAGTCTCCCTGCCTACAATCTAAGTCCCTTATGGAACACCAGGAGTTGGGAAGTAATTCTATATTCTTGGAGAATGGTGAGAACTCTGGCCTGACTCGAGCTAAGAGCTGGTTTGATGTAATAGAAGATAAAGTTTAAAGAGTTAGGGACTTTAATGCTAAAGAACAGAAGATGCCATAGTGGGGATTCAGAATGGGACTTCATGTGGCAACTTATCTAAAGAGATGGAGCGTGATAAATCCACTGCGTTGGGAAGATGGAAACATTAGGATCATGAGAGATTCAGATGTAGACCTATAACCTCTACTTTGAATGGAAAAAAAAATATGAAGTTGAGTTAAATGTGTAATGAAACAGATTAGGAATTTAAATGGTAACCAGATCCATAATTCTACTCCTTCACCTGCAAATTTGGTTTTTGTCCATAGAATCAGTGCCAACTTACCTTTTTTTCACCTTTAATCGACTTTTACATTAAGATCCTATGGGATGTCATCACATGTAGGATCTAATCTTTATGATAAGCCTGTGAGATCAGTATCACTATCTCTGCCCTATAGATGAGGAAGCATAGGTCAAGTACCTTCCCCAGGTCACACAGCTAATGAGTGTCAGAACAGTGATTTGAACTCAGGTCTCTGTGTTTGCAAAGCCTGTTCTCCAATAAAACCTCATAAAACAAGCAGGATCAGAAAACATGGCAGGTAGCAATGTGCAATAAGTTGGGAAACTGAAGCTAACTTATGGCAAAAATAACAGCACCCTTCTCTCATGAGGAGGGTGGGGCTCCACCAGTGGCTTAAGATAATGAGGCACCAATTGCTAATACCTCATTACCTAACATCCACCTGCGATGCAAGGTGGTGATAGCCAATGCTATGAAGCAGGTAGGTGTGAAGAAGGTATCAGATTCAGGATTTTCAGGTGCTTTATCAACACCGAGACAGTCCAGTGATGACAGGGATGGAAGAACTATATCAGGAAACAACCAGTAAAGATCCACAAAACCAAGGTAGACTTATGTGAAGGGGGCTTAAACAAGACTCGCTCACTCCAAGCTAAGTTATAAGGCAGCTTCTCTCCCCCAGATGACAGAATGCCCCATCACAACATGGTCTTGTTAGGCGAGTCAGATCAATCAATGAACTGATTATCTTACTTACCACAGAGATGTGTGAGTCTGGGAATTTCGAGGTGATTTAGAATGTTGCAAAGAATTACTCACCCACTCACCCAGGATGAGTAACAATTTGCTTGGTTAAACTGGTAAAGTATGTTGAATTAATTAATTTTATTATGCATGTTGCTATAATCTTGAGGGAATAAGAAATAAGAAATAATTGGTCCTTTTTGGCCCATCTATTAAAAGTGAAAAAAAAAAAAAAAAGAAAAATTGAGGTAGAGTATTAAGAAAGATCAGCTCCCTTTTTTGCAGTGAAAGTTTTCATTCTCCACTTTAGAAAAAAGAATAGAAATGAAAATACTGTTTTCTTTTCGACTTATGTCTTTTCTGCCAAAAACCTAAACCAGCTTAAAAGACAAATCTCTGTTTCTATCTAGTATCACATATTTCTTTATTTAAAAAAAAATAAAAACAAACCAATTTCTGCATGTGTTTTAGTCTTTGGTGATCAGCTTGTTCCCAGAGAAATTTAAAAAAATAATACCACGAATATTAAAGTTTTTTACATTTTGTGTGGCAGTATGCCTTCTCTTGAATACAACAAAAACTATGGCATACAAGTGGATTTTTAAAAAAATCAATCAGAAAATGATCAGTCCTAGCATTTTGAAATTCCAAAGTTTCAGAACAGGAAAAACAAATCACCTAGTTATCGGTCCCCTCCATGTTGAGCAACACACAATTTTTCCATGTATATTGCTATTAAATCACTTTCTCTGTATATTGCTATTAAATCACTTTGAAAGCACAAGACTTGGGAAAACAAACAGGTCAATGATTTCCATTCAAATCAATAATAAAAGGTTTAGCTGAAAAGTCTGACGATTAAAGCACTGACTGGCTCGTCTACCGGGAACTGAGGGTTTTCTTTTCATGCCCTTTCCTATGGCCTCCTTAATCGCCCTTTCCCCTTCATCGGACACCCCACAAATAATATTCCGAAACAAAGGAGAAGGAGAGATATCAGGTAGAAGGGGAAAGGAGTGACTAATTGTCATGTGTATTGGTATTTGATAGTTTAGCTTTCGAACAGGAGAATTTATTTTTTAAATAGGGTAAGATAAATTCGCAAGTCCATACTCAAAAATAGCAATTTTTGTATGTGTTTATACAGACATAAATATATACCTAAATATGCTTTACAAACATATAACTAGCGATACAAAGTATATGTATAAGTATGTAAAGAAACATTTACAAAAATTTAGCCATTATATAAGCTTACGTGGATTGTAAATGTGAAGAAAATGGTGTATAATAAAAATGAAACATCTGGTCCTCCAGATATGCATTTTAATGAGTCCTTTAACAATAGCATGTGACAAATGGAGCATATGGCCATGATACCAGTAAAGTCTTGCTATAGAAAACTGTATAGATCTTTCGAACCAAAATTTTTTTGTAGTGTATAGATACACCCACAGTATTTTTCTAAACATACAAATGCAAAACCATTCTAAATTAGATAACTGCATATTGATTATTTTTTTATTATGTTGTACATTCACCTTCTTCTTCAGGGGAAGAAGCACTCACATATAACACAAAACAAGTGTATCTCTATCTAAAATAATTTGAGTGACTACAGTGAAGCTCATCTTGCCCAATCTGCTACTACTCCAGTTTTCTCTCTGGACCATGGAATTGTTTTGAAAGCTGATTGTAATCTCTATATAGGCTACAATGAAGAAGAAACTTGTTCAAAACTGTCCAAGAGGCTTGCACAAACTTTCCTACCACCAAGGCTCTTACGGGAAACAAAATCCCCTCCTGACCCACTGCCCGACCCTCCGATCTGCAGCCTTCCTTCAATAACGAAAGCTCAGCGCTACGAGCGTTCGGCGCAGCACGAGAGCCCGTGAAACCGAGTCTGTTGACATTGAGGGTCCGCATTCCCAGGAGGCCACTGGTAAGACGCCATTCTGATATAGCAACTTTATTCCTCAAACTAGGGGCCACGTGAGAAACGTTAAATCATGTTGAAAGAGAAAACACTGACGTCCTGTAAAGGAAGAGAACCAACGTTTATTTAAGGGAGACCTGTTTTGACGAACAAGGAAGCACAGCGTTTTAAGGAGAAAAGCACGGGGCGTCTAGTGAGGACATGGCTCCACAGGCCACTGGGCAGCTTCCCCGCCAAGTTGATTTCTGAGGCTCAAATGCTCTACCTAAGATATTATCTAAGGCCTCTCCTTCCCCCAGTTCTCTATCTATGCATGTGGCTTGAGTTAACTCCACACCACCCAGACAGAAACTCAACCCACTGCTGGTGTGTACAGGAAAACAAAACCAAAAGGGCACACAAAGTACCTGGTGAGTGTCCTACCCTTACTGGAGATCGGTGTGTCACACCTCGTAGTGATCTCTCAATCGCACTGTCTCACTGCTTCTCTATCCCACTCCTATCTCCTTCCCTTCACTCCATCCTTCCTTCTCCCATTCTGGGACAGTTCAATTCCTTTCCTGTCCTCTTGCTGACAGATTTGGCCTTTCTGTCTGAAGCTTCTGGGCCTTCTGACCTCCAGACTACAGAGGGATGCATTTACCCATCACTACAATAAGGGCTGCTCTCTCCATTAAAAAGTCTGGTAGCAGCTCCTGAAAGAGTGAAAATTTCACCAAGTCTTTACAGTTAATTACTACTACTACTGACTAAAATAATGCTTGATCACTGGGAACCTTCAAAATAATGACAATCAAGGAAGATAATGAGATTAATTCCACAGCAATTATTTGAAACTCAAAGCAATATTCAATTACATTTCAGGACAGATGAAATATTGTCACTTTATTTTTTCTATACCCAAGCCCATGTGAGTAGCAGCGTAGACCCCTCTGGGATCTGTGATATATTATTAGAAGCCTGAGAATTCTTTTTGATGATTTAACATTTGGGGGCTTTCATGCTTATCATACTCTTTGAAAAATTAAAGCAAACCTATTCTGCTTCACCTGGATGACTTCCCTATGAACAATTAGGTGTCAAGTGGTCATCTGTGGCAGAAATGTTCAACCTTTAAGTGAACTGATAAACTTGTCCAAGTCTTCTTTTTCTAATATGAAAATAACAACAATTGTTATATATCTGCTATGGTAACTCAAACTCAAAAAAACTGTTAAATTCCTCACAGTGGTTCCCAACCTTCCTAATGCCACGACGCTTTAATCCAGTTCCTCGTGGTGTGGTGACCCCCATAAAATTATTTTCGTTGCCACTTCATAGCTGTAATGTTGCTACTATTATGAATCGTCATGTAAATATCGGATACGTGTTTTCCGATGGTGTTAGGGGTCGCGACCCACAGGTTAAGAACTGCTGCTACAAATTATAAAAGTAATACTTCTCTGTAGCAATGATACCTCATATGTGAAATTTTTCTTGTTTTTTTTAATATACAGCTACTCCTCACTGTTTAACAAATGCTCAAACGTACGACCAGTTCTCCAGCTCAGAGCATCCCCCTTCTCAATCGGTGTGAGTCTCTGGAACCCCCTTTCTCAAGAGCCTGTTAGGATTCACTGCACGAAAGAGTTCACAATCACACAAGACTCCATATTTCGTTTGTAAGTGTGGTGTGGTGTGATGTCTATCGAAAAATACGTACCCTTTGATGCCAAGGAGATTCCTGAGACTCACACTGATTGAGAAGGGGGCTTCCCTGAGCTGGAGAACTGGTTGTACATTTGAGCAGTTGTTAGACAGGTAGGTTGTTAAGTGAGGAGTAGCTGTATATTAAAAAATAAAAAAATTTCACCATAAGACATCTTGCTTTGAGCTCCCCACTCAATGACCATAGGATCAGAACTGGGTCACTAAGTGGGGACTGCCTGCATTTAAGGCTTTGATTTGACATCATTAACATGATATAGAGAAGCAAAGCAAATAATTATGTTAATTGCAGTGGGTTAGTGAGAAAAGAAGGTGGACTTAATACAGAAATTAAACATTCATAGCAGCATTAAACAAGTGCACACAAAAGTGTTAAAAATGTACAGTTTCAGCATAGAGACAGGAAATTAGCAGTAAATGACTTGTTCATAATGTTCTAAAAACTATTTAAGTATAAATCAAGATTTCTTGGTTATAAATTAAATCCAGAGACTATGGCTCTTGGAATGCTCTGGTTAAATATAAAGTCTAAACTAGCAAACAAAGGTTTAAAGTAACTATCATTATGTATGATTTGTATAAACAAGCATATTCTATCTTTAGAATATGCTGACTCTGCTTTGTAGGTTAGAATCAACCCGTTTAAATATCAAAAAATATCAGGGGAACATGCACAGGAACCCCTATAATTATAAGCATGAAGGACAGAAAATTAAATCCTGAGCAATATTGAGAAACTCTAAGGAAAAACACTTTAGGGACCTAGGATGGTCTTTCCATGTGTCACTTGGCTAGGCTAACCCCCCAGTTAATCGTTTAAAGGCTAATCTAGGAGTTGCTATACAGATCCTTCGTAAATCTGACTAAAGCTCATACTCAGTTAACATTAAGTAAGAGATTATCCTACATAATCTGAGTGGGCCTGATTCAATGTTTGAAAGGCTTTAAGAGTGGAACTGAGGTTCCCTAATAGAAGAGTTTCAGCCTGTGGATAGCAGCATTAGCCCCAGACTTCCAACCTGCCCTGCTGACATCCTGGGCTACAGATGTCAGACTTGCCTGGCCAGCCTCTACAATTGCATAAGCCAATTTTTTTACAATAAATATCTTAATATATGCATACAGCTACTGCTGATTTAGCTTCCCTAGTGGAACCCTGACTCATGCAGGGCCCCAATAACCTTATAATATGCAAATGTTCAGCCATCGTAAGAAAATGATATTAAAAAATATTAAATTCAGCAGGTTTTGTAGGTATTTAATAAGTAGCCTCTCAAATGTTTTAAACTTTTGAGTTTTAAAAAGTTTCTGAAATAGTTACATCTACATACAAATACTTAAAGGGGAAAAAGGCACTTGCTTTCAATAATTTTTAAACAGTATTTACTTTTAAAATAGCATTGTTGATCACAAAACTAGGAAAGCTTCAAATAATTTGTCGGCCTCAATAGATGAACAACATAGAGACTGCAGTGCAGGGAAACTTTAATACTAGAGAAACAGTCTCCGCAAATGGCCATTACTGGTGGGTACCAGCATGATGCCCCAAACTATTACAGAGCACTGCCTCAGGGGTTACAAGGCCAGAGAACAGAGATCTGTCCCTCTAGTAGAGACCAATGTAGAGTCATTCATGTGGGTCCATGAGCATCCCAAACCTCACCTTTGTCCCAGTACTTCAGGATCATTAAAACAGCCTTCAGTAAACCCCACCATCATTTTGAACAGGAACACAGCATGGGAGAAAAACTATGAAAGTCTGAGGATTTACCCCAAACAAAGAAGGGGGGGAGGTTTATCTGATGATGAGTTAGAACAGAAAGATAAAGGAGGGGAATGCGTGCCACCTCTTCCTTTCCAGATAATCTGGACTAAATTTGAATCAGGAGGTCACAGGGTTGAGAGTAAAAACCTGACGGAAATGTTCACAAAAGATTTTGTAAAACTCTGAGTACAAACAGAATTTCTTCATTGCTCAGGTGATAAAATGCATTCTTCCTGCCAATCCCAGGTTAAGGGCCATTTAGAAACAGGAGTTATGCACCTGAATCCCCTTCAGACATTAAACCTTCTGGCATAGACCAAATGTGGAGGGAGGATAAGGCAAAGCAGACCCCAACCAATCGAGGTGGACTCCCTAAGACAGCTGTAGTCCATGCAGGGTAGCACTAGTTCCTCCGTGAGGAGGCAATGGAGCTTCACAGCAGAACTCACCCAGTCTTTCGTTGTAGAACTGTCCTGAAGTTTGGCTTTGGCCTTGTCACCAGTATTTGACCAAACTCTGTCCTACAGCCTCAGCCTTTGGAAGGTGAAGAGTCAAATACTTAAGCAAACGACATTTCAGACATCCCTGAACCTGTGCGTGATTGATGGTTATGTTATCATATATGTTACCATTATAGCAAACCAGAATTTCATAGTAATATGAATAAAACATGTCATTTGGATTTATTACCTTAATTGTTCCTTTCAAATATTGGTAAATTTTCTAGATATAATTTGGAATGAAAATGTTTTTCATGGGCTCATCATGTTGAAATTCTATGTCAATTGAAATATAAATATATATTCATTATAGCAAGAGTAAAATGTTGTTACAATGATATGCTTTGAAAGCTATTAATTCAATGTACAAAAACAATTTTTAAAATCCTTGAAATCATTACGTAAATAGGAAAACAGGTCGATAACTGACATGAATGTAAAGAGAGAATGCACAAGCTTGCTACTTTTACCAAGACTATTGTGGTAACAGATCTCCAAGATGAGGCTCAGTGATCGTCACCTCCTGGTGTTCCTGCCCTTAGTGTGTACCTTCCCACACTGACTAAAACTGACCTCTGCAAACAATAATCACATAGTATTATTTCTGGGCCTATGTCAAAATAAACATTGAGGCTTCTATCTTGCTCTCTCGAATCATCTGTTCTAGTGGAAGCCAGCTGCCATGTTGTGAGGACACTCCAGCAACCTGTGCAGAAATACACGTAGGGAAGACATGAAGGCCTTTAGCCAACGACAACCACTAGTTGACCAGGCACTTGCATGAGCTGACTTGGAAGCAGCTCCTCCAGCCCCAGTCAAGGTTTCAGGTGGCTGCAGCTTGGATCAACGAGAGAGACTCTGAACCAAAACTGCCCAGATAAGACACTAAGTGTCTAACCCTCAAAAACTGAGGATAATAAATGTTTATTGCTGTTTTAGACCACTAAGCGTGGGGGGGAATACTAATGTAGCAATATGCAACTATTACAAATAAAATACTTCCTAACCCAACTAAATCTTTTAAGTTAACTAAAATTACAAAATAAGTCATGGGGATATAATACATAGCAATGGTAGCTATAGTTGATAATACTATATTGCATATTTGAAAGTTGCTAAGAAAGTAAATTTTATAAGGTCTCATCACAAGGAAAAAAATTCTGTGACTGTGTACAATGACAGATGTTAACTAGACTTACTTGTGGTGATCAGTTCACAACATACAAGGGCTGTCCGGAAAAAAATCCAGCCATTGCCAATACAACGAGAATGGTTTGGAGACTTGATACTTTCCACACAGCCCTCATGTGAAACTAACATCATATTGCATGTCAATTACACCTCATTTAAAAAAAATAATAAACAATAATAGAGATCAGATTATATTATAATTCTAATCTTTGTAGAATTACTTAATGTACTAGTATTTATAGCACTACAGAAAATAACTTTGAAGAATGACACTTAGCTATTAGTTATTTTATTACATATAGGCCTTGAGCAGTTCAAGAAAAATACTTAGTTTGGAATCTTCATATTCTGAGAGGAAGAATTATGAATAAAATATCAAGTTTGCTTCTTCAGAACTTCAGCAGAAGAAAAGCTTCCAAAATTCTATTAGAAAAATCCATGACAAATTATCTTCGATCAGTCATAATAAAAACTATAAATAAAAGAAAATTTTAAAGAAAAATGAGGTACTCCGAACGCATTGCTTTCACTAATCACACTATACAACAGCAGGCTTTACTAATATTAAAGAAACTGTCACAGTTCAGAGTCCAGGAAGTTTAAAAATGCAAACAAAAAGCTACAGACTGCCAAACATTTTCCATGGTTAAAGATGAAGAATTTTTGAGATTGGAAAAGACATAAATCCTAGATACAAAGAGCTCTCTAGAAAATGTGTTGTTGAGCATTTTTTTCTTTAATTATATCATGTCAACTACAGTAGGATATAATTATGTTAATTTTATGAATATTACATGAATTAAACTGTAGTGGTATTACTGAACACGCTATGTGTATGTTTATGTTCAGAAACATACATGGAACAGATATGTAATCATGAAACAGCAAAATACAGCAAAATTACTAGCCATAAAGAGAAAGATAACGGTTTCAGCCATCCATGTGACACACAAGAATTTTTTTTTAATAATAGGTTTATTGAAATATAATTTACATACCATAAAATTCACCCTTTAAAGTATACACTTCAGTCATTTTAGTAGTCACAAAGTTGATCAACAATTATCACTAATTCTGGAACATTTTATCACCCCAAAAAGAAAATGTTCTCATTAGCAATTATTTCCCATTCTCCCTCTACTCACAGCTCCTGGCAATCATTGACGTACTTGATTTCTGTTGCTTTGCTTATTCTGGACATTCCATGTAAATGACTACAAAAGATGTAGTCATTTTGTAACTGTCTTCTTTCATTTAGGATATGTCTTCAAAGTTCATGTGGTAGCATCTGTCAATAGTTCACTCCTTTTAATAGTTAAATAATATTTCATTGTATGAATATTCTATATTTTATTTATCTATTCACAATGATTAGGCATTTATGTTGCTTATGCTTTTTTGGCCATTATAAATCATGCTGCTCTGAACATTCACATGCAAGTTTTTGTATAGACATATGGTTTTATTTTTCTTGGGTATATACTGGAGTGTGACAGTATCATACAAGGGCTGTCTGGGAAAAATCCAGCCATAAATCCCTCTATTTTTCACATTTCATGGCTGGATACTTTCTGGACAGCCCTTATATGCTGGGTTATATGATAACTCCATGTTTAACATTTTGAGAAAATGACAAACTGTTTTCCAAAGTGGCTGCTATATAAGATATTTGAGAACTGCTGTTGTAGTGTTCATATATACGTGTGTGTGTGTGTGTGTGTGTGTGCACGCGTGCGGGTGTGTGTGTAGAATACATATGTATATATATTCTAGCAAGTGAAACAGAGCTATTAGGTGTTACATATTATGAGTCAGATGCAACAACAAAAAAGCCTTAATATTGTATTTTGCAGATAACAATACCCACATAATAAGACTTATTAACAACCAAAGGTTGTTTCCAAAGAAAGTACTCTGAGGACCAGAAGATGATAATGAAGTAAGCACCCTTGGATCTTACTTCTTTGAAGTATTTCTGAAATACTTCTCACACGACACCTATTCTAAAGATCCTCTCATCATTCTTCTTCAGGGGAAATTCCGAAATTGGTTTTGTATGCAATAAAAGCTAAGATACAGATGAAAATCAAGAGAATATTCTTTTATCTTTAAATCCAGTTACATTTTGCCATTGCCACATATCTAAAAGCCACTGTTTAAGAAACAAACATGTTTCAAGTGGTGCAGAGGGAATAGAGAACAAGCGGTGAAGGATTTAGTGACTGAGACTTCCAGCGTTAGGTAATGGTTCCACGGCGAACATTACGTTCACTTCATAGTGCCCACTTCCATTTTCATTGTTAAAAAACAAGAAAACACACCAAAAAAGCCTTTAGAGTTTAAAATAATTTAGGCTTACAGGAGAGTTCCAAAGAGAGCACAGGGTGTTCCCATGCACACTTCTCTCACCTTTCCCAATATTCCATGATTACAGTAATAACTATCAAAACTGGGGGATTAACATTGGCATACTACTGCTAACTACATTACAGACTTCACCCAGATCTCCCACATTTCTCCTCCAAAGTCCTTCTTCTACTCCAGGATCCAAGCAATCCAGGTTCCCACAGTGCTTTAATGGTCATTTCTCCAGAGTCTCCTCTAATCGACTACAGTTCCTCAATTTTTCTTTGTCTTTTATGACTCTGAGGCTTGGATAGAACTGGGTATTCGTTTTATAGAATATAATACACCTCAATTTTGTCTCGCTTGCTCATGATTAGAATGAGGTTTGCATTACTGGGAAGAGAGGTGAACCCTTCCCAGGACGTCATGTCAAAGGGCACATGGTGTCAGTGTATCTTACCACTTGTGATGTTAACCTTGAGTCCTTGGTCAAGGTGGTGTCTGCCAGGTTTTTCAATGTAAAGTTACTATTTTGAAAGTAATACTTTCAGACGACACAAATATCCTGTTCCTCCTTAAGCTTTCACCCACTAATGTCAGAGTCCATTGGAGAATCTTGCCGCAATTATTACTGTAGGGTTACAATGGTGATCTTCTATTTCCTACCTTCCTTCAGCATTTATTAAATGAAATTCTTCTGTAAAGAAGTGTGGTCCCTTGTCTACCATTTACATGTTAATTCAATGATTCATTTATATGAGTATGGACTCATGGATATTTATTTTATTCTTTGGGTTAACTTCAATTATGTTTATTTAATTTTTGTTGGTTTTATAAAGCTCAGAATTAAAGATACCTGGGCCAAGAAGACCCGATGTGAATACTTAAGTCAAAATTCTAGAACCTAATATAGGTGCAATCATGTTAACAGAATTTTTTATAGAATTCTGTCTTAATATATTTGTCTTCCAGTGTGTATTCTATACTAACTAGACTTGCTTGTAGATGTTCAATACATGTCAAATAGATGAGTAACATTTATTAACCCCTTCAAGTATAATAGATAACTACATTGAATAAAGATTATGTCTTAACTTACAAACATTATGGTTCTTAGATTTAAAGGCTTTCATTCCACCACAGTATACATGATCAGAGAGCATGAAGTCTCTCTCCAGAACACAGTTTTAATGCCATCTTTGTGCCATACACCAAGATATTAATCTTGAGCCCTGGGTTAAAGTGGAGTCTACTATTTTGGGAGAGATACTCTGAGACAATGTTAGTATCCTGTTCCTCTTGTGTCTACTAATATTATCCACTAAATTATGGTTGTTTAGTTGATTACAGAATCCAATGAATTGAAAATACTTTGACTAAATAATGGTAAAATTAGAAATCTCTTCAAAAAAATGTATTAGACTGACATGGTATATAGATTTAGGTAATGTGTGTCTGCGTGCGCATGTGTGTGAATATATATATATACGCACATATATGTGTGTGTATGTGTGTGGGTGGGTGTGTAAAAATGGCTTTTGGCTAAATTATTCAGGTAATTATAGCTGAACCAGATAATGTAGCATTATGTGTTTGGCCAGCATTTCACGATAAATGTTAGTATCTATTATACTATATTTTTATGGTACAAAATACTTTCTTTCCTAATAATGCCCTACTGTGGTCAATAATCAGACTATTTAAACTACTTCCCCGATGGCATTTAAAAAGAGCTAATGAAAATCCCGAGTTGAGATTCTAGGCCAGAAGTATGCCTGTATTCCGAGGAGAGAGAAAACAGAACTTGCTCCCACAGACATTCTCTGGGAATTATCTTGGAACATAATAAACATACATTTAGAGCTTCTTAGGAATCTGGAAATGTAAGTCAATATTACCAATTGGATCAAATAAGAGATGTTAGTTAAAATCAACTTTTAGGACATAACATTACTGTTACAATTTTAAGTTTTAAAACAACTTACAGACCTCATGTTTTATTACCTAAGCAGGGAAAAATGAAGAAAGTTTGCACAGAAGGCCAAAGTTTATGTACATAATTTTCCATGAGATTAACATGCATCAACCTTTGAAAGCCTCACCTTTTACACTACACTGAACACTTGGCTTTTTTGACTCCATACAGGGTAGCAGCAAAATCCTTATAAGTTCATAAAACTACTGTGCATAAACCTACTTTTAAATGTTAATAAGTAATATAGAAGAATTAGTAACATTAAGAGGAAAATGTACATGATGTGGACATAAAAAGTAAAAATTGAGGCCGAGGGTGTACCTCATACCTTGAATAACTTTAGGGAGATGCCCAACAAGTCTAACACATTCCACTTGACTTCCATCCAGCTTTAAGTGCTTCAGGACATTTCTGTTGAATGCAAGGTCATGTGGATAACTGAAAGAACTGGAACAACGGGAAGAAACTTACCAATTAGCACTGTTATTACACTAAATTATTTTTTCATGACCTAGGATATGTCACTACTCTCTACACTTATGTTCTTAAACTCCACATTGATAAAATGGAAATTATGATGTCAACTTGCTTCTCAATATTGTTGTGAAGGTTATCCAATAAGAGGCATAGTGTTTTGAAACAATGAAATGAGCTTCTCTGTAATAAAGTCTAATGTCAGTATCTGTTCCCAAGAAATAGAGTAGATTTTCTCTTCTTGGAGGCTTTATGAAATCATTTGTCCTGAAAGTTTGCAACATCTACTGGCCTGAAAGGAGAATATTGGATTAAATTTCTTGACATCCTTTACAGCTCTATTCTCTTATAAATTAAAGGCTGCTTTCATGTAACTGTTCTCAGTAAGGTTTGATCAGTGATTTTTATCATTCACCCTTGCCTTTCCAAATCATTCTTTGGATTGCAGCCATAATGATCTTTTCAAAGCAGAAATGTAAAGATGTCACACACACACACACACACACACACACACACACACCTTTTTAAGTTCCTGAATGCCCTTACTTTGTGTTTAAGAAAAAGACACAACTCCTTAATGGTGGGCCACAGACACCTACTACAGTTTGATGCCTACCGTTACCATTCTCCTCCCACACTCTCTCCACCTATCTTCTGTCAGTGCCTCCTCACCATCCTTTGTCCCACCCCAGGGCCCAGGCTTGGCACACACTTCTGTCCTCTCCAAGTTCACAGCTACTCACTTTTTTTTTGGTCACTTCCTTAAAAATGTCTAATCTAACATCTCTAGCAATGTGCTTATCACCTTGCTAGCACATATTATTGTTCCAATTTACATTTTTGTGTGTGGTTATTTCACTGCTGTCTATCTCTCTCACCTGCTTGTAAACAGAACCCTTGATATATTGGAAATGTTGTGTCCCAAGCCGTGCACACTGCCTGCCCTAAAGGAGGGTGTCAGTGAAGTTTTGTTGAATGAATAATGTTTACTTAAATCATTACTGTTTTGTTGTTGTTGTAACTGAAGGCAGTCAAGTGACACTGCACGGGGAAGAAGCTCCCTCTTTGCGTCACCTCTGCACACATTACAAACAAGCAAAGCAGTAAATTGGTGACATTGCGATAGCTATGCAAGATCTTTTTTTCAATAAGATATCTTTTTTAAAAAACCAACTTCTTTTTGAGCCTGGCATCTTTATCAAGAACACAAACTGCCCTTGATCTCAGCAAGAAATAGAAATGCAGTGATTATCTATAGTCATTGTGGAAATGCATTAGTAGCTCTCACAGTTGCCCCCTCAGAGGACAACAATCTTGCCTGCTGAAAAGTCTAACCTAGTTTTCCATCATTTTATATTATGTGCTAATGCTTTCCTCCACCCTCTTTAATCCTCTTGTGGGATAATGTTAATCATTTTAGCTTCCTATCACTACAGTCCTCTGAGCATCTCGTTTCTTTAAGGGCAACAGAAAATAGCTAAAATTCTTATCAAAGGTATCTGTTGGTGAAAATAAAGCCTGTCCTTAACGTTAGCACATCTTTAAAAGTATAAATCTATTAAGAAGGAAACAAACATCTCAGTGAGCCCACCTCTCAGGAGAAATATTTGGGTACCTGAATTAAAGGGTTTCACAGCAGCTCTCTGAAGTAGAATGCAAACAAAAGCAAAAGTGTATTGGTTAAAGCCCCAGACATGTGCTGGGGAGGAATCCTGGATTCTCTTTGAGGTCGAAACATTCCCTTCCACTCTTGAGCAAGGTGACTTCTTTGGGTCTCTGTTATTTTCTTTAATAACATAATTATTCTTTCATTCTCTGTGCCATCCTGTGGTTCTTTTTCCTAATTATTTATATTTCCCCCAGCTTTAATGAAATATTATTAGCATATAATAACATATGTAAATTTAAAGTGTACCGTGTGATGATTTGATAACCGTATGTATTGTGAAATGATTATTAGAAGGTTAGCTACTACCTCCATCCCTTAACATAACTAGCATTATTTTGTGTGCGTGATCAGAAAATTTAAGATCTACTTTCTTAATAACTTGCAAGTCTAATACAGTACTGTTATAGTCACCATGCTGTACACTAAACCCTAGACCTTAATAATCTTATAGCTGAAAGTTTGTACCTTTTGATAAACACTGCGTCATTCCTCCCAGTTTCTGGCCCCTAGCAACCACCAATCTACTCTCTATTTCTTTAAGTTCAACTTTTTTTTAAGATTCTGCATGTACGTAAGAACATACAGTATTTGCCTCTCTCTGTCTGATTTCTATCACTAAGTAATGCCCATATTATCACATATGGTAGAATTTCCTGCTTTTTTATGACTCAATAATATTCCTGTGTGTGTGTGTGTGTGTGTGTGTATGTGTATATGTGTGTGTGTGTACACACACACACACATTATAAATTTTTAGCCATTCATCCACTGATGGACACTTAGGTTGTCCTCATGTCATGGCTATTGTTAATAATGCTTCAATGAACTAGGGGTGCAGATATCTCTTTGAGATAGAAAGTAAATTTCCTACAGATATACACCCACAAAAGTGGGATTGCTAGATCACATGGTATTTCTATTTTTAATTTTTTGAGGAACCGCCATACTGTTTTCCAAGGTGGCTGTACTAATTTACATTTCCATCAACAGTGCACAAGGGTTCCCTCTTCTTCTCATCCTCACTTGTTATCTCTTGTCTTTTTTATAATAAGCATTCTAAAGGACATGAGGTGATGACTCATTGTGGATTTCGTTAGCATTTCCCTGTTGATTATTGTTATCGAGCATCTTTTCATGTATCTTCACCATTTGTGTATCTTTTTTGGAAAACTGTCTTTCCAGTTCCTCTGCCTATTTTTAAATTGGATTATTTATTGTTGCTATTGAATTGTATGAGCTTCTTAAATGTTTTGGACAGTAACCTCTTATTAGATAGATGGTTTACAAATATTTTCTCTCATTTTTTAGGTTGCCCTTTTCATTTTCCTAATAATTTTGCTGTGTTGAAGTTTTCTAGTTTGACATAATCCCACTTGTTTATTTTTAATTTTTTTGCTCATATTTTTGGTGTCATATCCCCCCCCCCCCCCAAAAAAAGAAAAATTTTGTCAGGGCCAAAGTCAAGAAACTTCTTCCCTGTTTTCTTCTAGTAATTTTAGAGTTCAGGTCTAACATTTAAGTCTTTTATCTATTTTGAGTTAGTTTTGTGAGTAGTGTAAGATATGGGTCCAATTTTATTTTTCTGCAAGTAGTTATCCAGTTTTATCAACACCATTTATTAAAGAGACTATCCTTTCCTCACTGAATCTTCTTAGTACCCTGGTCAACTATCAGTTAACCATATATTTCTGGATTCTCAATCCTGTCCCATTGGGCTATGTGTCTACTTTTATGCTAGTTATCATACTGTTTGATCACTATAACTTTGTAAACAGAATTTTCAAATCAGGAAAAGTTTGATACCTCCACTATTGTTCTTTTTCTCAAGATTGCTCTGGCAATTCTTTTGTGCTTCCACATAAATTTCAGAATTTCTTTTCCTATTTCTGTTTAAAATGGAATTTTGATAGGGATTGTATTGAATCTATAGATGGCTTCGGATTGCATGGCCATTTTAACAATATTAATTTTTCTGATCCATGAACACGTGATATCTTTCCATTTATTTGTGTCTTCTTTAGTTTCTTTCATCAATATCTTATAATTTTCAGTGTACAGACTTTTCATTTCCTTAGTTAAATTTATTCCTAAGTATTTTACTATTTTTGATGCTATTGTAAGCCTCATTATTTAATTCATCAGTTTTCCATTTACCTTTCCTTAAATGTAAGCTACTTGAGGGCAGGGTATTATTCAAAATAAGGACTACTTTAGCAAAACTGTAGGCTCAATGGACACATTTGTTTAATTAAGTGATTTTAAGTCATTCATAATTATGGGTCTATTAATAGTTCCTATGCCAGGCACTATTTTAAGCACTTTATACATAAGTTTATGACTTTATCTTGTATTTTGTAGTTAGCAGCTCAGCAATATATTCCGTTATCAAAGAGCAAGCTTTCTCTCTTGGTGAAGGCCACCCATCCTCTTTCAGTTTTTAAAGGGATAGACATGGTGCATCAAGCAAACACTCAAATCAATCCTGACAAATAACAGTGTGACAATGTCTCCACCAAACTACTCACACGTCCTCACGACACAGTATGTAAGGCATTTAGCTCAATGTCACAGAGGATACTAGAAGGAATAAGATCTGGCTCATTATCCAAAGAAATCTCAACTTTTAGGAGCTGATAAAATCCCCCACAGCCTTCACTAGCACCTTTTCCCTACTGCAGTCCTGAAATACTTGCAGCTGAAGGTATTCTTTATGGGGAAACTGATCCATCCAAAAGGAAAGACTTCAGAAATTATTTTGGGAGTTTCCTGAGAAAACCAGACCCCACATTCAATTGCCCTGTGGCGAGTTCCACAAATTGGCAAACTGTGTCCAGACACAGAACTTCCAATTATTTTTCCTTTAAAAATGAATAGCCAGGAAGCACCAGTCAACCAAGGGAAACTTTAACACGAAATGCAGAGACTGAAAAAACAGAAAAAGAAAACGCAGAAAAAGCAAAGATAAGGGAGGCAAGAAAAGGAACCTGAAACATTTAAATCGATTTTATTAAAAAACTAAGAGCAGATGGTACCATGATCTAAAAGAAGATACAGCACCATAAAATAAACAAAAAATGTTTGCTACCAAAAATAAAAAATAAAATTAAAAGTACAACGCAGAAATTAACCTTTCAACGTGTAGGGAAGGCAAAACATTTCCCCTACCTCTTAGGATCTCCCACTGGGCCTGAGGATTAATTTGACAATAAAACAGACTGACAGAAGAAACGTATACAAATTTTATTTTGCATGTACGCATGTACTTCACAGGAAAATAAAGACTCAAAAAGTGGTTAGGCCAAGTGTTAATATACCGGGTTAATATACTGGGTTGAACAAAATATATTGTGAACAAGGAACTGAAATACATAGGCTAACAGACGATATGGTTATTTTAACAAGGTTTATTTGTAAAGATTATTTTCAGCCTCTACTCCCATTCTCTGGTGGTAAGAACATACTTTTCCACCAGATCAGGGAGAGTATCCTTCACAGGGAAGTTTTTTCTCCTATTTTTAGGGAGAAAAGGGAAGTCACTGTGCCTTTCTTGCACCTGTGTGCAGTTAGCACAAAGGAATGAATATTCCCAAGTAGGGTATGTTGGTGGCATTTTCTGAACCCTTTCAAAAAGAAGCACTGATAAATGAAATAGAAAGTAGAAATAAAATAAAGAAATATTAAAATTAGGGGAAATTTTTATTATTTGAATCAATCTGAGAAATCTAGCATGTAAATAATAATAAAAGTTCTATAAATAGAAAACAGAGCATAGGATAAAACAAGAATATAGTCCAGGACTTAAAAACAAGAATATAGTCCAGGATTTAAAGGCATATATTTCTAACCCATACAGTGTGATCACACAGTGTGGCCCTTTCTGAATGTTAATTTTATAAAAAAGCAAAAATTGTGCAAGCAAGATAGAAAATTATAATATTCACAAACTGTGAATATAATACATAAATTACAAATAATGTATGTAATATGTAAATATATAATATGGATATAACCATTATAATGATTCAATTGTTATTCACAAAAAATTGTGATATATCTATACAGAGGATGTGTGTATGTGTGTGTTAGCGGCGGGGATGTAGATTGGTTGGAATTTGTAGGATAGCAAAATTCCCTTATTCCACAGTATAAAATAAATAGAAAATACCTAAAACGATAAAAATGAAGTAATCAATTCAAGAAGCATGAACTTTGGAAATACGGAGGTGACTACCAGAAGAAATAGTTTAAAGACTTTTAAGTGGTTACCTCTGAGTAACAGGAATTGAAACTTTTTCATTATAAGTCAAGTACTACTTTTTATTTTTAAATTACGCCCAGTCGTTACTTTAATACTGATTAAATGTACACTTTAATGAGTACGCAGAAGCAGAGTGGTCTGGAAAGAGGCTTCCCAGTTCTGACCAGGTCTCCCTGGGAGCCATTCCTGGCCATGCTAAAACACACGAGGGCTGTCGGGAAAGTACTCAGCTACGTAATATGAAACATAGAGGCATCTATGGCTGGATTTTTGCCAGACGGCCCTCATATAACCTTCCGCTTCTAGTCCTCAGCTTTGCAGACTTAAAACCTTAACTTCACCTGCACGTAGAAAGCAGGTCCATCTCTGGGAGAAGCAGTGAAACTCACTTAATCACCTTCACAAGATGAGGCATTTTTAATAAAGTAGGATGAAACTCTACTACACTAGTAGCCAGCATGCCTGTGCCTACAAAAACGGTGCATTATCTTTCAATGGTAAAGCAATACGGTTAGGTGAGTGAAAAAGATTGGTGTACCTAAGAAATGACAGCCAAGTCCAGAGCCCCTGACTCACCATAAAATCTCCCTCTAGAGAGAACAGCAAAACTAAGTTAATTGAGTGTTTAATGGCCTCATCCTAAATTGTTACAATGATTCTGGAAGGCAGTGTTGTTAACTACTGCTGTGAATATTCAAAGTATTCTCTTAGTCTAAGAATAAGAAACTGAGGCTAAGGAAATTAAATAATTTGCCTAAGGTCACACAGTTCACCGGGATTTGAATAAGGTTTGTCTGATATTTCTGTGATGCCACCCTATCTTCCTAAAATAACTAAAGTAATGGGTGCTTCAAGGACTAACCCTTCTTATTTCACTTCCCCCCCTTTTTTTTAGCATCAATAGAACTTTAACAAAACCATCTTTTATATATACAGGGTTTGGCACAAATAACACCCCTTTTTTGTTCATAAAACCTGGAACACAAAGGTTACTAAGGTTACTAAGGCAACACGTCTGTTTTAACTATAGTACTCTAAAAAGGGCATTACTTCTGTCGGACCCTGTAGAGTTAAAAATAAAAGAAAACTAGGAAATTTAGTATTTAAGGAAGACTATGTAAGACTCTGTGCTGGCAAAAACTATTATCTATTTTTAAAATATTTTGTTCAAGTCTATTTATGAGTCAATGTATTTTTATAAATTATTGTATACTACACATACACAACAGTTAGTAAACAGCATGTAATAAAGGTTATAGCTAGTTTGTATTATTAAACCAAACTTGGAAATTTGCATCGCCATATTTTGGAAATACCATATTTTGGCATTTTTACTTCTGTGAAGTTAATTGCATAAAAACATGCCCAAAAAAGTCTAATGCATCTCCAATGAGTAACGCCACAGTCATTTCAGAAAATGAAAATGGAAGTAATCACACGTATTCTGCTACCACCATCACTCCAAAGCCAGATTTTAATGAGCCCGACTCTGTAATCTGCCTGAGCACTTATAGACCACAGGAGGGGAACGCCACGGCCGCAGGCCAGAAGCAGCAGCAGACCTCTCTCAGGAAAGAATAGTGCTGGGTCTGGCTGCTCAGTGGGCAAGTTCAACTGTGCCACTTGCAGGGGGCACTGCCCAGGGCAGGAGCAGGGCTGGCCAAGTCTGACACTAAGATGTATATAAAATCCATCCGTGTTTCCCCACTTCATTGTGAAGAAATGGAAAAGAATACAGCAGCTAGCAACTGCACTGCCAGGATCAATAAGTAGTGTTACAAACATTTATAACATTTTTCTTATGGAAATCCAACTATATACCTAGGGAGGTTGGGCAAAGAGAAGCAAGAAAGGCCAAAAAAAAACCCAAAATAATAAATAACCAGATGTGCCAGAAATTCCACCTGCCATCTCTCTCACTACACTGAGTGGATGCCCAGGCTGAGTAAAAGCAAGACAGAGAAATCTGTTGTCTCAGTTTATCTCAGTTCCTCTGATTGTCTCATAGAGGGAGAATCAGATGCACTGAACAGAATTCTGGTACTCAGACACTGAAGATATTTTCTTACAACACGGCCCCCAAACACAAGCCAACTCCTTCATCTGGTGTTCAACTGAGGAGTGAGTACCTTCTTCCAAGGCTGGAGGTAGCGGCCTCAAACTTGGCATCATCTTAAAGGAGTTTCGGTAGTGACTTGGACTACAGGTATAAGATTGTACTTTCTTGCTGACTGGAGACCCTAACTCTGATTTAAGATGAAACCCAGCTATACCAGGCTCTAAGTAGATTCAAGATGGAGCAGACCTAAGAAATACGGTGGCAGGCAGGGCCAAAGGAAAGGACTTTCCGAGGGGAATTCTCCCTTACACATTCCAGGCAGGAGTACAGTCACGAAGAATGGAGGCATTTCACTCACTACCTGAGTATCAGCTCTGGTTTATTTTTAAAAAGTCAGTTCAGAATGGTGCACTGATTTTTGTCTCCAGAATGTAGGCATAAAAAGAATTTTCCATGTAACAGATGCTTGGAGACAGCAAAACAAAATGCACTTGTAATCGATTTTAATTGAACTTTGCATTTTCTCCAGCATTCTGTACAGCTGCTCCATTCAAAAATAATTTTTAATAAAAATATTACATAAACACAATGCAGGCACAGAAATAGGTCAAATAATTAATTTTAAAAACACGTTCTCCTCTCCTGACCCTGTACGGGTAATCCCATAACTCACTGGAGGACAACTGGCACACCTAATGAGAAGTGACAAGGAGACCGACTCCGGGAGTCCAGCACAGCGTGACTAACACTGCCTGTTTATTCAGAGTGGGGGAAGAATTAAGGAGCTTGAGAGACAGCTGAGAGAGCACGTAGGAATCCCTCTCATTTCACAGATGGGAAAAACTGTGGCCCAGAGCTATGAATCACTTGCCAGAAGTCACAGATTTAATAAATTGTATAATCTAGTCTTCTGCCTCAAAGTCCAGTGTTGTGTTTTGTTTCGTTTTCCTACAAAAAGTACAATTTGCTGTTCTTACCAAAGCAAGGGACAGAGAACCGAAAGTCCAATTTGAACATTCTATAATACAGTGGGGGTGGGGGGATATATATTTGGAAATTTTATTAAAGTGTCAAGATGCAATCCTTTCTAAACAATTTCCTTTTACTCATACATATAATTTTGTAATTTTCTGAAGTCAGCCAAATGAAAAAAATATATCCATCATTAGTTTTTAGACAAGCTGAGTCTCTCTCTCCCACCTCCTGCACCTGGCAAGTTGTATCAGCACTGAAATCAGAGCAGAGGCGTGGGGGCTCTGTGTCACATTTGCATGCAGAGATATATAGCAGGCTCTTCATTTAAGTGAGTTACTGCTTGGTTTGCTCCTAAGAAGGTTTGCTCTCTGATCTCAACCTGTTTAATTAACTGTATAACCAAATCTCAATTATTGGTATGCATTTACTATATTACAAAAAAAAAAAGGTGTATTGTCCCTGGAAAAAGGACAGACAAGGTCCCAACAAATGGAGTACTGGGTTAAGGCCAGAAATGGCTCTGCCCTATGGGTACTGACCTTCTGCCTTCAACTCGTGGTTCTTAAGAGATGGTTGAATTATTGAAGGTGAGAAAGAGAGAGACACTGACTCAGTCCACCTAAGAACTAACACTGGATTTTCTTCCCCAGTTGCTTGAGTACTGAAAACTACAGTTATTAGCTATAGGACATTGTTTAGAAAGGTTTGCAATATATAATTTTAGTTCATTGACCAAATAAATAGATTGCTGATCAATACAACTGCTTTGTTGGTAGTTTATGGGCTTTTATATATGTTCCTTGGCCCCTGTAAATCTGCAAGAACAGAGAGTCATGAAAAGACTAGTCATATAATAGTAATATTACAACACATATTTCCAGAATTATCTTTTAACCATCCTTGAGCAAACCCAGAAAAGTCCCACCTGTTGTGTACTTAGAAAGATTAAGAAAATATTCACATTCTTTTTTATTCCCTCCTTCCTCCTAACTCCACACGTGCATATTACAAAATTACTGCTGAGGGTTCCCTGGTGGTGTAGTGGCTAGGCTTCAGCGCTCTCACCGCCACAGCCTGGGTTCGATTCCCAGCCAGGGAACCAACCAAAAAAAAATAATAATAATAATTACTGCTGAAACTCCATCAAATAAGCAACAATTTTAAATGATGGATGGTATTTTTTTAATGAAATTAAATGCCAATGGTAGATTTAATGGTAGAAGGGGGAGGGGAAGCCCAGGTTCTGAAATGGTTGTTACACAGGCATTTCATCTATACTGTCGGCCTCCCCAAGAAGAATTGAAGCTCCACAGAAACAGCTTCCTTTACTGTCTTGTTCATGATCATGTCCCTAGGGTATAACAGTAACTGACCTGAATTATCTAGAAGGGGTGAATTGATCAACTAATAAAGCAGAAATTTTTGATCAAGAGAAACTTCAAGTATTTATTAGGTCTCCATTAAAAAAGGATAACAAATATATAATATTTTTTGAAAAGGTTATCTAATATACAAATGAACAAATATCTTAATTATTGCCATTTCAGATTGAGATATTCACCCTGGGACACATTGTCTGCACTCCATTTGCTTTAAGACACCAGTGACAGTCACCTAGGCCAATAATTTTACTACTCATTACATCACTCAAAGTATTAGTAATTCTAAATATGAAATCTCATGACATTTTGACAGAAGGCCCCTATAAATGTGTCTGAATTATACATGCAAACAAACTTGAATTAACATCAAAGGCAAAGAAGATCTTTTCTCAGAGGACAAGACGAGAGAATTCATACCAGTTTATCATTTAATACTTTGGCAAAAGCTTCTGCTGGAAGATTTTTAATGTTCCTTTCAGTATTCAATCAAACAACTGTCTGAAGAGGATGTTGTGATTTGGGTAATAATTTTCTCAAACACATTTACATCCCTAATTTCTTTTTGAACTGCATCAATCAACATGCCATTTGGGATGCACCTGGAGGCAACTTGTTTGAGTTTTTTTTTTGTTGTTTTTTGGGTTTTTTTTCCTGAAAAGTGAGAACTACTCAACAGTCATTTGCACTTGAACTGCCTGTAAATACCTCCCCGAGTCCCTTAGCTCTTAGAGGGAGAACAAAGGAAGCAGCCGTTTTCAGCCAGTACTTAGTGATTTCTGTACTTCACAGACTGGGGAACGGGTAGAGGAGGCATTGGACTGTATTCGGGGTCACTCTCTGGAATAAGAGGAGGAAGCTGAATTGTTTTTGTTGTTGTTGTTTCACATTTTTAAATGCGTTGCCTTTCGGTCTGCTGCAGCTTGCCCTGACAGCCATGTTTGCACACGGACTGCCTTATAGGAGTTTCTGCTTGTTATTCACTCCAGTGGCAAGCAAAAAGTGGGGTAAACATCACTCTCTTCAGTCACTTATTAAGGGTTTAGTCCCCAAATTCTCCCTTTCACTGCATTATCTTTCTCTTCCTTATACCCAGTGTTCCTATACCTTCCAGCCTGGCACTTAGGATTAGAGCCTTGTCGGGGAGGAAAAAAACATTACCTCTACCCTAATAGGTTCTGCTGGCTGGCCTAATAATTAAATTATTATGAGAGAGTTGAGCAGGACAGTCAGAAAATAATCAAACGTAATCATGTACATACATAAGGTGGTTCCATGAGAACATGGGGCCTAAGGGCAAGGTGGGCAGGGGAGGCTTGTGTGTCATCTTGAGCTAAGAAGGTGGTAGTGGTTTGGGACTTCGAAGTGTTTGAGGAAGGTAATTCACAGGAAGATGGAAAAGCACATGTCCAGCAAGTATTTGCTGGGCCACACAGACAACAGGACACAGAGTGAACTCGGATCTCTAGAACCTGGTGAATCCCCCGCCCCCAACACACCTAGTTCTCTATGGTGATGGCTTCCTTTCTGGAACAGGCCCTTGGTTTTAGGCAGTAAGGGAGATGGCCAAAGGCTCTTCCTGAGTCTTTCATTTCTTAAAAATAAAATAATCTTCATTCCAGAGAGACACATTTTGGGGTAGCAAATTTTGCTTCCCAACAGCCTATATTCAGAGACTTGAATTAAAAGTCTGGCTGGAAATGCAAGGAGTTAGTTCTTTAGGGAAGGGAGATGGGGGCAAGGGGATAAGGGTAAGTAATAAAAATGAAAATAAAAACACTGCCTAAGGAAGGTGCTGTGTTCATACAATTAACTCCTCATCACTCACCATTTCACTCAAAATTCTCCGCCATATAGATCATGCCCACCTCTCCATCTCCATCTCCCACAGCTCACACATGTGATTTTTAACATCCAACCAGCCAAGAACAATATGTCTTCCATAACAGTGCTCTGCACTTACCCTGTTCTATTCTTCACACTTGTTTCTTCCATTGGATTATACCCAGTTTATCTCAGGTTCCTCCAATCTTATTCTTTCTTTCAGCACCATCTCATATCAACCATTAACCCTTTAGATAAAACAAGACAAAAACTGAATTATTTTTACAGCTGTATGAGAAAAATACTTAAATTCCTTGATATGGAAGATGATGCCCTGGGAGCATAATCCCAAGAAATAAGATGATGGTTATCCTATAATTTTTAAAAAAAAAAAGAGAAAGTTCTCTAGCATTGGTGGGATAGAAACCTTGCAGGGAAATAGCCATTGGAGATACCCGGTGATCAAGGAGTCAAAAGATATTTTCAGAATGAAGAAACCAACTTCAGATTAAAGTTGTTTCCAGGGTGTGAGGGTTGGTTTTATTGCCAATTTAACTAAGCTTACAGTTATCCTAGTTATTTAATCAAACACTAATTTAGGTCTTATTGCAAAAGTATTTTGTAAATGTAGATAACATCTATAATCAGTTGACTTTAAATAAAAGAGATTACCTTTAATAATATGGGTGAGTTTCATCTAATCAGTTAAGGGTCTTAACATATTTTGTACCGCTCACGAGTGTGCTCGTGTTTCACGCACCATCTGTTGAGGACCGCTCACTAGTTTTCTCGTTTTTCATGCACCTAAAGTGAATTATGATCGGTCCCTGGCGTGTGTCTTAGAGATTAAGAGTAAAAGCTGAGGTTTCCCAGAGAAGAAATTCTGCAGGATTGTAGCATTAATTCCTGAGTTTACACCCTGTATATAGGGGTGTGTGTGTGTGTGTGTGTGTGTGTGTGTGTGCATGCGTGAGCGTGTGTGTATAGTGAACAAAAAAGGGGCTTTGTAATAAATTTGACAAGTCTAATGACCAAGAGTAACCTCACAGGATGATCATAAATTCCTAACTGAGCAGGTCATAGTACGTAGTCATGCCCCATGCCTATAACTTCTGTAGTCAAGCCCTGTCCATGTTCTTGAGCATCTAGGTTAACATATCTTTGAAATGCCAGAGCTATCCTCTTTTTCAGACCAGTCAGAGGCATAACCCCATTCAAGGAAGCACATAATCTTGTTAAGTATCCTGTAATCCAATCATAGACATTTCCCTGCCTTGCTTTCTCCCACCTTCAGGTAATTTTCCTTATGTTCCCTCTTTAACTTCAAATGTGTAAAAGGAACTGCAAACTGTCCTCTGGACAGCAGTTCTCAACCTGTGGGTCGCGACCCTTTTGGGGGTCGAACAACCCTTTCACAGGGGTCGCCTAAGACCATCGGAAAACACATATCAGATATGTACATTACAATTCATAACAGTAGCAACATTACAGCTATGAAGTAGCAATGAAAATAATTTTATGGGGGTCACCACAACATGAGGAACTGATTAAAGGGCCAGGGCATTAGGAAGGTTGAGAACCACTGCTCTGGAGCATTTGAGATCTTGCTTCTCAGCATGTCATCAGTTTGACTCAAATAAATTCAAATAAACCTTTATAAAAATTCTCCAGAAGTTTGGGCATTCTTACATTGACTGTGTGTGTGTGTACACATGCAATGTATATTTATATATGTATTGCACATGCGTATATAACATATATACACACATATATAAAACATTCACATATTCAACTGACCCCCATTATTTGTGGATTCTATATTTACAATTTGCCTACTTGCTAAAGTTTATTAGTAACCACAAAACCAATACTTGCAATGCTTTTGTAGTTATTCATAGATATGCAAAGTAGCAAAAAAATGTGAGCCGCTCAATGTACACACTCCCATCAGAGGTCAAACAGGCAAATCTTAGCCCTCTTGTTTCAGCTCTGACACTATAAACATGTGTCCTTTGTGTGGTATATTTAGTGCCACACTTTTTGCATTTTTGTTTTTGATTTGCTGTTCAAAATGCACCCCCCAAACACACACACACAGCATAGTACTGAAATGCTGTCCAGTGTTTCTAGTGCAAGAAGGCTGTGATGTGCCTTACAGAGAAAATATGTGTGTTAGATAAGCTTTTTTCAGGCCTGAGGTATATAGTCCTGTTGGCTGTGAGTGCAATGTTAATGAATCAAATCTACATACGAGGTCGGACAATTAATTTCACGAACTCATCCTAGAAAAAGTGTTACACCCCTCATTGCTGAATATCACTACAGTCACCTTCAAAGTACTCCCCTTGGGAAGCTATACACAGATGCCAGCACTTAGTCCATCCTTGAAAGCAATTTTGGAATTCTTTTTTGGAATGGCCATCAGAGCTGTCACTGTAGCCAAAATCCAACAACTAAGCTTGCAAACTTGCCGCCATACCCTTACATTGGCAGCACTGCACAAACAATGCAGTAAGGCGTCATAACCTTGGCAAACTACAACGACAGCTCTGATGGCCACTCCAGAAAAAGAGTTTCAAAATTGTGCTCAAGGGTGGACTAGGTGTGGGCATCAGTGTAGAGCTTCCCAAGGGGAGTACTTCGAAGGTGACCATAGTGATCTTCAGCAATGAGGTATGTAACATTTTTTTCTAGGGTGAGTTTGCGAAATCGTCCAATATCGGGTGTGCATGTGTGTGAGTGTGTGTGTGAGTGTGTGTGTGTGAGTGTGTGTGTGTGTGTATGTACGTATTAAGGTGTCTTTAAATAGAAACACATGTAAAACAAGGTAATATTTAAACGGTTGATGAAAACACTGACTAGTGACCCAAGAAATACAATCTTGTATTCCTCTAGGAACAATCATTTTGCATTTGCTAATTTAAGTGTTGGCAACAACTTAATAGACTGTGAATTATAACAAGAAATCACTGTATATACATACACATACATATATACATACATACATAGATACATACATACATCTATAGCTATCTCCTATTGGTTCTGCTTCTCTGGAGAACCCTGATTGATACACATGGCTATTGTCTTATAGGTTATAAATGACCCCAGTGCTCCGAGGAGAAATGGGTAGAGAGTAGGAGGAGCAAGAGAGAGAATGGGAAGCTGAGCACAGAAGCAATTTCAGATAAGTTCTCCTCTCTTAGGCACTGGCTACTGTCTTCCTGGGAGAACATAAATGCCCATGTACTCTGCGCTCTGGCTTGGTCCTAGCAATGGATTCCAGTGGCCCAAGCACTGTCTTCTGAGGAAGAATGCAGGACCACACGCACAAGGGTGAAGCAGCCTCAAGCCAGCCAAACAGAGAAGGAGTCACTAATGGATACCAAGATAGCACCAGAAAGAAGGGAATCACCCCTTCTCTGTGTGAAGTAGCACTGAGTCAAATGTCTTGTGTACAGTATAGGCCAAATAATTGTTGAACAAATAAATGATCCGTCCTGCTGCAGTCCATTAAGATTCACATGTACAAACAAGGCAGAAAAAAAAATCAACCATTCTCAGTACTTTTCTGATACTTGTCTAGAGCATAGCTGTTGAAAAATATTTGTGAAAGGAAAGAGTTTTTAAAATGTCTTCATGGTTATTTAACAAATAATTTCTTTTATATAACAATATGGTAAAATGAAAGTTGTTGGTCTTCTGCCATTAAATTTTGAGCGTTTACCCTAACAGTAAGTCAGAGAAGAAGCTATTATATATATGATTAAAACAACTTTGAGAAATACAAAATGTACGTTGCTACATCTAGAATGAATCAATCAATACCTCTCCCTCTCTCTCCCTCCCTCCCTTCCTCCCTCTCCCTCTTTTGCTCTCACATACACTACACACATATGCATGCATGTATATACACACATGGTTACTCTCTCCATAAAAAACTAACTATACTTACCATAAAATTCAATTGTAAGTGAATAAATAAACATCACGATATCAGGACAATCTGATGTGAAGTGATACTAAGTGTATTTTTCTACAAGGTGTCCACAAAGTAAGAAGAAGATATTTGTCTATAAAATGTGAGAAAAGAATTTGCAAGGACAATGTTTAAAATGGTATCTTCCTTTTGGAAGAGTCATAATCATATCAATGTTATGTAGCTTCCAGAACATAGTAGTCTTGCTAATTCCTTAAAATGCTGTGAATGTATTTTTTGGCAAACAAGAAGAACTGGATTACCCCATAATGCAGTTGAGGACTTGCTCAACTGTCAGGGATAGGTCCCTATCACCAACAGAATCAGGTCTCAACTCCTTAGCATAGCATGTAAGATCTTTCATCATCGGTCCCCAACCTGTCTCTCCAGCCACATTTCCTGTTTCTTCCCCTTCAACAGAGCTTACAATGGGGCCACTCAAATTATTCATTCTTCCTCCAATAGAACAGACTAGGCTCTGGCCTGCCTGGGTACCTTTCTATTTCCTGTTTCTTCAGCCAGCATGTCCTTGCCCTCTATGGCAAATTCTTACTCATCCTTCAGGTAAACTGTGAAGCAATCTCCGATTCTCTTACTCCAAGGCAGGTAAATCAATCCTACCTCTGTGCTCCCAGAGTTCCTTGCATATCCCATCTGGTGGAACTTTTATAATATCATATTGTATTTTACTGGTGTGGTATGTAAGCTCCTCAAGGGCAAGGGCTGTGGAGTGCACAATGATATATTAAAATTGCAATCTAGGTACTTAAATATGTTCTTTAACATTCCATTTTGTCAAAATGGAAATTTGGAATGAAGGCTTAACCTGAGACTTGGATAAGAAATTACTTCCTAGAATTGAGCAGATGCTAAGAGTGTGGAGCCACTGTTCAATAATGTAAAACCTAACCTACATCCTAGCTGGAGAGGCATCTAGTTAGCTGGTCAACAGCTGGGAAGTTCAACATGAGTTAAAGGGTGAGATAAGCAGGAGGGGACTGGAGATGGGTAGTCTAGAGCAGGTAATATGCAGAGGTCTGGCCAGGTAAGTGGCTGGTAAGTATCAGGAAGCTCTGCAAACAGAAAACAGGGTCCCATGCATGAGGCTAGAGGCCACGGGTTGGACCCCAGGCCTTTACAAAGGCTGACAATACAGTCTTAGTGAGATTGGACAAGCAGGCTATCAAAACTGAAACTAAGGCAAAAAGTAACAAGACAGGAATAGAGAGTCTGGAATTGGGATACATGATGAAAAAATTCATCAAAGCACAAGGCTAAATATGATTACCAAGTCAGGGAATAGTACCAACTTGGAAACAGCAGCAGCAGGATTAGTGAGATGTTTAATCATTGGAGTTTCTCAACGTGGGCTTCTGGAGTTCACGCAACCAAGAACAGGACTGGCCCTAGCCAGAGATGGACTAAACGGGCCATGGGGGAACCAAGAGCTTAGGACAGGGGCGAGACTAGAGGCAGGGAGACAGAAAAGGTCGGGATAAGTTTTGGGAAAAGGTGGTAAGAGCGCTTGCAGGGAAGGCTGCTCCTTGCTCTCTCTAACATGCTAATAAGTATTTAAAATATTCAAATGTCAGCAAAGATTATATGTGACTACTGATGGGTATGAAGGAAGGAAGAAGGGTCCTACCTACCAGGCGAAGTCAAGGGCTTGAAGACCAAGAAAGCTTTGAGTTGTCAGGAAGTGGAAGGGAGAAAGGAATGCTTCAAAGAAAAGGTTAGCTGATGCATGGGTGAGCAGCTCTGAAATGGTACATCAAAGACTCTAGAAGACAGTAAAGGGGAGATGAAAAGAGTCAAAGACAGAACTTGTAGAAAAGGAGCCAAGGGCATGCTAATGTAGTGTGTTTTGATACCACTCAATGTCCCAGTAGATAATTTTATCTCGTGTAAAGTATTTTAAGCAGAATGACACAAACATGATCTATTTTCATCAAGAAAACATTTTCTGGACCTTACTGCATTAAACTAGTTTGATTCTTTGATCAATTTTCTTTATAGTGCTGTTTTATTTTTATTTTTAATGTAACCGAAATTACTTTCATTGAGATCAATTCTTTCCAACTTAAATATTACTTTGAAGCTATGATCGTTCTATTGAATTTCTTGAGAACATTGTACTTTCCCATTTATAGCTTCTATCATTATGGTGGGGTTTTTTTCTCTCTAGCAGATATTCTAGCAAACCCAGTTTTTCTCAGGTCAAATTTGATATATCTAAGTTTTGTCAAAAATATTTGATTCTGGTATCAGATTTTAGTGATTGATAAGCCTTAGCACGTAAAGTTTTGGCTTTTTTAGTTTTATTTTATAAGGACTGCCTCCCCTAACTTTAATTTTGTCTAATTTTTCCCAATATGCTTCTTCCATAGATTTTTTTTATCTTTAACCAATTTTATAATATAAAGTTTTCATCATTGTAAGTATTTGGGGATTTTTGCCAAAATATTTATTATAACATTTACATAATAGAGCATTGTGCAAATGCTAACAAAAAGAACAAGATTTCTATGAACTGATACTATTGTTAAAAGGCAAGGCATGTGTATACTGTGCTATCTTTTACATAAGAAAAAAGGAAAATCATACATAAAATATAAATAAACATATGTGCACAGATTTGCTAATTTTTGCAAAAAACAAACAAACAAACAAAAACTACACACACGAAAAATGAACCGGAACTAATGACCAAGGTTATCTGTATGTGTGGACAGAAATGGGTAAATAGGAATAAGATTTCTCGGAGTATGCATTTTTAAAATACTTTTCTGTTTTCAGCCAAATAGAAGGGCTGTCCGGAAAGTATCCTGCCACAAACCATGCAGTTGCATACTTTCCTGGCTATTCAAAAACTAAAATGAAAAGAGAATGGAAAAAAATAGGCCCCCAAATCAATCCAAACAGAAACTGATGAATCTAACAAATAATTGCTCACAAATACTCATTAGCTTTTACTTAATTCCAAGCTAATTTATTAGAAAATTAGGAGTAATACCCCTCAGCTGGTCTACTAATATCTGCTACATTCAATTGTTCCATATATGTCTGTGTACTTTGTGCGCTATCTGCTGACTGTCTGTGCTACTGCTGAACAAGCAGAAAGGACAGAAGGAGAGTCTGAAAGTCCTCAGCAATGGACAAACAGTTGAGCTCAATGAATTAAAAAAAAAAATTGTGTTATCAGAATGAGGAGAAAGGCTAGCCCAAAGTTTCCCTAAAACAAAACAGCAGAGAGGCTGGGTGGTGGATTATTTGCCTGGCACCCAGAGAGTAATCCCAACAGGCTGAAGAATGGATCATCTTTGATGTTAGGTATGGCCAACAGAAGCTACAGCAACGAAAAGAGCAATGTTATTTTATATTTTATTTATAATAATTATACTATTTTCTATTGTGAAACTTCATAATAGGGACAAAAAAATTAAAGCAACTTTCATTTTAAGGGGGAAAAAAAAGGACAACACAATGCGAAGACCTTATCAAGGGGTCTCGTGAGAATTTCAGGGAAGAGAAGTCGCAATGGCTAGCAGGGACTTGCTCAGGCTTTGAGTCCAGTCCAGGATGTGTGACCTGTGTATGATAAACAAACATGTGCACTTGATTTAATAAGGAACAACTGACGGTGGGGAAGAGAATCCCAGGGAAGAACAAAGCAGAACTGCTGGTCTCTGGATGGTCCCTGAGAGAGAAACCCCCACTTCTCACCGCCTGGTATCTGTGAAAGGCTGACCGAACTGGCCTCTGGGCTAAATGAGTTACTGGGTGGGCGGGGCGCTAGGTAAGAGGAAAAGGAGAATATATTGCAAGAAGACTGACTACAAAATTTTGTTCAGAAGTTAGGTTTCCAGAACTCTCTACATGGACTCATTTTTATATATTAGCTTTCATTTCAGCTTCTCTAAATGCAAAGTTTAGTGCAAACTTTCACGTTTTAGACATTTATTGCAGGACTTTTTACAACTACCAGCATTTTCATTCAATGACCCGCTCTTGAACTTCACATGTATTGATTTTAAATTTACTCCATAATAAAGCTCCTGAACGTAGAGGATCAACTACAGTATTATTTCAACTTTAATAGGACAACTGTGTAAATGGTATCTAGCTTGCATTGAAATGTGGGTCGCTGCCTCCTTCTAAACCACGAAATAGCCACATTCTCTCCATCCTTTCTATTGCTCCCAATCCATCCTGGTCATGTCTTGCAACAGCTTTCTGCATTCACAACATGTTTTTAGCTTTTGTTTTTTTTTTTATCACAGTACTGGTGATTGGCTGCCTAGCAGGCGAAATTGTGTTCATGCTCTAAAAGCTAATTTGAAAGTTCAGATAGGGCCTGTGCATTCCAATTTGTCAGAACAAAAAAATTACTAGATAGTCTAACATGCCTCAGTGTCTTTAGTTAGCCTGCAGAACACATTTCAATGTACAGTATATTATATATAACTGGATGCCCAATTCTTTATAAATTATTGTCCTTAATTCCAGACATTTTAGGAATGGTTATCAAATTACATATCGAAAAAAAAGTGAACTTGTGTGCAAATCCCTGCACCTTCTATTTCTTTAAGTGAAGAATTAAAATAATCATATTTAACCTTTGGGCAAATAATAAAGTATATTAGAGATTATTGGAACGACATGCACTATCAAATTCAACTATTTTATTTTATGTATAATTAGTATTTCACTTCAAAAATACCATGAGCCAAATTGTAGCAAAAATATCAGAAAGAGAGCGACGTGGAAAGGGGCTCTGATTCAGTTTGGCTGACCTGAAATGAAATATTCTTTTTATGCCAACTTCCGCAATTCTACTCCTACCATCTTAAAAAAAGGTGATTAACAATGGTTTATGGATTATCCAGACCACTTTGGCTTTTCTTATTCCTTTTGCCTACAGCCTGTCCTTTATTGATATATGATTGTTTGCTAACGTCTACTGAAAGTCAGTTAAAATCCATATGATGGAGGAGTCAGAGAGAAAAGCGTGACTGATGTAAGCTGACACCTGCCCCTTGCAGATGCCCTGTGCCTCCACAGAGGTCGGGAGGGCCACAGATGTGTGACCTGGAGCCATCAAGGAGGCCCAGGAAAGCACAGGAGGAGAGGAAGGAGCCCTACTGGTCACCCAGAAATGAGAGAAACCTGCTGCATGACGGCCACATGGATGGAGCAAGTCCCTAATGTGCAAACAATAAGGGCCATTCATACACTATTTGAGAGAAGAGTGCTCAGGAGTCATCTCTGTGGAAAAATTTGCGGTGATTTTTAATCCACAGGTTCAGTTAGTATATGAGCAGTCACACCCCTCAAAAAACATGTTACATCTTATTTCATATTCTCTTCAACATTCTAAACACTACAATTTTATTTTTGATGGCAAATGTAAACTAACCTAAACAGGGGGTCTGGACAAATTCTCTGACCTTTACCCCCACAGCCATTCCCAAAGCAAAAGGACATTACTGCTCTTCGCCCTACTTTTCCTTTTTTTTTAATGCGAGCATTTCACCACATGCTCTACGATAACGTCTTCTTGTCCGCTGGGTAGACACATGCGAGTGTAAAAACATTTTGAAATGAAAGCAACAACCAGCAGGGACGTAAAAGACAGTGTTCTGTGTGTCCGTGTTTTTTTACTTTGAGAGTCCATTTTGAAGAAGGCTACCCAGCAACCAGCACTTGGAGTGTCAACAGCCCATCTGGTCTATGCTGTGTTTCTCTTCTGAAACGTTTTCTACCTCATGACCTTCACTCCAGATACCACATACAGAACGTGTCCACGCTCCTGACAGAGGGGAGAGCCAGTCTATAACAGACCTGTCACCATCAGGTCGAAGGGAGTACTCCCAGCATGAATCTGACAAACGCAGCTGGAATCCTAGCTTTTGTCTGACCACGAGTTAGACTGATTTCTACAGTCCAAACAACGAACAGCCTTGTTTAAAGGGCTGGAACTCCCAGAAGTGTGTGCCACTCTGTCTAATCTCACCTTCAACTCTTCTTTGACCAGTTTATTCCTAACCTAATTATAATTGCTTGGTTAAGGTTTCAGCTGACTTGTTTCCTTTAAATTATCTTTGGTTCTTCTGTTCTCTCCTCATCTTGACCAAGTAGTGGCCTGAGCAAAGGCTGGTGGATGAAAGCTCTCAGACAAACCAACAGACAGGGCAAAGGCCACCTCCAGCTTGGCGGTTTCCCTAGCAAAGGTATTCCTTTGGAGATGATAATTGCCTCCTTGTTTGTTCCTGCTTTCCCGAACACCAAAATATTGGCGATGAAGAGGAAAAAATACATCGAAAGGGAAGCCAAGGGCCAGAGGGCATGAAGTAAGTACTAGAATTCAGGAATCCCTGATTCAAGCCCTAGCTCAGCCATTAATTAGTCCTGTAACACTTGGCTAAGCCTGGGAGCATAATAATTTTTTTTTTTAAATCACTAAGGTTTGAGGGTGTTTGTTATGCAGTAATATAAATAGTAACTGTAAAACCCTCACTAGCGGTATTATTCGAGATATTTTCAAGTTCATAGGAAAGTCAGAATATCACCGAGAGCAACCTGTATGTAGGTACACGCTAGCTGAAAAATACCCTAGCCAATCACACCTTCTCACTACCATTATCCTGGAATTTTTTATCATCACCTTCTTGCTTTTTTTTTTCTTACCAACCTTGAGGGCATCCTTTAACAATGTAGTTCACTTTTATCTAACTTTATAGAAATGGAACCATAATGTATGCATTCCCTTGTGCCTTACTTCTTCTGCTCTGTGTTAGGTTGGTGAGAGTCATCTGTGTTTAAGCAGTTTGCATCCTACCAAATCAAGTAAGCTTCTCAAAGCAGAATAGTGTGGAAAAAGAGCCCAACTCAGCCACTGACAGTACGTATGGGGGGAAACAGTTCACAGTTTGTGCCTTCTAAAGGTCCTTCATGACGTCCTTCTTTCTGTCCGTCCTTCCTTCCTTCAACACTGATTCACGGAGACCTAACTGGTGGCAGATTCTGTTCTAGACTTTAGGGAGAGAGCATGAGTAACAGAAAATTCCTTGACCTCAGGGGGCTTACACTTCAGCAGACAATATTCAGACAAACTGATTTATAAATCATGGGGTGATAAATGCTTCCCCCACCCCAAAGGAAAAGAGAGGAGAAGGAGGAGAAAAGGAAAGAAAAGAAAAAACACCAGAATCAGGGTTTAGACTTAAAGAGAAGGAGGGTGCCCCCTCACTCCCGACCACAGTTTATCTTTTCATTCCCTCTGACAAATCATCGCCTAATCCCTTCTTACTCTCACTTCTCCATGCATGGAACCCAATTCCTTCCATCTCAAAGCTGCACCCCTTCCCCAGTAAGAAAACAAAGCTACTTCCTCCTTGTGTTTCGTAAGTACTGGAGCATGGACCTGTCACCACATTCTAACGCGGTCTTGCCTTTGTCTGGGATCTGCAGACTCTGAAGCAGGGGAAGTGGGCTCTGCTCCCTGGGGGTGGGGGGAAGGCTGAACTACCAAAGGCTGCAGCTAGGATCCCCCCTCATTCCTCAAAGGCAAACTCCTCTCACTAGAGCATATATTCATTTTCTTCTAAAAACAATAATTGAGTCTCCTATGAGGAAATCATATTTCTCTTCATAACATGGCCTTGATTGCCCTGTTTGTGAAATAACAACCCAGGACTTAATGTGGTGAGAAGCACATGACTACTTCTTGTGGCTGCTGGCATCTGAGGGCCATAGCCTTACTGAGCACGGCTGGGAAAATCCCCAAGTCTTCTCTGAGAGCACCTGGAGGGGGCAGGGTGTCTCTGTGCATCTCCCCACACCCTGCCCTGTAAAATCGGGACAATCCCATATGCAAAAGAGATGGAAGAACTGTTTTTAAATATCAGAGGGCAAGAATCATCCATCACAGCTTAGCTTCAGGATGAATCTTGGAATAATGATAGAATGGACTGGTAATAACAACAACAACAATAATAATAAGGAGGTGGGAGAACTAGTCAGAAAATGACTGCAGCTTCTTAGATGAGATGCAGTGAGCTCTGAACCAAAGTCGTGGGAATTATGTAGGACAAGTCAGAGACAGATTCAAGGCCCACTGCAGAAGTATGTTACAGAAGAATTAAGTAGTAGGGGCAACTGAGAGAGACCAGTGTTTCAAGTTTGGGAACCATGTGAAAATAAATAAGGAAGAAAAGAAGAATCAGGGTGAGAATGGCGATGCTGGAGAGAAAAGTCACTCGTGACTATGAAAAGTTTTAGATGTTCCAGACATCCTATACTGGATCCAAGTTTCCCTGAGTCCAGGAAAACTTAGAAGCTTAGAAAGTTTAGAAGTTTAGAAAGAAGAATGTGGGTACTGGTGTTAGAAAGATGCTGGTTTCAATGCCGCCTTCACTCCTTGCAATTAATACTTGGGTGACTCTTAGCAAGTTACTCTGTTGAGTGTCTTCATCTATAAAATGAAGTTAATAGTGCCTCCCTCATAGAAGGTATAAGTGAGAGGATTAAATGAGAAAATTCAAGTAGACCACTTGGAATAGTTCCTGGCATATAGTAAATGGCATTTAAAGTCATAAATCTTACTCTTCATTCATTGCTTTATTCAACCTTACTTAAGACAAAGACCTGTATACAAATTCTAGATTATCCTCATGTAATATAGGGTCACTCTGTTTGCTTTCAAGATATGACTCAAGCTTGGGGATCAGTGGCTGAGTTTGCAAACTTCCCGAGGCACTCTTTCCTATATTGATGAGACACTTACAGAGTGTTTAACAAAATTCTTGGCCTACAGAGATCAGGAGTATTTTCTACACATTTCACTTTATAGTCAAGATGAGAATTAGATGTCAATTGATCACACTTTTATATCCTAAATCTTACTCAAGATGATTTCAGTTGAACATGGATTTATCAAAGTAGTGATCTAAAAAGAAGTATCTTGTGTAAGGAGTCTCCTCCCTGGTGGATGTGCAATAGCAAATCAGTGTGCTGTGTGGGGATGTGAACTAACAAGTATATTAAAATCACTGGAACATTCCCAAAGCTTATGAATGAATATAATACTAGGATGTATGCTCTTGTGCTATGAGAAACAAAATGTATACTTCAGAACTTGGCAATAATTCCTCAAAGTGTCAATGTCTATTAATTCCTTAAATTTAAATGCAGACCAGGTAACTGTCACATAGTTCATAAAGATTGTAAAGAAGACCATTCATTCATTCATTCATTCAGTGTTTATTGAGTGCAGATCCCATGGAAGAAAGGATGCAGGCCTAGTGAGATCCGGCAGATTGCACCTTGAAATTTATCTTTACCACTCCTTAGATTCCTATCACTCTCTGAGTCTAGTTCTTCTCTCCTTTAAAAATGTGGATTATAAATCCACCTTGAAAAGCTGGTACAAGCATTAAACACAGTGATGTGTTTAAAATACCTAGAACTATGCCTAGATGAAATAAATAGAATTCATTAAGTTAATTAACATTTTTATATTATTAAATTAACATAATTGTTGACCATTAAATAAATGGAAATGACTGTTACTGTTCTTACAAGTACTATAGTGCATAAGAGACAAGTACACTGTCCCTGACAGCCTTACGGAGAAACGCGTAACCTTCTTCATGGGGATATAACGTTAGTCCCAAATTTTGCAGATTAGGAAATTCAAGTAGAGTACATTTCACAGACTTTGCTCTAAAACATATGAACTTCCTGAGACTGAGCTTGTCCTAGGATTCACACTTTTTAAGAAATGTAAGTTTATCAAAGAGTGATTGATTGACAGGTTCTAAACTGGAAATAGTTTCAGCCTTAACAAATACTACCCACAAAGGACTTGGTAGCTAAGATCCTGTTGAGTGATGACATCTGCCTGTGGTTTGGACAAGCAAGGATTGGCTTCTATGCTGGTGAGTAGTAGTGGGTCATGACAAGCTGAACTCTCTTCCTAAAGAAACTCCTTTGTGTTTTGGCCATTCCACGTGTTCCTTCCCGCACGTGTGACCTGCAGTATTGTAACTGTAACTTTGTAAGTCCTGTATACATGGAACAAAGCCGTAAAGCTCATACTTGTTTTGTTGTATGTTACACGCCCAATATTTAATTAGATGGACAATACAGTACTAGATAAATTCCAAATATGAATGCTTCTTATGTTTAACATTAAGCTCATTTTAATAGAAAAATGAAAAATATTCACAAATATTCACAATGTCTTTCCTTTCCCATTCTCATTACATGTATATATGGAAGTCAAGTAGTAACTTACTGGGTTACTTTTAATGTTATATTATTGTCATGCTTTGTCATTTTTCTTTGTAAACAATCTAATCTATTTCTGCAGAATTTACCTTATAAATAACTAATAAGTAGTGGCTATTTGCTCCATCTCAGAAGAAGTGGGAAGTGTTTTGCCATTACCAGTGACCTATCTTAACCCTACCGGACCTGAGGCCCTGAACCTAACTGTCCCCTATACCTGGGCTCCTGAGCATTAAAGAGAAAAAAACCAACATGATATAGAAAAATGTTAGTTACATGCACACAAGTGGTTAGAATAAGATGGAACTTGGAGACACTGTAGAAAATAGGTCTACCTTTCATTTCGAAAATTAGGTCCAGCGGTAGAGCGGCAGATTGGGAAATGACCGCAAAATCGGGACAGCGGGCTGGGAGGGTTAGGGCAACTAGAAGACCTTGATTCATCTCATATATTAATTGCCAGATATGTGCTAAGCACTGTCCTAGCACTAGAGGTCAAAAAAGGTGAATGATATTTGATTATCAAAGGGTTCCTGTATGGGCATGTAAGGAGACAGACATGCTCATGGATAATTCTACTAAAAGGCTGACCATGTCCTCTGCATCCACACAGATGAGTGTTCACTTGAAATAATCCTACTGGTTTCTGGATGACAGCTTTCGCAGCTGTTACTGATCTGTACACTAATAAAACAATGCTTTCTACCCATTGTTACACAAGGTAAGACATTTTAAAAATGAACATTCATTTAGATGTTTAATGATTCAAATTCAAGTATCTATTCACTTTAGATTTTCTTGTACTTATCTACAGCATTATATTTTCAACTATTCCACCATGCACTCAACTACTGGAAGAAAAGAAGCAAAAACAATGAAATTACAACTACCTTGATTAAACATTACCTTTCCTGAAAAAGTCTGAAGACGCTTTAGAGCATCATTGGGTTTGATGCTGAGCCTTCTGTCGTTGTACTTTGAATAACTGAGGTAAATATGTAGACTGAAAACAGGAGCGTAGAAAAGATCTACAGAAATGAAAGATTCAATTGGGAATTAGAAAACCTGGTTGTGTCCATTTCAGACACTGGTGTGCTGTGTGATGGTGGAGGCTTTGGGCTGCTGCAGCTCTGATGCCAAAGGAGGAAGAGCTTCTGAAATTCGACGAATCTATAGCTCTAATCGGAGAAAAGCCAGGACACTCCCCCAATTCCAAGTCCCTCTTCAGTTGCAGTGAGGAAAGTTGTGCCCCTCAGTGGTTGATGGAAAATAACAAACCCTTGTGGTGAGAACAAATGACTTCTTGATGATTTTTTAAAAGTGCTTCTCAAGTGGGAAAAATGAATATTGGTGGCTGGATAGTGTTAACAAATTACTACTTACTTGTATCTCTCAGAATCAAATAGAAATGATGCCAGCAAAGCAGTGCCAGAATGAGTCTCCCTCCTTTATTTAAAAGCCTACACATCAGGAAGTACAACGCAGACTGAAAGCCTCTGTGATGGTTAGTTGTATTTGTTACCTTAGCTAGGCTGTATTCACCACTTAATCACTAATCTAGGTGCTGCTGCAAAGGTACTTCACAGATGTGATTAACATTGATAGTCAGTTGACTAAGTAAAGGAGATTCTTCTTGATAATATGAGTGAGCCTCATCTAATCAGTTCAAAGACCTTAAGAGCACAAATGGGGTTTCCCTGAGGAGGAAGAAATCCCACCTGTGCACTGCAAGTGTGAGCTGTTGCCCAACAGTTTCCAGCTTGCTGGCCTGCCCTACGGATATTGGACTCATTGGGCAGATCCCACAACTGTGTAAGCCAATTCCTTAAAATCAGTCATGATCATCCTGTCTGTCTGTCTGTCTGTCTCTCCTTACACAAACACACACACACACACACACACACACACACACACACAGTACTGACATGTGTCGGGCTTGTTTTACACAAATTGATGTACTCGATGCTCACTCTTAGGGAACCTGAGGCAGGGAGAAGTTAGGTGACTTGCCCAGGGCTAGGTGACAGGTAAGGGGTGGAACTGCAATTCAAACTCAGGGAGTATAGCTATCGATTCCCAGCTCTTAACAACTTTGTCATACTGTCCCTTGGAACCAGTACTGAATTTCTCCCAAAGATTGTAAAATGGCACCACGGATTTAAGAAGTCCAATTCAGATTTTGATGGGGTGGTTGGAACCATCCAGCTAGACCTCTGATCTTTCTAATCCAACTCCAAACACATCAAAACAGCGGTCCACCGTCTCTGATAGAGACAGGATGGGCCAAGTATATCAGAACAATCCTTAGCCACTACGAGCAGGTTCACTTAAAAAGCCGTTGCTGATAAAAGCACTTCTCTGTTCATCTACTCATGGTTTTCCTTAACATTAGCCAGGGGCAGCCGTGGTCTTCAGAGATACCAGAGTGCTCATTCCCCTTCGGAAAAGCAATGCAATCACTAGGTAATGTTACCATTACTGAAAAGGTTTGAAACGTTTTATGTTCCAAAACTTCCCCACGGAAGTTGAAGGAAGCAGAATGCTTAACTCTCACAACTGAACGTCATTTTATGAAAAATGCAGCCAAGGTAACAGCTGTGGCTGTGGTCACCTTATCAATTAAAACTGAGATGGGCTGGACTGGGCTGAGGTTTACCTCTAACACACTCCCCTGGTCTCCCCATAAGTTTCTGTTCTTAGGATCACCTAAGTGTAAAACTCCAGCTTCTACTGAATTTGATTAGAACATTGACTATCACACCATTCTGCCCGTACTATTTCCTTTCCTTCAACACATCAACTCAAACAGGTATGTCAATCCTCTTCCATAACTTTCAGACAACTTAGTGTGTGTCTCCTTGTCTTTTCTGCCAAGGAGAAAAGTCTATGACTTGGAAATGAGCAAAAGAGATTACTGGGATTACTGTGCATCTTTTCAGTGAAGACCCAGGCACGGTCCAGTGGACCCTCTGGGGATTACATTTTCTACAGGCGTGCAGCTCTGATTATCTTTCTATTAACTAAGTTGTTTTACAACTCTCTCAGGGTTGTCAATACTGATGGTAATGCAAATGGTTCTTGTCGAAAGCAATGAAAATTAAAGTTTGCCCAGTAAAGATATAATTCTGACTTATAGAAAAGATTGACCCCAAACATAAAATATGACTGCTCTATAAGAAATGAACAAGTTTTGCATCTATTAGAAAATTCATTAAAGCATTCCTGATTTCATGTTACTTCTCATTTGAACTAGTCTTAATATCATAGTTTCCTGCATTAATTAATGAGTTGAATAAAATATTTCATTTTGTATTTGCATGGGAGCCATATTATTAACTTCTGAAAATTACACTGCAACATTCTGACCATTTGGAAAATGAAGGAAATTTACTGAAGAAACACAAAAGATTTTAAATTGTATATTAAGCATCCTCCATAAAAACGATTTTAGCTATTTTCATCAACTCAGGCTCCAACCTCCAACCACACTGTTAGACCCACATGCTTGTGTTTCTTCCTACATTCCCCCATCCCTATGTATTTCCTATGTGTAGAATGCTCCTCATTAGCAAAAAGACTTAAAGAATTATTCTTCAAAACAAATATTTTTACTCCCTAAGAAGAATCCTAGTACCAACTTTAATTTGGAAGATACCTTGGTAAGCAAAATTGGAGATGATTGAAACAAAAAAGTAAGCCAGCATATCAACTGTTTTTACATACATGAAAAAATCTAAGGCCCAGAATTAATTTGCTCACATCTATCCAACTACTTAGTTCATTCATTATTAGAGAAAATTTGCCTCTTTTTTGCAACACATAAAATATGAGATCAGACAATTAAGTTCACAAACTTATCCTAGAAAAAATGCAACATACTTCACTGCTGAATATCTCTAAGGTCACCTTCAAAGTACTCCCCTTGGGAAGCTATGTACCAATGCCAGTGCATAGTCTACCTTTCAAAGCAATTTTGGAACTCTTTTTCTGGAATGGCCATCAGAGCTGAAGTCCTATGCTATGATCCTTGATGCCCTGAATGTCATCACAATGTCTTCCTTTCAATATTTCCTTTACCTTCAGGTAAAGAAAAAAGCCATTGGGGGGCCATATCAGGCGATAGGGAGGGTGTTTCTAAACAGTTATTTGTGTACTGGCTAAAAACTCCCTCACAGACAGTGCCTCGTGAGCCGGTTCATTGTCGTGATGCAAGAATCATGAGTTGCTGGCACAAAGTTCTGGTCGTTTTCGTCTAACTTTTTCATGAAGACTTTTTCAGCACTTCCAAATAGTAAACTTAATTGACTGTTTGTCCAGTTAGTACAAATTCATAAGGAACAATCCCTATGATATCAAGAAAGGTTAACAACATGATTTTGACTCTTGATTTGGACTGACAGAACCTTTTTGGTCATGGAGAATTAGCTGACTTTCACTGTACACTTTGACACTTTGTTTCAAGGTTGTATTGGTACACCCATGTTTTAGAACCAATGATAACACAGCCCATAACGTCATCTTGCCTCTCCAAAAGGTCTTGGCAAACTTTGACTCTCTTCTGCTTTTGTTTATCGGTGAGCTCCTTCGGGACCATTTTTGCACACACCTTTCTCATGCCAAGATTTTCGGCTAAGATTTTCCTAACTGTTTCTCTACTGATGTGTACATAGTCCGCTATGCTTCTTACAGTCAGTCAATGATGTACAATTCAATGGATTTTTGCAATGTTTTCAATCAGTTCTGCTCGTTACTGGCTTCCCTGATCTCTCTTCATCAGTGATGCTTTCTTTCCCCTCAGAAAAATGTTTAATCCATTTGTGCATTGCCATTTTCTTCATGGCATTATCTCCATAAATTTGGATTCACATGTCCCTGATTTCACTTCCACTCTTGCCAAGTTTAACAATAAATTGAATGTTTGTTTGTTGCTCTAATTCAAGTTTCGACATTCTCACGACAGCACAAAAAATCATGCAAAAATAATGAACACCACTCAGCAAGACAGTGCCACACATTGAAACAAACACAGCGGTGAGACACAGATATACCAAGGTTATGAAACTTTACCAAGTTGTTTGTACAGTGCTGCCAATGTAAGCATTCGGTGGCAAATTTGCAAACTTAATTTGTCAGACCTCATAATTTTAGACTGAACTAGACAAGTCAAATTAAGTATTAAAATGAAGTCATTTCAGTCTCATTAAAATTTCTACAGCAGGATGGTGGTAGTTTTAGTTAAATAAAGCATAAGTTAAATTCAGAATACATAGTAATATTTGATCCAATTTTAAACTGTTTTTTTCTGAACTGGAAATCTTCCTAGGGAGGAAAATGTTAATAGGTTAGATGTATAATTTAAACATTGTGAAGTTACTAAAAACAATTGTGTAAAACACTATTATTACAATATTATTTCTGAGGGAAAATATCAAAACCGGAAGAAACTTCCAAAATGTATCCTGAATGGTGTTTCTTTACAAAAAAAAGAAAAATAGGTTTATTTTCTAGTTGATGGAAAAAACAGAAATAGTTATAGTGATTTTGAAAACAACTTCTAGAAATTTTCAAAGGCCTGACAAAATAAATGAAATAAATATCTAGAATATATAGCTCACAAAAATAACCGGAATAAAATGCAAATAAAATAGCTAACATATATTCATTCAATTTCACAGATAGCTGCATAGCTTTGTTTCTTCAGAAATAGCATCCAAAATAAAAAAAGAAAAACATAAACAAGTAGTATATGCAATAATGGCAAATGCTAAGGGAGAAAAATAAAGCAGGAAAAGAATAAGAAGTGCTGGAGGCAAATTTTGGCCAAAGATGAACTCACTACAACAAAATTTAAACAAGGGTGCATAGTACTTAGTGATAAAGTTAGAAAGATACCCTTTATGGTAAGTATAAAACTCAAATGGTTACAGATAGAATATGAGGCTGAAAAGAGATATTACGTTTTCAGGCTACATATTTTCCTCAGCTAGTCAAAGTATAATGGCAAAGGCTTAGCATCAAACCCAAAGACACTGTGAGGCAGGCATGTCCAATGTGCAGCCTAGGATGGCTTTAAATGCAGCCCAACATAACTTGTTAAAACATTATGAGATCTTTTTGGCAATCTCTTTTTTATTAGCTCATCAGCTATTGTTAGTGTTAGTGTATTTTATGTGTGGCCCAAGACAACTCTTCTTCAATGTGGCCCAGGGAAGCCTTAGTTCAACAAGTAGAAAAATCTCTGTAGAGAAAATTATAAAACATACTGAGAGATATAACATTAAAGTAAACCTAAATAAAATGAGGAGTTAAACCATTTTCCTAGGTAGGAAAACTCTCTATCCTAGAAGTTACTTCTTCCCAAATTGATCTAGGGATTCAATGCAATTCTGTTCAAAATGTCCAAAGGTTACTTTAGGGACATTGTCACACTTATTCTAAAAACGTATACAGAGCTTACGACCAAGGTCAAGGCATAACTGAAGAAGAAAAGCAAGTTAAAGAAACTTGCCCTACCAGATACCAAGCCTTATTATAAAGCTATAATTAAGACAGGGTAGTATTGGTACCAAGATAGACGAATAGATCAATGGACTAGAACAGAGAGTCCAGAAATGGACCCACCAAGACAATATAATAAAGTGGGCACTGCTGAAGTAGAGAAAAGGTATTCTGAAATAATTTAGTATATCCATACGGGAAAAAATGAAAAGTTGGCTCCTACTTCACCTCATATAAGAATTCAATTTCATATAAATGTCTAACCACTATGCTATACACCTGAAACTAATATGAAATAATACCGAATGTCAAGTGTAACTGAAAATTTTTTAAAAATTCAATTTCAGATTGATTAAAGATTTATAAGGCAAAATATACATCTTTGAACAATGATATTAAGAGAATATCTTCATGACTTAAGAGTAGAAAGGGATTTCTTAAGCAAGGCCTAAAAATCAATAACCTTAATTAGAATTAAAACATTTAAGAACTTTCGTTCATTAAATGACACCATTAAAAGAGTGAAAAAATAAGCTACAAATTGACCAAGATGTTTATAATATATTAACTGTTGGTGGACTGGCAGTCAGAATATGTAAAGTCTGAATCAATAAGAAGACAAGCAGACCAACTGAGAAATAGTCAAAGGAATGAAAGAATGAAGAAAGAAGCAAAAAAAAAAAAGTCCATTAGAAAAGTCTGGCATTATCTCATAAAATTGGACACGGGCACATACAGTGATACAATGCTTCCCACTCCTAAGTATATACTCTAAGGCAAAATATCTCAAACTGTGGATGGTGACCCACTTATTTAAAAATGAAATAGAAGTGAATAGAAAAATCAAAATGCACTGCAATTAGTGAGGGTAAGCATTGCTTTGTGAAGTTGTTTCTTTGTGTGCTTGTTTGTTTTACACATTATGTGAGTGTTAATTGAACTGTGAAGACAAATATATTTTTTATTATGTATCTTGGGCAAAAATGTTTGGATACCACTGTCTACAGAAAATCTTACATACTCATAATGTGCACCAGGAGACAAACAGAAAAATGTTTATTACAGCAGTATTATGTTAGGTTATGATAGCAAAAATCTGAGATAAATGAAATGTGGTTTATTTGTATAACACAGTACATTAATAAAAATGAAAACTCTACTACAATATCAATATGGATAAAACTCAAAAACAGAATGATCGAAAAAAGTAAGCCCCAGAAGCATATACACTGTAAGAATCATGTATATGTGATTGAGAGATAAAGAAAAGCAAAGTGTTTAGGAGCACATACCTGGGCGCTCCTGTGGCAAAACTACAAAGAGAACCATGGGAATTACTCAGACAGAATTAATGTGCTGGTAACCTGGGGTCGGGGTGCAGAGGGAGGAGAGGCAGTACAGGTGGAGCCCTGGAGGTCTTCCAAGCTGCTGATCAAGTTTTGTTCCCTAACTTGAATGGTGAGTATGCAGGTGTTCATCTTATCATGATTCTTTACTCTGTACATACATGCTATGTACAACTATACATACCAACAACTGCACATCCATGTGTGCATATGTGATATATAATACATATCACAATTAAAATTTTAAAATTTAGAACAAAGATTGGCTAGTGTTATTTAATTCTACATATCACTCCAAAAAGTTTACTATTTGAAGGAAGTCTAGCATGATGGCTGATGCATAGAAGGTTTAAATAAATATGTAATTTATTCAGAAATATTTTAAAGCTTAAAAAGTTGGAGATCATGAGTACTGCTAAAACTGTCAAGCCTCTCTGTTGCCTCTGTCAGATCAACCGATGTCTCTAAGAACTCAGTAACAAAATCATGCAGATTTACCTCAGTATTTAATTAATGCCAGGCCCGCCATCACTCTGAAATTTCCTCTCTATAGAGATAGTTGGTAACTTAAAAAAATTTAATTGAATGAGTAATTTTAAGAATAGGGAAAAAATAGAGGTGGGAAACAATCCCAATTATAGGATTGCCTCTATAAATAATTATACCCAGACTAGGGAATACCCTGCAACCACCAAAAAGAACCAGGTAAGGTGGGCTGACACGTAAAGATGGTCCTGATATTTTGTTAAAGTAAGAGAAGGTGCAGAGGAGTTTATATGTTATATTAATAATTTCATTTGTATATGTATACCATATATACCTGGGTGCCAAAAATGTATACACATTTTATTAATAAGAGATGTTATCTATGTATTACTTTTCAAAGTGGAATTGAATTATGGTAGCAATGTGTAGTCTGTTTGCTCAAAAGATGGTGTTAATCAAATGAATTCTAGTGTCACCATACGACAGGCAGGACACTTAAAGAAGTACGGTTGTTGTTTGAGGAATGCTTTTGATGTGATATTTGAACATCAAGAACATTGTTTGAGTTTCCCCCATGTTCTCCTGACTTAACACCCCTTGACTTCTACCTGTGGGGGATCTTAAAGGGTGTGGTGTGCCATAGAAAAATGGCTACCCTGGCGGTTCTTAAGGAAGACATTGAAACGCCACGTGCAGTGATACAAGTGGACACTTTGGTCAACATGGCTCAAGCAGCAGTTCGCCATAATGAGAAGTATTTGGACGCTGATGGTACCCAGTTTGAGCACCTCCTGTAACTGCAAAGGTCAAACATGACTTGTATTCATCTTTTGTTATCAGTACATATTGAGTATTACCATTTTAATATAGTTTTTTGCTTTCTTAAAATGTGTATACATTTTTAGGCACCCTCTGTACACATACATAGGTGTATATACATAATGTAATATCAATTGTTAAATAAAGATAATAATAAGGAGTAATCCATTTTCTAATATGAAATAATAGGAAAATAAAATGATGACAGGGACTTCAGTTTAGTAATAATCTATATCAACTAACACAGTACTTTCTGATCCTTAAAGAGCTGGTTCTACCCTGTGAAGAAATGTTTGTTTTGCAAGGCTTGTAAATGCTGACCCACGTATTCTTCAAAAATAGCATCAGGGACACTGCTGACCATCTAGGCATTCCTTACTGGTGGATAATGCGTTGTCCCTCCCTCTCACCCTCACACAAAGTTGATTCTCTTCTTACATTATTACACTGACACTTGAATGAACTCTGATTCTATGGGTTTGCCCTAAAGTATCCCTGGGTGAGTTTATAGTCCTGAAGATAGCAATGAAAAAAGTTTTAACTGCCCCTCCCCATTCATTTGTACTTTCAATTGAGTTCACATCTGTCATAATAATTTACTTGAATATAAAATGTAGCAAAGCAAAATTGTTAAGAATTTTTCTCTCCTTTATGCACTCAGTTTTAGGAATCAAAAGCTAACATTTCAGATAGAATCAATTCTACGGGTTTGCAATAAAGGTGCAGAATAAAAAAAAAACAACACAAAGAATTAAAAGTCTTGTAAATAAAGTATTTGATGACTGGTCCCAATAAACCATACACATAACCCAAGATTACGCTTAGGATTGGAAGGCTGTCTATCCCTAAAGCCCAAACGGTTCTTCCGATTGACACACCTGAGATTATCATCGCACTGGCCTCTGCCCCCCTGCAAATGCAAAGAGAAAGTTCAAACGTTAACTTTAAGGTCAATGGCTTATTTCTAGATCTAAAAAAGTCACATTCCAAGGACTGTTTTTGAAAAGTGTCACCCTGAAAAGGCACGCTGTTCTAATTCAGGGCAGACTTAGGAAAATAAGAAACAGGGGTATAAATTGCATTGGTAGTAAACAGCATCACCAAGCAAGCCATCTCTTATTCCTTTTTCTTGCTTCACTCCCCATTATTCAATAGTGTTTCTTCTCAGCTACTTCTTCTCTATGGTGGATAAATAAGCAAAGTTCAGAAAATATCTGATCTATTCAAATTTATTTCTTGAGCTATCGGTCTTTCCACCACAGCTTTGAGTAATGACATTCTCCCAGTGTCTGTGTATCTCAAATTTCCCTGCATTCTATACACGCTTTGCAATCCATATGAGTTATTTTTTTCTAGATTAGGCATACCATTAGGAAAGGTACTAATTTAGTGTGCATAATGTCCATGGTGCTATTAGCTCACACCCTGTGAGTGTTTGTGTGGTGGGGTGGGAAATGATCACAACGGGGAAGAAGAAACTAAGGCAGAGTAGAGTATTGATGACTTACCAAGATTTTAAGGTAATATAACAACATGGAGGCACCACTGTTTCATAGTCCCTATTCTTCTCCCAGAAACTATATAGCATAGATAATACCCAGATCTTGGTAACAATGGCTGGGAACCATGGTAATAGGTGCATTAAAGACTGAGTGTGTAAGATCAGTAAACAAGTCTCTTACTCAATCCCATGGGCTGGACTAGACAAGTGATGCAAAGTCAAAGTGCTTTGAGATTGTTAAGCAATACTTATTTTTGTCTACAAATCCAATAAAATACATTTCTTATTCTAGTAACATCATGATAGACCTTCATTTCAATGATCTGTGACAAGAATACAGTAAGACCAAATTTTTCCAGTTTTGTATTCCTGTTTATCTTGTCAATTGCATTCATCTTTTTCTGCATTTTTCTGATAATAAAAAGAGCAGGAGGGCAAGTTTGATTGACAGCCATTCTTGGTGCAAGACTTTCACTCGATTGTTAAATATGTACCTCATTCTTTACAATGCATCTCCAGGACACAGCAGTCGGAAAGCCAGAAGACAACTTTCATCATTAGTGAACTTGCTAGAAGCTTTAGCAGGATGTTGCACAGTGAAGAAACCATTAATATTGAACCTAACTTTTCAACTGAGAAAGTTGGAAATGTAATGCAGTTTACTACACAGCTTACATTAGGGTACTTGGCGGAAAGCAGTTTAATAATACAATGAAAAATGGATACATACCCAATAGCTGCTTGTTTTAACCATGTATAAATTAACTGCTTTCAAGCATGGTATTAATGGAAACAAAAGACAAGAAAGCCACTTGCTTTTTATCTGTTTTTCCACAAAGTTGCCTGACTATTAATGCAACTGCTTCCTTTTTAATTAAATGACGAATTCACCTAATTGTCCAAAAGAATGAGTCTCACTGCTGTATTGAGTCGAACAGCCTGATTTTAAATAAACCCACTGGACACATTTGTCAATATTTCAAAATGTTGTTTTTAGTACTCATACAAATAGTGATATCGTACCTTTAATCCTTGTTTTTCATGTTGAACAGGTATATATTTACCTTTTCAGTTAAAACAAGGGAGATTTGGAGAGATTAAGTCAAGGGTAGTATCCATAATGTAACTCAGTATTTCTGCAATGAATTATAAGCATTATTTTAAAATTTTTAGAAGGAGTGTGTATGTCTAGTTTATATAAATCTACACACATATTTATACCTTTTTTCTTCCTAAATAACCAACTTTCCTTAAATGAGCAACTTAGACCTTAAATAAGCAAATTTCTTAAGCAATTTTCTTAAATGCTTTTGGAGGTAGGTTCAAGCTTTCAAGGCACTGTTTAATTACTGAATTTAATATTTACTATATTTACCCCAGTCATGCATCTGTAGCTCACTGAATGCCCATGATGTGCTATAGAAAAAACATAGGCCTTTTTTTTGGTGTCTGGATCACTCACATGTGAACTTCCCAAAGCCTATTTCTACTACTTGCAGCAAGCACAGCTGCTTAGGGACTCAGGTGAGCCTTATTTTCTCTCAAAATTAAAAATAAAAAAAATTTTGACTTCCTTAGAACTCCAGTTAGCAACACTCATTGGTTTTTTCACCTTTTTTCTCAATAAAATGAAATTCATTTCATTTTTAAGAATGTTTGTTGATTTTGATATTCTTCATAGATTTTTGGTATTAAAATGTCCCTATAAAATGATCATGAAAGCAATAGTGGTACCTGTATCCTTGTATGTAAATGTCCCCAACATGTTTGCTGGCAGTGACATTGTAGCACTCTAGCCAATACAGAGTCTGGGAAACATTGCTCTGTAGCCTTCCTTACCTTTTACAGTTCATTATTGTGCTTACACAAATTTCTGTGATAGTGTGATCTCATCTGAGCATCCACACTGGACCACATGATTCTTGAGAGCCCTGAAGATCATGTTCATCTCTACATTTTCTATGATACCCAAATCCAGCATTATCCTTAGAGAAATTTCTATGAATGCTATGAAAAAAGACCCATACATATGCTGTCTATAAAAGACCCACTTCAGATTAAAAGAGGCACACAGACTGGAAGCAAAGGGGAAAAGACACTTCATGTGAATGGAAATTTTAAAAAACTTGGGTAGCAATACTCATATCAGACAAAGCAGACTTTAAAACAAAGATCATAATATGAGACAAAGAAGAACATTCATAATGATAAAGCAATCAATCCAACAAGAGAGTATAACCCTTGTAAAATCAGAAATGAAAGGAAAAATGACAACTGACACTACAGAAACACAACGGATTACAAGAAAACAGTGTGAACAATTTTATGTCAACAAATTAGACAATCTGGAAAAAAATGGATAAATACCTAAAACATGCAAGATAGAATAAAAAAGAAATAGAAAATCAGAACAGATCAATTACTACTAATGAAATCAAATGAGTAATCAAAAAACTCCCAACAAACAAAAGTCTTGGACCAGACGGTGTCAAAGGTGAATTTTACTGAACATTCAAAGAAGAATTAACACCTATTCTTCTCAAACTATTCAGAAAGAAATTAAGAGAAAGGAAAGCTCCCAAGCTCATTTTATGAGGCCACAATTACTCTGGTTTCAAAACCAGACAAGAACATTACAAAAAAAAGAAAATTACAGGCTGATATCCCTAATGAACACAGATGGAAAGATCCTCAACAGAATATTAGCAAACCTAATTCGGCAATACATTAAAAAGATCATACACCTTGATCAAATGGGATTTATTCCTGTGATGCAAGGTTTGTTCAATATCCGCAAATCAATTACTGTGGTATACCACATAAATAAAATGAAAGATAAAAATCATATGATCATATCATAGGTGCAGAAAAAGCATTTGACAAAATCCAACGTACATTTATTAGAAAAACTCTTACAGCAAAGTAGGAATAGAGGGAACATAACAACATAATAAAGGTCATATATGACAAACCCACAGTTAACATCATACTCAACAATGAAAGATTAAAAGCGTTTTCTTTAAGATCAGGAACAAGACAAGCATGTCCACTTTTACCACTCTATTCAACAAAGTATTGGAAGTCCTAGCCACAACAATCAGAAAAGAAAAAGAAATAAAAGGCAACCAACTTAGAAAGGAAGAAGTAAAACTCATTATTTGCAAATGATATGATACTTTATAGAGAGAACCTTAAAGATTCCACTAAAAAATTATTAGAACTGATAAATAAATTCAGTAAGGTAGTAGGATAGAAAATTAATATTCAGAAATTAGTTGCATTTTTATACATCAATAATGAACTATCAGAAAGAGAAATTAAGAAAATAATCTTATTTATAATAGCATGAAAAAAATACCTAGAAATAAATTTAACCAATGAGGTGAAAGACCTATACTTGGAAAATTAGAAGACATTGAAGAAAGAAATTTAAAAAGATACAAATAAATGGAATCATATACCATGCTCCTGGAAAGGAAAAATTAATATCATTAAAATGTCCATACTACTCAAAGCAATCCACAGAGTCAATGCAATCCCTATCAAAACACCAATGGCATTTTTCACACAACTAGAACAAATAATCTTAAAATTTATATGGAATTATAAAAGACCCCATATAGCCATGGCAACCTTGAGAAAGAAGAACAAAGTTGGAGGTATCATGCTACCTGACATCAACCTATAGAAAAAGGCTATAGTAATCAAACAGCATGATAGTGTCATAAAAACAGACACACAGATTAATGGAATAGAATTGAGAGCTCAAAAATAAACTCACATCTATATGGTTATTTAAACTATGACAAAGGAGGTAAGAATATACAATGGGGTGAAGACAGTTTATTCAATAATTGGTATTGGAAGTACTGGACAGATACAATTTTGGGGAAAAAAAAAAAAAAGGAAGAAACTAGACCTAACCCTCTTACATTGTATACAAGAATAAACTAAAAATGGATTAAAGACTTAAATGTAAGACCCAAAACCATTAACACTTCTAGAAACTAAAACTGTTTACACCGCAAAGGAAACTACCAACAAAACGAAAAGACAATCCACAATATGGAAGCAAACTAAGTGCCCATTAATAGACATTTAAATAAAGAAGAAATGGTACATACATGTAATGGAATATTACTCTATCATGAAAAAGAATGAAATCTTACCATTTGCAACATGTGTGGACCTAGTGGGTATTATGCTAAGTGAAATAAGTCAGATAGAGAAAGACAAATACCATATGTCTCATTTATATGTGGAATCTAAAGAACAAAGTAAATGAACAAACAAAATGGAAACCCCACAGATTCAGAAAACAAACTGATGGCCGCTAGATATGGGGGCTGGATGAAAATGGTGAAGAAGGCAAGAAGTACAAATTGGTGGTTAAAAAAATAATCATAGGGATACAAACTATAGCATAGGAAATATAGTTAATAATATTGTAATAACTATGTATGATGCCAGGTTGGTACTAGATTTATCAGGGGGATCACTTTGTAAGTTATATAAAGTTCTAACCACTATGATATTCACCTGAAACTAATAAAATAAGAAAAAAAATTGAAAGCAGAATCTTGAAGAGGTATTTGCATAACCACGTTCATAGCAGCATTCTCCACAATAGCCAAGATGTGGAAGCACCCAGGTGTTCATTGGCAAATGAATAGATAAACAAAATGTAGTATATACATACAATGAAATATTATTCAGCCTTAAAAAGAAAGGAAATTCTGAAATATGCTATGACATGGATGAACCTTGAGGACATTATGCTCAGTGAAATAAGCCAGTCCCAAAATAGTAAGTATTATAGGATTCCACTTGCATGAACTATCTAGAGTAGTCTAATTCATAATGACAGAAAGTAGAATGGTGATTGCCAGAAACTAGGAGAGAGAAAAAGTGAGGAGTCATTGCTTAGTAAGTACAGAGTTTCAATTTTGCAAGATAAAAAAGTTCTGGAGATGGTTACACAAGAATATGAATAGATTTAACACTACTCAACTATATATTTAGAAATTATTAAGATAGTAATTTTTATGTTCTATATTTTTTACTATGATAAAAGTTTTCAATGAATGGTTTAATGAGTAAGCAACATAAACACATTTTTAACAATAAATAGAAAATCTAATGATTTATGGTATATCATGTTTTAATTTATTGGTTAAAAAAATAGTAAGTCTACAGTGCTATGCTGTATAATTTGCGGCTATAGATATATTGAAATACAGGTAGATGTCACGTGTTCTCGGTATTTGTTAAACTCAGAATACAGTATCATGTTTGGCACTCTGCAGTTTTAAGAACTGTGAAAAAATCAAAAGCTTCTAGAAAAAGAACAAAACATTCAAAGATAACAAGACAGAAAATAATGGAAAACATGTAAAAAATAAATTATTTGAAGATTGGATCATTAGAGCAGACAAATGCTCACCTTACAGGTGGAATAGGCTTAAACTGCAGTAAGAGAGATTTAAGAAGACCCACAAAAGACACCAATGAAAATTTTAGATTTTCTATTAAAACAGAAGAATAGAGTGCGAAAGGCATGACAGCATTCTGAAAAATATAACTTTGCAGTAATAAGGAAAATTTTCCAAAATTCGAAAATAAGGCAAAGAAAAGGATAGTGCCTGTTCTTACAATGTAATATGAAGCACTGTGTAACAGACCCACTCAAGGATTATTTAAATTTCTAGGAGAATGTACCTTTGTTTGATTTAACATTATTTTATATTGGTAAGTGCCTGCTCTCTGTGAAATTAGATGTTAATTTGCAAATTTCTGTTCATATAAAAGATAATACAAATGATTACAGTTTTATTACTATGTAGCACATTAACCAGTTTGATATCTAACTATACGATCTTATTTCAGCATTCTACGTGTCATTGATTACAAGTACTAAGAGTCTCAAATTCCCCTTTTAATCAGATTTACCATCCTATTGGTCCCTTCATCAAAAAGTAAAATAATTATTTAACACACACTCACTATGGCAATGTATGAGTCATGTTTTTAACTTTTTGAAAATTATACTCTTACCTAATGCTACTATTTGATGATTTCATTAAGATGGCATCTTTGTGATTCAGAGAGTAAGTGGATATAGACAAATACAACTCTTATGGATCTATGTATCACTGAACAAAAGAAAATGGGAATATAAAAACAAAGTCCCAAAGGAGTTCCCACTGACCAAATCTGGGACCATCTGTACAATTTCAAAAATGAAAGTAATAGCACATAAGTAATTAAAATAAGAATCCAAGAATATATGCCAATGTAAATAAATGAATAAATGAATGAAGGAGAAAGGAAGGCTCTTCTTCACATTATAATGTAGAATAAAAGACATAGAAATTCACCTTTTAAGCATTTAACAATCAATAAATAACTGATTCAGGCATGAATCATCAATGCATGCTAAGAGTAGTAGATGAAGTTTTCATAAGGATATTTACATAAACTCAAATATCTCCCCATAAATTAGTTATAAATTACAAAGTGATATACAATTACAGAAACATACCTTAATATCAGAAGATATATGTCCTAAGAAGGACACAATTACCCTTCAACAGTATTCCTTCTCAAAAATGCAAAACCTATATAATCACAAGAAAATATCAAACTAACCCAAATTGAGGGGACATTCTACAAAATAACTAACCAGTGTTCTTCAAAAGTTTTCATGTCATTTTATGGAAAGTAAAAAGGAACCCTTGTCACTGTTGGTGGGAATGTAAATTGATACAGCTACTAGGGCAAACAGTATAAAGGTTCCTCAAAAAATTAAAAATAGAACTACTATATGATCCATCAAATTCCCATTACCATGTTCCCACATCTGTATATAAATCCAAAGTAAATGAACACAGGATCTCAAAGACCTCTTTTTAATTCCATGTTCATTGCAGCCTTATTGACAATAGCCAGGGTGCAGGAAAAACCCAAGTGTCCATCAGTGGATGAATGGATAAAGAAGATTGGTATGTCTATACAATACAGTATTATTTAGTCAAGAAAAAATGGAAATTCTACTGTTTGTAATAACATGAATGGAAGCTAAGTGAAATAAGCCAGACAGAAAAAGACAAATACTGAATGATCTCATTGATATGTGGAATCTAGAAAAAACTGAACTACTAGAAACAGAGAACAAATTGATGGTTGTCAGGGGCTGGGGTGTGAGAAAATAGGGAAAGAGTTTGTAAAAGAGTATAAATATTTAGCTGTAAGATGAGTAAGATAGGAGTATCTTATATACGACGTGGTGTCTATAGTTAGAAACACTGTATTGTATACTTGAAATTTCCTAAGAGACTAGAACTTAAATGTTCACATACACACACACACACACACACACACAGAGAGAGAGAGAGAGAGATTTTAAAAATATATTATTTTTGACAAAGAAAGGCTAAGGTACTGTTCCAATGAAGGACACTAAAAGTATATGACCACTGAACGCAATGTGGTTCCTGGACCAGATTCTGAGTGGGGCGAAAAATATACAAAGACCTTGTTAAGAACAATGAGTGGAATTACAACATTTGAAAATGCATTTTAGATTAGATTACAATATTAGATCCATGTTAAATTTTCTGAGCTTCGTCTCGTTGTTATGAAATGCACACTGAGGTATTTAGGGTTAAAGGAGCATGCTGCCTGCAACCCACTCTCAAACAGTTCATGAAAAAAATTATATCTATATTTAAATTGTCTATCCATCAATCTATCTACCTACATACATACATTTATCCATTTATGTGTATACACACACATACAGTGAGAGAGAGGGAGGGGGGAGAGAGAGAGAGAAAGTGTGCATGAGTGCACTAGGAATTGATAAAATAAATGTTGTAAAATGTTAACAGTGAACTAGGTAAAAAGTATATAGAATTCATTGTACTATTCTTGTAAATTCTTAGTAAGACAGAAATAATTTCAAAATCAAATTTAAAAAAACAAAGTTGGCTATCAGTGACTAAGACATCTAAAGAAATGGAAAGTACATAATAATTTCCCATGATGTATAATAAAAGGAAGAAATTTTTTTAATCTAATGATACATACTAAATATTGAGAATTTATATTTGTGGGTTTAAAAGAAGGTTTGAACATTTAACAGGTTAATATTTCTGTTGCATCCTGAAAATACAAGAATATAGTGGTCAAAAAGCAATCTTATGCAAGAAATCTAATTTCTGGAAAAACTGAAAGCAAGGATGACCTCAATAGGACTTTGCAGTATAAATTATTCTCACATACAAGTAGTAAGAATTATTAACATGAACAATTAGAAAATACCAGAAAACTGCTGTCAGTTCAATGATTTTTAGGGAAATGCAATAGACTCTCAGTTAAATGGAACGCTCAAAAGCAACTGGCAAAACTCTCAATAGATTTTTTTGCGCTGGTTGTTTGTGTTCTTGAACTGAGAGTCTACTGTGAGTGAGCTTTTCAAAAGTTAAATTTCCCTTAAAACACTGCAAGCCTATTGATAGATGAAAATTCTGAAAAAATTACAGTCTAAGATGACTAAGAAGAAAAACAAAGTGTTCTCATTTAAAAGAAAATAACAATGGATAATTTCAAGGTGAAATAAAAATATTAAAAGAACAGGAGTTTCTTATTTGTTTTTGTTTTATAATCAGGTTAGGGAAAATGCTCATTTTGAATAAGCTCTGCACACAATGACAGGTCTGACAAGAATCCTAAATTATGAAGGGAATTTGTTAATGAATTCACAACAGCTTAAATTAGTTTTCTAAGGTCTTAAAGAACAGAAAAGATGCTAGGGGATTGAAAGAAAACAAATGTAATTGTATCATTTAAAGAGTTGATTGAAGCAATTAACATCAAAGAAGTCACAAAAAATAGCTTGCAACATAGCAAAAAACAATGGAAGGAAACTATATAAATGAATAACAGGTACCCTGTCTCCACCAAGGAAAGTCCATAAGACATGAAATGGATTAGATTTTCAAGGGGGAGACCATCAGTTGCCTCACTGAGCTCTTTGAAGGTAAAGAGATGTCTACTCAACTTTGAGTAAAACATTACAGATATCTAGCAAATGTGTGGTAGTAAAGAAGGGCAAGAAGGAAAGGAGGGAGGGGAAATGGAATATATTAATGGAACATGAATGCACTACTGTCTGACTTACACAAAACACTCAATTTAATGCCTAATGAACGTCTACGAACTTCATTTAAACTGAAAATATAAGTAAAGCATAATGGTGTCTAACAATGACCCAAGTATAATTTTGAATAAATGCACTCTGTTATTCAATATTCAATAAAAAACCAGATAAATTCAGAGGGAAAAAAATACTGTTTCAGTGTTCTGTTTCAAACAGAAAATTCACACTAGAAAACAATTCAATTCACAGAAATGCTATGGTTCGGAAGGCGATGACAGAATGGGTTGTTTACTCTCTCTGATCAATATATGCAGGATGTATTTTTATTCAGTATAAGAACTGGCCTGTAGTCAAGAAATATAAACAAGCTGTAGTTACTAATCTCAATGACATCTTGAGGAATGACAAATATAAATGAGTGACTTAGTGCAAACAGTGCAAGTTGTGAAAGGATAATACCCAAGTCTGACTTCCCGAAACAAACTCCCTATAAAAAGGAAGGTAAAGATGCCTTTACCATTCAAAGAAATATATCAAGGCTAAAAGGATAAATGACAACATTGTGAATTTAAGAGCTCACTTCTGGAATCATCTTCGAATTATTTTTATAAAGTTGTCACATCTACAAAATGTGTTATATTATAAACGCTTCTCTGGTAGAGATTTACCTAAGATGCTGATAGCATATTTTATATCTCCTATACAAATATCTAAAACATACTGTCTTGGGAGTTCCCTGGTGGTGTAGTGGCTAGGCTTCGGCACTGTCAACGCTGTGGCCTGGGTTCGATTCCCAGACAGGGAACTACCCACATAAAAAAAAAAAAAAAATACTGTGTCTTAAGTTGTCTGCAGTGTACCAGGTACACTCCAGAAAAATATAATAAAGAATAAAGCAATCCTTAAATCCCAAGAGTAAGTAATCAAGATGCCAGGATCATGCCCCACGTGGTTAGTAAAATATCCTACAAATCCATTAATGGCCTGAATGAAGATAATCAAAATAATCAGACCAGCTGATTTCACGGCCTCCCGTAGGTTTATTTTGAAGATACAGATATAAAATAAGTATCATGAAAACTCACAAAAGCATTCCTACTGTTGCCCCACCAGCCCTTCATGGCAAAACATTTTTTAAAATTCATTTTTTTTTTTTTTTAGAAATTAAAGCAAGGCATCTTTCAATTACTACCTAAAGGACAAAAGAATTTTGATGGGAGCCCTTTTTCCATCCAGAGAAGACCCTCAAAGTACCCTTCCAAATAAAAACTTGACAATTTAGAGTAACTATTTTACTCCGTATTTTTTCACTTAGATTTCTTAAATTTATTGGTAAACTCATGTTTCTTGAATGATTTCTGTAATTGAAAACTTTGATCAGTGAATACAGACAACAAAGGGGAAATCATGACAATGAGAAATTAGAGACAGGAAGTGAGTACTGTACTTAATCATTGTACTTGCTCCATCACAACAGAAGCTCATGACCTAGATCAGAAATATCTTTCTCACATTGACAAGGATGAAGGAGCTCCACAAGCAGATGATTGGCTGTGATTGACGTCTGCACTGGGTGTGGTTGGAAATTACTGAATAATTCACCAAGGACTTGAAGGCTTGAAACTCTTTGCTCTTCAACCTCAACTGACAATGTAATGACTAAATCTATGGGCAGTTAAGCCATATAATACAAGAGAGAGATTGATTTAATCAAAAGGAAAATTTTGCTGATACCTCCCCCGCAAAAAAAGAAAGAAAGAAAGAAAGAAAAACAATCCCCCTTGTCAGTTTATTAATCAAACCTGAAGGAACTTTCTCGCACCCCAGAATTCTGCATCTTTTAGCACATGCTTCTTTCCTCTAGTTTGAAAATACAGTGTTCATTTGCTTTTAAAGCATAATCACTATTTACATTAATTCTAAGAAGGAAACTGGCTGCCTAATTATGATATTGATGTTTTCTTTGTCTAATTGGGTAGGTCAAGGCACTAATTTAATTCAGAGATGTGGCATGTTTTTATAGACTTTGGTGAACTTTAATTGCTTATAAACGTTGGATTATAAAACCATGAGCCTTCACTAGAATCCTGTTCAGCCCCATATGCTTTCAAATTTGACAATATGTTGTCCATTTCCCGAGAATCCCTCATTCGAAATGGCCCGGAGGGTAAGAAAGAAAGGAATAACACATGTGGCTCACATAGCTGAAGTCTATTAAGATTTTTGCTGTTGACAGCACATAATGAATTATTGTCAGGAAAAAAAATATTGTGAATAAGCTCTTTCTTCCATAGCAATAAAATTGAAATACAAAGACACTACAGCTCAATACCCTGTAGTCTCATTGTGAAAGTTAGATTATATTTAAATGATGCTCATGAGTCCATAGCCAGCCCTACAGGAAGTGCACAAGGAAACTTTAGTGCTCTGGCAGCCTGAAGTGGAGCAGGCTGAAGCTCAGGAACTCTCAGGAGTTACCTGACAAAAGGCCAAACTGGCCTCAGGCGGGAGCTGGTCCCTGCCTTTGACCAGAAAACCCCTCCCAGAGCTTGTTCTGCCCTCTCAGGGCTGCACAAGGGGAAGTAACACCTTCCTCTGGGCTCCTGCACAGCCATCCATCTCAGGATGCAGGAACTGGGTGGTGTCAGGCCTCCGTGATCTAAGTGACACTAAGAAAGAAAATTGGAACTGGGAAGAGCATCACGCTTTTGCTGCCAGACTAGAGCCAGGATTTCTGGAAGCCACACGTTACCACCCCCAAACAGGCATTCAGATTCCCTCAGCAACAACCATGATTGTTTTGAAAGTGCAACTGTCTCTTCATCCCATTTCCTGTGGTTCATCCCACCAAAGCCATCCTGGACTCTACAATGACCAGCACTCAGGTCAATAATTCTGACTCCTTGTTGCCCAGGCCGCAACTTTAACACCAAGCCCTGTCTGACTGTCAAGCATAGATTCTTTTGTCCCAAAGGCAGGGACTCAAACCCTACCTCTGCCCCTTAAGAATGGTGGTTACCTAGCAAACTGAATTTCATTATAACTAAGGGACTCATATCCATTTAAAATGTTGGTTGTTTTATTTTTACTATGAGGCACTTTGATACATGTTCTGGAACATGCTGACATGTATGTGAACAACTTGATAGGAAGATTTTTGTCTGCTCTTATGTCTATTACTGCCACTTTTTTTGGTGCTTGGCATATGTAAACATCACATTTTAATTTTTTTTAATGGCGCTGATTGCCGTGTGGGAATGAGGCGGCCAGTAAGGAGGCTATGGCAGCCTCACATGCGGGATGGCAGTGCCTTGGATGTGTCTGCTAGACGGAGATGATCTAGAACCTGCTTTCAAGGTGGAACGGACAAATCCTGTTGATGGAAAGGAAATGAGGATGACAAAAGCCAGTCACCTACAACAGGAAGGAACAGGCCCACACAGCAGCAGAGAGCGGCAGCCTCAGCAGCCACGGAATAGAGCAACTCTGGCAAAGCAGGCAGCAGGGCAGCCCTATCAGGACCATGTAAACACGTGGGGCTTCCCAGAACTATGCAGTGAAAGGGCAGGGGTTAGAGGTGGTGGAAGAGCAGGGCTCTCGGTGTCTTTAGAATAAGTGGGAGGGGGCTCAATTCACTTTGACTGGACCCGGGGGCATTCTGGAGCTAAGCGACACTGGCTCGCACAAGTGATTGTTAAATATTCAGGAAGTGTACAAGTCCCGCTGGTCACTTGAAGTTGCCCGGGGTTGGGCATATTTACACCACGGAAACTGGCAAACACTACAGATCAGGGCTCTTCCTGCCCCCCCCCCGCCCTTCTTGGCCACCACCACTGGCTGTCACACATTACCAGCACACCACTGAGGGGACTCCACAAGCCGAAGATCTCACAAGTCTGGCAGATACTTGATTTACTCAACCATGCTGTTCTCTCTTCCAGTGAGCAAAGAATGTGGCTGATTCTCCAAAATGTAGAACCTTTTGGAAAATTCTTTGAAGTGCAATGTCTATTTGTTCTCTCCAATGATGTTTTTTTGAAGCTAATATTAAAACCTTCTTTTATCTGGGGGCACATATTGCACAGGAAATATTTTGAATTCACAAGGAAAGCTGGTCCGGAATTTAAAACATCACACAGAACCAGGCTATAAAAAAATGTGCTCAGTAACCAAGTAATCAAGCATTACTTTTATTTTAATTTATTCTTCTGATAAATGTTTTATAATATTTTTGTGACCTGATCCTATTCTGATTGAACTAACCACAGCAATATATCATTGGCAATATATAAATAAAATATAATTAAATGCTTTTTCATTATTTCATCAGATTGTGTATTACTGTTGGTGACAAAGAACTATCTATGGTTTTACAAAGAAGTATTGGGGCCCAGGGCAGGCTGCCTCAAAATACCCCACCAGGATATACTGATGACTTTGAATTAAAGTTACTTGACAGGCAGCTAGAACGATGAGGGCACGCTGACCCTCCCTTGTCTCCTTAAATACAGAAAATAAACCTCCCCTGTGAAAGGTGCTCTCCTGCTCTAGGAGGCTAGGAGAGACACTTTATTGCTAGAGTGAAGGAATCCAGGGCCAAAGAGCTTACCTAAACAAACTTCATTACTGCTTTACTAATTTACTATCCAGGACCAAACTTTGTTTAGGTTCCTCACTAATGAGCATCCATTTCTTTACAAATTCATTGTTTCTTTGTCTAAAACATGCTGGCTGGTTCATCATTTCAAAGAACATCATCTATGATTCCCCATACATATGTATTAAATTGGTTCTTCTCCTATCAATCTGGTTTTGTGTTAATTTTATTAGTAGTCCAGTCGTAAGAACTCAAGACAGGTGGTGGTGGGAGGTTCCCTATTCCCACTGAAACCAAAAAGAAGAAAATTAAATCTAGAATTATAGCTCCTAGATAATCACTGTACAATTATAGGTCAGAGGGCAGAAAACGACACCCTAGGGACTAAATTCAGCTGTGCCCATTCATTTACATATTGTGGGGAACTATTTTTACCCTGCTCCAACCAAGCTGAGTAGTTGCAACAGAAACCATGTGACCCACAAAACCTAAAATATTTACTACCTGGCCCTTTACAGAAAAAGCTTGCTGACCTCCAGTTTTATTTTGTTCTCTTAACACAGAGATATAATTCACAATAAAAAGAGGGTGATATCATACATATTCTTAATAGCCTACTTTCTTCTCCCATTTATACTCTAGAGTGGATGTCCTTCCGTGTCATTAAATGTTATATTGCATTATTTTCTACAGTCATGTAACATCCATTGTCTTGATATAACAAATTTACTTAGGTTGTTGCCTATTATTCTTTTAGGTAATAAATATCCTTCAGTCTGACCCTTTCCTTTTATCTCTATTTCCTTAGAGATAAGTTAGCATCATTTTCTAATCCTTAGGGCAAATTTCTAATTGTACAATTGTTGGATCAAAACCGCCCACACAAAAAAAAGTTTTAAGATTTCGTAAGTTTTGCAAAGCTGCTCTATGAAGAAGTTTTTCCTATAGACTATTACTTTCTTATCTCAAACAATTATTACCAGGCTAATAGGCAAACACTTGTACACTGTAAAAGTGCTTTATAAACATGAGTTATTTTAATGTTTCCGTGTTAAAATAAGTTGCTTAGGTTGCCTTTTCTGGGCTAATTGACAACTTGCAGTTAGCACATAAGGCCCTCCGGTGAAGCTTTTAGGAAAAGGAACATTAATCCCTGCCTACTTTGCCTCCTCAGCAGACAAGACAGAAAAGCCAATGGGTGATGGGCAGGGTCTCTGGTGAAATGACTGCTTCCTGCCAGACTTCCCACACAACAGCCTTCAGAATGCAAAACGCCCAACGCATCCTTGATTGGCGAAAGAAAGATATGGATTGCTCCTGAAGAGGGACTGTGTAAGGGCTGCATAAACGATGACAAAGCATTTTTAGTAAAGTATTAAGGGAAGAGGAAATTCTTTCTATGTAAGCTCCTAAAACATGTTACTTATTTTTATTAATAAAGATATCAATTAATTGACCAGCAATTGATGCCTTACAAATTCAGAAATGACTAGGTAAGTAGCCAGAAACCAGCTGCAGTATACTTCATTTATTTAAGGCTCCCCTTCAGGCCTGCTTTAAGTTTGTTTTATGAGACTGATGATATTAAAATAGCTTGAACATGAAAGTTTTAAAACATATTAGAAGCTCAATGTAGAAATCTGTAAACACAGATAAGTAAATATGTGAGGATCGTGGAAGTGACTCCTCTAGCATTTGTATTTCTTTACTCCAAGACGCCTTCTCTGTTTTTAGTTGTGTTAGTGTCCTCTAGTGGTCAGAGTGGTATATGCAGTTTTATTGAATCATTCCCTGCCTTCAAAATGTGCCTCACTGACCTTCAAAAAAAAAAATCAGCCTATCAATAGAAGCATCAAATTTTTTAAATGCTGCACCCACAATAGAAGAACATACAGGAAAAAAATGCAAAAAATTAATCATACATTATTAGAAGAAAAACTTTGTACGTTAACGGAAAATTTTGAAGAAAAACTTCTGAGGTCAAAGATGGAGTTGAGAATATTGTGAAAGCTCTGCACCTAATTCTCAGAACCATAAAAATGCACCTATAATTTCAGAAGTTCACATAGTACCCCAAAACTCTGCATCCTAATTTAAAGGTCTGAGGTTTATCTATACATGTCCTGGGTTCCCAAGGTCAAAAATCCTATGTAAAATTCTCAGTTTAAACTTCACGTTGGAGAAAGATATGTACAGTATGACAATAGACAAAAAGAGACTATATAGTTTCTATGTGTACATAATTAAAATATACAAATTATGGAAATGATGAATATTGATTTCATGGTACTCTCTCAGAGCAAGAGAGGTAATGGGATGGAGGAAACTAAAGGTGGCCAGAATTTTATCTTGTAGTATATCATTTCTTTAGAAGTCATTTAAGTATAAATGGCTTAATGTTTAATAAAGCTTAGTAGCAAATACATAGATAATGAATTTCCATAGTATTGGACATACTTCCTAAATTTAAAAAGTAAAATTATTATATTTTCATATTATAATTTCATTGTCATGGAAAAAGGGTTAATTTTCAAAAACGTGCAAATGTAAGTTCATGTTCTGCAAAACAAATTTAATTCTACTCTGTATAAAATCAACTGAGCTTATTTTAAAATGTTAGCTAAAATAGTAATATTAAAAAGGAAACCACTGTTCACTTCATAGAATCCTTAAATAGAAAAGCCTTTATTTTTCTGGTTATAATTTGATTTTTTGAATAAAGAGGAAACAGGGAAAATTCTTCTGAAACTAATGTGATATCGGAGCAAAACTTATTATTGATCCCTATTCATTCTACTATAAAATATAATGAGAGTTTAGATAAGGTATTATTCTCTTTGGGGATTTCACATATCACCAAGTCAGTGTGAAGCCGACTATGCCATTGCCTGAGAGTCTGAACCGAAGAGCCGATTAATTGATTCATGCCTGTAGCTGCACTGCCGCATAGCATCCCCGAACGTTCAGATGCTGCAATCAGATACATCTCATCACAATGCAAGCCAGCAGAGTCTGAAGCCTCCCTTAATTTAAATGGAATGCTGGAAGAATGAGGCAGCTCAGGCAATACAGAAGGCTGGTAGGAGAGAGCATCAGCTCTGGTTCACCTGCCAACTGACAGAGCTGACAGGCTCTAGACATCCTGGGGAGATAAATCACGACCATGGCATCAACCCATCTGTTGGACAATATATATCGTTGGCCTGTGAGCTCAGAAATAGGCTCCAATCCTCCCTGCCCTCCATTCTTAAGAGAAAAACAGTGTTAATTTAAGATCTTAGTTGGGCCATGGTATTGAGGTTGGGGGAAGAACTTCCAGTGTTAGTTAGGAAAAGGCATAAACCTTTGTGCTTCTCTGACAATGTTCTCCAGCCTCATTTGGTTTCTAAGAGGTGCTGTCCTTTCTGCCTTATCTCATTAAAATGACTTCCCCAGCAGCTGGGCCCTGCTTCTCACCTACTAATGAACTCCTTCAACAGCCCCCTCTCACCTCCCAGCCAAAGCCTACTTTCTGGCTTCGGAAAGGAAGACCTGACCTAGGGTACAGCATTGGACCACTTCACTAGGTCTCGGCGTGGGGGTGGAAGGGAACCAGCTTACTCACCCCCTTTTTTCCTTTGGGTTTATCTTTCTTTTTGCTACTAGCATGAGAATATCTAAAGGAACTTTTTAAAGTTAGTCCTTTGACACTTAGAAATATTTTCAGCCTTGTGTAGTTCAGGACTGCCACGACCAGCGCAGGGAGAATGGAACCAGAGGGGAGGCAACGGGAAATTAAGAAAAACACACAGACACACACAGACATAGCTAAGCTGGGACTGGTGGTTCCCTATACTGTGATGGAGACACAGAGACCCTTCAGGTCTGCAGGTTTATTTTAAATCCCAAGAACAACAGGGGGTGTAACTTTTTAATTGCAAAACAATGTTGCCAACCCCCATTCTTTCATCCTGAGTCAACAACTTTGCGATTCCTCTGCCTGCAGGCCATGTTGCTTTCCTCCTTCCCCTTAGCCAGCCAGAAACCACATTCTGAGCAGTGTCCTTGTTCACCGAGTTCTGGACAGCCTTGCAAGACCCTTGAACTTGGGATTCCAAGTACATAGGTAGCATTGCTAAACCCATTTTCTCAAAACGCTGCCCACACAGGACCATTCATTAGGTCTACAAATTCCACATAGGATGTCGGAACCAAACCCAAATAGTAATAAACAGTATTCATGGACCCCGCCTCACCTTCAGTGAGTGTATCTCCCACTGGGATGCTAATAGAGGTGGCTGTGATCCCAAGAGGCAGCTGTTCAAAGATCTGGTGAGCTTGAGTCCTGGCCTAATATCAACTCAGAACTGGCTGACATACACTCTTGGAACAGTTTTGAATGGACTGAAGGAAAAATAAGGATTAAGGCAAAATGGAAATGGGGATAGCCTGGATGCTACCACCATCTTAAAGTGTGGACCCATCAACATGGCTTTCCCCAACAGATGGTATTTCTGAAACACCTACATTACATCTCTGAACATTTGGGTATTTTGAGTGATTTTTTAAACCTTGCTTACATTTAAGCTACCTCCTGAAGCAAGTGTCATCCATCCTAATTGATTTGCTTCAAAACCAATCTTGTCCTTAAATTATTCCTGCAGACAAACTGATGGTGAATATCAAAATAATAGGTCAATATTCAGCTTTAGACTAGTACAATCAGCATAATTTACCATTAAATTTTTTAAAAAGTAAAGCAAATAATCTTATCTCAAGTTGAATGAAATTCAATATGGAATTTCCTTCTCATGAGGCAAAACTTGACAATTCAACAACTCTGAAATTTGAGAGTTAATTCCTAGTTAGGAATAAATGGAGTAATCTGGGGGAAATAACTTCTAATTGGAATACGCTGAGTGGCTATAAAGTTACTCACAGTGCTCTCCCTATTAAGTAGATCTTTAGTAGCCAAGGGTATAGGATCAGCATGGTATCAGGCCCTTAACCATGTCAAAGATCGATGGCAACATAGAGCACGCAATGGACTTCTAGAATTACTTTTAGAGAAATTTAAAAGTTTCCAGCACCAATCCTAACAGTGTGTAACATTATCTTTTAGATGGACAAAATGAGGTAAGGGAAAAGCACTTGGTCCCTGAATGCAGGCAAACCTGCAATTTGAATCCTAGCTTTTCTAATCACTGTGTAATCGTGTGCAGAGCCTGGCACAGGGCAGATAATCAACAAATCCTCATTTTTTGTTTCTTCCGAAACAAGTCCATATTGGTTTCCAATTGTGGCTGTAACAAACGGTGGCAAGCTTAGTGGATTAAAACAATACAAATTTCTTATATTATAGTGGGGGGGGGGGGGCGTCTAAAACCAAGGTGTTAGCAGGCCTGCATTTCTCCGACCAGCTTCAGAGGCAAATCTGTTTCCTTGCCAGGTTAATGCCCAACTACTAGAACCTACTGGACACCAGTAACAAAAGGAAAAATCTCTTAAGGTTCTCATGGCCAAATTGTCCCTGTGTTTCACTGTAAACACAAGTGACGCATTATTCTTCCAGATTGGTTCTTTTCAAACTTTTTGGTCTCAGAGCCCTTTTATATTCCTAATAATTACTGAAGACCCTGAATGAACTGTAGTTTATGAAGGATATATTTATCATTATTTGTCATGTTCAAAATTAATACTGGGATTACAAAAAATACACAGGAGAATCCATAAACAAAAGCAAATGACATCCTAGTATTATTATGAAAAGAATTTTGACCTTGTGGACCCCCTAAAAACATCTTAAGGGCCCCTGGGCCACATGTTAAGAACTACTATTCTAGAATGTATCACCTGATGCATGCCAAGATCGAAGTCTTGATTTCAGGAGTTATAAGCAGATATTCAAGTTTGTCCTTGTCACAGCTAAAGTACAGCCTATTAAATTCAAAAACGGTGAACCAAAATAGCTGACAAACCCATAGACTTTTCCAGACTGAGTTCAATAACATTCAAGTAAAGAAATGCTCAAAAAAAATGAATACAACTTTTACATAGTCATACCTTTCTGAGGGAGCTCACATAATCATCTGGGGGGATCTTTAGGCCAGTGAACAATGGGAAAGCAGCAGGAACTGCAGAAATGCCAGTTTCCCATCTCTTGAAGCATTCGCCATGTTTACTATGCCAAGAATAGTGCGGCAGCTAATGTTGCCTACCTCTGATAGGAAAGACCAAGCAAGTGGACCCCATCCACTCTACAGACTTGGGCTGCATCCATTCCCATGGGGTATCAGAATCAACCAATGAGGAAGCAAGGAGCTGTGAAATGCTGAATAAATTCTAAATCCTGAGCTGACCTTAAGAATCACTGTTTTGAACTGGCAGAAAATTAAATGAATTAGATTGAACTATCTTCTTATGCCACAGCAAGGGACTCTGTGTCAGCAATTACATTGGGCTCTAACAAATTCTTAAAACTTTATTGTTGTGACCATGATTATCACAGACGATACAGGAAATATTAACCGTTTCATCTATATAAATGCAAAACATTCAGGAGTATTTTCCCTGGCTGAGCGGGGTATGCTGTTCATGGCATCCCCTGACATGGAGCAATCACATGGAAATGCCCAGCCACAGAACCTTGGGAACACCTGCCTCAAGTGCTTATAAATGCAGGACTAACATCGGAACACTACAGGTGACAGATCTGGGTGCCACACTGATACACAAGTACAGTCTGCAGCCCTTCTCAAGGAGAGGTAGAGGTGAGTGAGAATAACGCAGTCAGTCTCGCCCCATGTCCTAATCAGATTCCCAGCCCAAGCCAAGCGTAGGGCTTGGAGATGAGTGAAGAAATTCACAGCAGTGCTCAAGCGTGGTCCACACACACTCCCAGGTCCGAGAACTCTTTGTTCTTACAGGCTCCTGTCAGTTAAGTACAGAAACTGAGAGTAATGATTTAGAACTTATAGAAAAATTAGACAATAACTGTATGTCTGTTAAAACTAATAATAAAATGTTGTATGTCCTTATTTTTCACTTTTTCATTGCTCTAGTACTTCAATTTTAGTGTATTTTATAGAAGTTTTGGTGTGTAGTAAATTGGTGCCAGGGAGCCTGGTCCATCATCAAAGATGACTGTGAAGTGCTGATCTAGGTGTTAAGGTGTACTGATCAATATCTAATAAGTAAACTTTTTATGCAGAAATACTGATTCCAGGTAGACATGATCATTTTTTTAAAAGTTTTTCTCCAGCTTGATTAATCTCAGCAAACACTGAAGTCCAAATTTAGGGATTTACATTTGACAACCTTAGAGCTAAACAGTAAACTAGTAATCATTATGCTCATCAGATATAAGTCTATTTAGCATTTCTTTTGCCTGGTTCAATAGTTTACAGGCTTTCACAAAGCACCACTATATAATTAAAAACAGCACAACACTTGTTTCATGTGATGCTACATTCCATAGGCAATAACGAAAATGCTACCAAAAGTCAAGAGCAATTACTCTAGTCTAGATGAATGAAACACAATTTAATTGAGAATATGGATCAGAAGACTTAATTTTTTAAAAAAGCAATTTTCTTCTTTGGGTTTGTCCTATCTTCATGGTTCTATGCAAATTTTTAACATCCAATACAGATCACATAGTGTTATTATTGAAGCTCACCGTTGAAAATTCTTGTTTACTTGTGTTTATCTTGCCAAACAGGTAAACATTAAGGATCTCTGTAATGGGTGCTTTGAGTTTGTCCATTGATTTGTAAAATTCAGAGTGAGCACGTCCCATGTTAGGCTTTTAAATTTGCAACCACTGGAGTTCAATCAATTCCAATCGTTGGAATGGGACCAACATCCTTAGGTGAAAAAAAATTACTTGGTAACTCCTTTTATCTTTTTTAAGCTGAGAAAAGCAGCCATCTCATTCAAATGCCAACTTTCCCAGGAGAAACACATACTTTCTGCTTTATCTCCAACATAAGGCAGAAAAAAGAGAATACAACAAGCAGGAGAATATAGCATTGTGTCTGAACCTCTGATAGACACATCAGAAACAGATCTCAAATTGAATGGTTTGCACCTTTTAATGGATCCAGCAGTAATTGAATAGACTTACTTCCCTTAATCATAGAAACCAAGTCCTGATATTTCTTCTCCCATATTGTGTTAAAGATTTTATTACCCTTTTCCTGATTAGAAAAGTAGTACATGTTCATTATAGGAATCTATAATAAGAAGCAAAAATTATCCACAGTCTTACTACACGTGGAGATAAACATTATTAATACTTGTTTATACCACTTTTCCTTTTTCCCCCTATGAATATTCATACATTTTTTCTATATAGTTGAGATCATTCTGTGTACATCATATCTTGGCAGTATGTATCCTTGTCTTTTGCTTACTGTTAAAATATAAACATTTTCCAATGGTAATAAAAATAATTTGGGTACATAATTTCCAATGACTGATATTACATTGTACTGAAGTTATAATGCACAAGAACATTTTCCTATTGTTGAATACTTAATTTTTTACTGAGATTAAGAAGATGGTTTCAGACTTGGTTCAATTCCTGGCTGGCTCTGCCGTTTATTAGCTATGTGACCTTACTCACATTTCTTAATCTCTCTAAACAGCAATTTTCTCCTCTATAAAAATTAGGATAATAATACAACTACTGTACAGGGTTGGAATAGTAAACAAGATGATGCACATAAAAGAGCTAACCACGGTGCCTGGCTTTTCTCAGTAAATGTTTTCATTATTTTGATACCACGATGAATATCTTAGGTCATATAGCTTTGGTATACTTCTTTTATTTAATTTAGACATATGCCAAGAAAGCAAGAAATAGACTAGAAGAATATATTTTAAAGAGTACTTTTCAGATTTGAGCACAACCAAGAGAAACTACTGGACAGTGACTAGACTTCGTCTAGTTAGATTACTGTAAGCAATCTGATAAGACAACATGGAAAAGTTGATGGATTTAAGTGCTGCAAGAACATTTTGTGAATGCCTACTTTCTTGTAATTATTCACATATTCCTCTGCTAAGAGTTAAAAATGGAAAGATGACTATTTGGTTTACTCAGTAAAAGATGTTAAAGATAGGAAGATGATAAATAAGTAATAGATAGATAGATAGGGCAGGCATTCAACACTTTGACCCTATCTCCCAAGGACTATAACCTTTAACATGCAATATCTCTGACCTGCCCAGGTTACCTATCTTAACCTTCCCTCTTGCCCTTTGTTTATCCCTTACCCCACAACTAAGTAGTTGCTGATTGCTGATCTTCTGTACAGATATGGACATCACTGCAAAATACCTGTGTATGTATAAAATCTGTTTACTCCACTTGTCATCAAATGTGTCAAAGAGGAAAAGAGAGACAAATCCAAGACATGTGATAGGGACTGAACTGTGTCCCCCGCTCCTCAAAAAAATTCATATGTCAAAGCTCTAACCACGCAACGTGACTGTATTTGGAGACAGGGCTTCTAGGAGGTAATTAGGTTAATGAGGTCAAAAGAATGGGGTCTTAATCTGATAGGACTGGTGGCATTATAAGAAAAGGAAGGGAGAGATCTCTCACTCTCCACTTGCATTCACCAAGGAAAGGCCATGTGAAGACACAGCAAAATGTGGTTGTCTGCAAGCCAGGAAGAGAGCCCTCCCTAGAACCTAACAATGCTGCACCCAGACTTAGACTCCAGCCTCCAAATCTGTGAGAAAAAGTTAAAAAGAATATTTAAAGTATATCCAGCAGTTCCACTTACTAACTGCATTTCCAAGGCTCTACTGCTATGTGGGGATATGAATATCTATTTTTAAGGCTATTATAATGGTTTGAGAAAATAATAGAAATAATACCTAGGTGACAAATATAGTGTGAGAATGTCTCCAGAACTTGTACTCTCATCTAGCACACAAATCAGTCAAGCAAATGACACAGTGACTGTCACATAGTAGATGTCATTAATGGTTCCTATGATGATGATGATGATGACGACGATGACGATGATGATGATGACAGTGCTTATATTGGCTTACTATGGCTGCCATAACAATGTACCACAAATTGAGAAACTTTAAACAATAGAAGTGTGTTCCCCCAAAAGCACTGATGGCCATCCCAGAAAAACAGTTCCAAAATTGCTTTGAAGGGTGGACTAGGCACTGGTATCAGTGCATAGCTTCCCAAGGGGAGTACTTTGAAGGTGACCATAGTGATATTCAGCAATGAGGTATGTAGAACTTTTTCTAGGATAAGTCCATAAAATTGTCTGACCTTATATGTGTAAACACACACACACACACACACACACACAGAGGTCAGGCCATTGGTGTTTTATACATATACACAAACACACACATACACACACATATGTATATATATGTTAGCAGGGGCCTAAGTAAATTGTTATAATTAGCCAAAGGTTTCTCCTCTCTGAAAAGTTATCCTTGGGAAATGTGTATGTGTGTGTGTGTGTGTGTGTTAAATATGGTAATTAGAGACTTCCAACAAGAGAGTATATCTCTATTTAACTTTGGAGGGGGAGTGGAAAGAGAGAATGAGGTTTGACTTGAGTCTAGTGTCCTTAGACTGTCATGCTGAAGCCCCAGGGATGACATTCTAGCTTGAATAACTCATACATTCAGAAATGGCATGTTTTATTATGTCTAGATATATGTGATAGAGGAGGCTCAATCAAACACATTCCTGTGAATAGAGAAGTGGGTTTCCCTAAACAGCATGAGAGGTTCATACAGAGTAGGTGTGAATATGCAGAATCAAAGGCAGGGTTCTAGCCTTTGGGAGCTTTTCTCTTGGACAATGGGAATAATTACACATAGCAGACAATTTAAGATTTTTCTCTATATTGCCATTCTCTTTACTCCCAACACAATAGGTGAGTCAGGTCCATCTGCACAGCCTACTGTGGCAAGATATGGAATTAAGGGATGGATTGAAGAAATTGTGGTGGCTCAAATTAATCAATGTAAAAGCCTGCCCTCCAATCCTCACCACTTCATCAATTTACTATTAATATGGTCACATTTTTTAAGTTACATTTTAAAAAATTACCAGAAATTGAGAAAAGATGATTCTGTATCTTTTAATATCACTCACTACTCATTAGGCATCTAAGGTCTGTGAAGCCAGAAGTTTTAACTTACAGAATCTGATCAACTGCAAATGATTTCTGTCCTGAAGAGAAGTTAACCCTGACAGTTATGGCTATATTGTCATGTAGGACACTAGGCAGACTTACATATAATCTAACAATCTAATTTCAGGATGGCTTTTATTTTAGTTTAGTTTTTTACTTATCATATATATCAGTGTCATATTCTTGTTTGCCCTGCTTTTGTTAACTTGCTGGTTAAATAAACATCTGATCCATGCTATCTACTTGTACACAAGTTATATTTATATTTAAAAATTATACATGAACACCTGAATACATTTGTAGAAAATTCTATCAAAGGACATATGCTTTCAAGTTGAGCTTGGTTGGTTGAGATAGAATGGGCAGAAGGGGAGAAACATGAAAGGATGTACCAGACATTTCAGGAAGTACATTTATAGACTGTAAAAGCAAACAATAACACAATATTTTATATTTGACTATAGTACATAAAGCTCCATAACTTTATTTTGGCTGGTGAGACTATGTAGATGACAGCAATGATTTCCAATTGGAGCATTAGAATTTTATGTTCATTAAAAAGGGTGTTATAGATTCAAAAGGATTGCAAAACATTCCTTTAGGAAATTGTTCAGTGTTATAAACCTCATGCCTAAAAGTATGGGGAACTATTCTGTTTATTATTGCCCTTATTTTTAAATTTTATAAATAAACCAAGTGTTGTGCTTGCCACAAATATATTTTAAGACTATCTTTGGTGTACCGTAAACAGTCACTGTGAAAGTTACTGTAATGTGTGAGCAATTAGCTCAGCTTGTTACTTACTGTGCTAATGAGGCCAAGGCCTCACAGCTGATCCCCAAAGGAAGTTAGTCTTACAAACGCATGCTGTGTCATTGGTCACAAGAGATATCTAACAATTAGTAACAATCTGGATGAAGCAGCACAAATCCAACAGCCCCCAAATAACTCCAATTCTAACGCACTCATTTCACAGGTGGATAGCATTCTTTATCTTGGTGTGGAAGCTATAGAACCATGTCAAATCTGGCGCTAACTAGAGCCAATGACTTTAAAAATGAAATCATGAAAGAACAACGTGGATCATAAAATTTCACAGAATGTATTTATTTTATTAATCCATTCACCAAAATATTAATAGCTAGGGCTTCTCTTGTAAAGGAAAACTGATTTCGCCCTATCTGTTGGGCCAAATATAAATATAAATTGGAGCTTTATCTGATGCTGAACTACCCATGGCTTATATTTAACTCACTGACTTATTTGGCTCATCTGTTGATTCCCTGTCATCCAAACAGTTCTAAGGGTGTTAAAACCCCTGCAGCTCTTCTTCGCCACCAGTTTTCAGTGGCTTAAAAAAAAAAAAAAGAAAAGAAAAGAAAAGAAAAATCATAATCCCCTGTCAGTATCTAAGGACAGAAGGAGAGAGAGGGAATGAGAATGAGAGATCCTTTCTTGAATACCGTAAAATACTCTTACCTCCTACCAACGGGTATTTTATTAACTGATTTCCTATATCTCATCCAACAGAATTCCCCATCAGAAGCAGTAGGTTCCCTAAAGGCTATTTGGTACTTGGTTTTTGGCAAAGTCCATTCTCTCTTAAAAAGATCAATTCTTTTTTAAAGCAACATTTTGTACACATTCAAATGAGAAAGTCTTCTTTCATAGGTGTCAGAGAGACTAATTTTATTCCATCATTTTATTATGGGAAATGAAATAAGTTAATAAAATTGTGTTTTACTTATATATAAACTTTATAGTATGTTAGATGGTGATAAGGCTATGGAGAGAGGAAATTGTGCAAGGAAGGGATAGAAAAGGTGGGAAGATGTGAAGGAATTTGCAAACACGTGAGTAGCTAATTCCCTCTTCTCCCTCTTTCCTTAAATATCTCCCTCTTTCTGAGGCCTGTCCTGATCACTGAAATGTACCACTTTTGATCCTTTATCCTATGTTCTACTTTTTTTCTATTAAGATTGAAGATCAAGTTCATGCCTTTATTGTGTATACTGCTTATTATCTGTCTCATCTTACTCTATGAGGGCAGAAATTTTTGTCTGTTTAACTCACTCTTACACCCCAAGATTCTGGACGGGTGCATAGCACAGTGACTTCTCAATACACATCCACTGATGAATGAAGAGTGTGGTCAGGAACGGCCTCTCTGTGAGCTGATAACACGGAAAGATGTGAGCCTGATAGGGGTGGGGCTTGAGAGTGGGCGCACGCCTGGAATGCTGAAGAAGCTGCAGAGATGCCACTGCGGTTACAGCAAAACAAACAAGATAAAGAGAAGTGGAAGAGGACTGGGAAGCCAGGGGCCTCTGGCATGGGGTTTGGGGGGCATGACAGGGATTTTGGCTTTGACCCAGGGAGCGGGGAAGTGACTAGAAGTTTTAGAGCAGAGTCGGATCACGACTGCATATGCTTCTAAAAGGATTTTTCTCTCTACTCTTCTGTTGAGAATACTGCAGGGGCAAGAGCAGAAACGAGAACAGTCAGGAGGCCGCTGCAATAATCAGGAGGGAGATGACAATTACCTGGCCACATCGGTGGTCATAAAAAGGAGTTAGATTCTGTACACACTTAGAAGACAGAGTTGATGGGATTTACTGACACATTGGATGAGAGAAAGAAGTCCCAGGTGACTGCAGTCTTCACCACACAAGTGATGGGATATACATGCCACTGACTGAGACATGAAGACTGCAGGACGCATTCTTGGGGGATGAAAGAAAATGTTGATTCCCATTTTGATCTTGATGGTCAAAACAGTTCAAATGTCTTGTCTGCATCCACTTTCCCACATCTCCTAGCAGTTTATGGTGCAGACTTACCCTGAGGCTTTGTGACTCTCTTCATGGCTGCCGCCTACTGCACACTCACAATATAATTGCCTGGGAACCTTTCTAGGTCCCCAGAACCACCCGGAACTACTACTACTTGTGTGTGTGTGTGTGTGTGTGTGTGTGTGTGTGTACATTTATTTATTTATTTATTTTAATGTTTAAATACTCTAGAGTTGCATTCATAGGAGCAGAGCTCAAATCCTGGGGTGACTCCTCCACAGCCACAAGAGGAAGCGTGAACTCGGAGGGGGCAGCCAGCACCTCGCCTACAGGTCTCTGTGACCCACCTGGAGATTAGGAATCAGTCTCGAATCCCATTCCTCATTGACAAAACCCATTAAAAAAATGGGGAGTTCCCTGGTGGTGTAGTGGCTTAAGGCTTTGGCGCTGGCGCTGTCAGCGCTGCGGCCTGGGTTCGATTCCCGGCCAGGGAGCTACCCACATACAAAAAAATAAGTAAATAAAAATTATTAAAAATGACAAGGTAGGTGACACAGATGAAGTTTTAACACTTCACGAAGCGGAGAGTCTCCTCTTGGAGAACTGGAAAATGAGGTGGGAGGCAGGAAGCTCTTATAGGCTAAAGAATGCAGAACAATAAAAATAAGTAGAAAATGTCTGATTGGCCGAGGCCACCAAGTCTGACTCATTTGGGACAGGAGGAAAGAACGAGGCCGTCCTCCCTCAACGCTGTCAAAAGACTCTTGAACACTGAGACTTGAAGCAAAACCACTAATAACGACGCAACCAGTTTCACCAGAAGCCAGTAGATACAAATAAAAGTTAAGTTCCTACGGTATATCAAAAACACCAAATTTCTAAATAAAGATCCAAAATACTTCTAATACTAAGCTTAGAAGTAAGTGTGAGCTATACACACAAGCAGCAAAGATTAATAAAAACAAGTGAGGAACTGCCTTTACAGTAGGCTTATTCCAGATCAGGGTTGCAAGGGCCAGAGCCCCGCACCCCAGCAGCTCTGGGCCCAGCATGGGACTGCCCTCCCGCCACAGGACGCCCTCCCACCCCAGGCCGCGCACTCCCACACCCACACGCTCTCAGACTGGGACAACGTAGACATGCTAGTTACCTCACATGCACTTACTTCGGATGTGGGGGGAAACTGGAGGAAAAAGCCCAAGCAGACACAGGAAGAAGATGCAAATGACAGACAGTAACCCTGCAAACCATCAATCTTTTTTCCTCAACGCTATAAATGACAGTGAACAGAAACACCGTTACTGGAGGAGCCCCAAGGTGGCTTGGTGATGGGGGACTGGCTAACAGGACATACTGTGTTTCCGGGCAAGCAGAACCTTTATGGGGACACGGACGTACCTAAGTTTTGGTCTGCTGTCTGGCACCCGGGCAGAAGGTATTCCCAAATCAGCAGCTTAAAACAACAAACATTTATTACCTCACAGTTTCTGGAGGTCCACACTCCGGCAGTGGTGGATCTGGGTGCTCCTGGCTCAGGGTCTCCCATGAAGTTGTAGTCATGCTGCCAGCCAAGGTGGCAGCCTCTGCAGGCTGGACTGCGGCCAGAGGAGACTCCGCTTGTTCCTCACCACTTGCGCCTCTCCATAGGACTGCTCCCAACATGGCCACTGACCACTCCCGAGCTAGTCAATCAAGAGACAGGAAAAGCAAGAGAGTATGGGATGGAAGCTATCCCGTCACTTCTGCAGTAAGTTATCTGTCACAGACACCAACCCTGCCACAGTGTGACATAGGACCACACAAAATGCAGGCATCATTGGGGACTATTTGGAAGGCTGACCACCAACAAACCCATTTTTATCGATGTCCATGTTTTCCTGTGTACCAAGAAGAGAATTAATAATGCAATTATTTGTTAAGACGGTGTTTTTATTTCCTTAAGTAAAGAAGTCAGAGGGAAGAATTTTTTGCCAAGGTACCCACACCCATTTTTAAATTCAATGTTGACACTCTTTATCCATGCATCATTGCAAAGTAGTTTTCTTGTCTGAAAACTACTTCCTTATCTTAATGTTCACAGTGCCAATCTAGTGCAAGATACATAGTGGGTGTTCTATAAATGTTTGTTGAATGAACCTTTCAAATGATTTAATCCGATTCCTTCATTTCAATATTAGCCCATGGTGTCTCAGCCCTTCAAAAACCCTAGTCCAAAGCAATCGTATTTCCTACGGGCAGAAATTGTCTGGTCACTGTTGGCAGATGGAAATACACGTAAGGCAAGAAAGAGGGATCCTTCAGAAGAAGGCAACAAAAGGGTGGAGAATGCGTCCACCTCCACAGTGTTGTTGAGTGATATTGCAAAGTCCGCCTCTAGAAAAATATCTTCTCTTTTGACACCAACCACCACTATGACCTGCCCTGAAATCGAGCATTGCCTTTTTAAAAGACAAAAGAAAAATGCTTTTGAGAAGGAAAGGAAAACACAGGATCCTTCCTTAACTTCGTCAATAAATCGGGAATCTGGTAAACTTCACTTTGAGATGTCAAGTGAGACTTGGCTTTAAGGTGACGAGGTACAAATAAAACGCACTTTCGTATGAAACAAGAAGAAGCAGAATTAGGAAGACAAGACCAAAAATGAGAACCATGCACACTATTGTACTACCTTCTTTAAAAGATTATCACACACACAAATACGAGTGTACTCACATATGTAAACTGGAGTTATTTATATACACTATTTCCTTGTTTACAACACACTTTTTTCATATTTTAATTTTCTAAAATTAGAATGCAACTTAAAATTAATGTAGAGTGTTATACCTCTCCTCCTACTCAACAATAAAAAACCTGACATAAAATCAATAGTACATCTTAGAAGTGAAATGTTTAGTGGTTACTCCTTTTAGGCTGAAATTCATGCTCCCAGAAGGCTGTCTTTTATCATTAGTTCTCTCAATACCTAGTAGGCCGAGCACTGACTTTAGAGTGGGAAAACACAATTTTAACTCTACCACTTCCTAGCACTGTGACCTTGAGCTTCTATAGGTCTTCACATTCTGTGTCTGAAAAGTGGGGGTACAAATAGAATGTCTCTCATTGTGTTATAATGAAAATGAGTCATAAGAGTAATTTATTAACTGGAAGCACTGTGCAAATGTAGCTGGTTACCTTTGACATTCTGAGTTGAAGCTGATGATGCAACAAACAACCTTCGCTGCTCGCTAAGGAGTGGTACGTTGTCCTGGAAGGACTGTCTAGACATAAATCATTTTTGCTTTCATAACTTTGTGAGGAGATACTTTTCTTTTGCAATGCTTAATATTTCATATGGAACAACTGTATGAACTCATTGCATTAAGAATACATACAGAGAATAATCTAAGTAGAAAATGGTTTAAGTATTCTGCAATTGCACGTCCTTGAACTTCTCCATGTCTCTGCCCTGGTTAAATTTATATGTCCTGAATGCCTTCCTTTTGTCCATTCCCATCCCCTGCCCTCAACACCTTAGCAAACATGAATTTGGGTTGGGAATAACCAGGCATATACATATATTTGAGCCATGAGCACTTTTTTCACTTACATGTCTCTTGTTACACATAAATCCTCTGACCCCTTTCTAGTTTGCTTTATCCTTAAAAATGAAAACAATCATTTTACTTAAACATAGCTTTTTCTAGATTCCCTTCACATTTAGTCAAGACAACTTAAAAGTATTTATTAAGAGCAAAACTTGTGCTTATTTTTTATGTTATTTTAAGAACCTAGTCCTTTCCCTGTACTCTTCTGCTATTATATCCTGGTTGAATCAATGGTACTTCCCCGAAAAAATAAATAAATAAAGGAGACACATTCTTAAGTGCTTCTTGAAACACAGCATTGAAAGCCCAAATATATTATAGTTTGGGGTTAATAAAACTTAAATTTAAAATTGTATTTATTTATAGTCGACATCCCTTAACATTTAATAACAAAAAAGAACGTGATGAATTATACCAATGCTTTTTTAAATAATTCTTGTGCTTGGAAATACTTTTGTCATCCAGGTTCAATAAAAAAATAGATGTAATGTGTGGCTTCTTGGGACTGATATTTAACCTTAATCTTAAACTAGATTCTTTGCAGGGGTAAGGAGACATATGATAGATGACAATTGTGTTTCATCTTCTAAGTGAGCACATGGAGTCTTTTTGCTACTCTTGAAGGGTTACACGTTTTTCACTCCAAGAAAAACTTTCAAGGATTTCATTATGCTCTTATTGTTCCAAGTGATCCAAAATATTTTTCTTTTGCTATTGATTTTTATATGGAACTTTTCCAGATGTTAGACTGAAGATTTTAGTTTAACCTTGTACTCTCTGCCTTTTCTCTCCAAACACTTAAAATATTGGTTTCAAGTTCTGAAAATATGATGTAATAGTAAAGATTTGATTTTTATGACTAAAAAAGAAAGTACACCTGATTAAATGAAATAATCTATGTAAAGTGTAGAGAACAGTGTGCAGCATGTATAGATGTATAATTGTCAGCTATATATTCATGACACATGGGCATTGCTATAGCTATCCATACATTTGAAATGAGCACATACACATTGCTACTCGTGGAAGTCAGTATAAGACATTTTGTTGAAAAAAGTTATAAAATAAAATCAGATTTACAACTAAATTACAGAATCACCTGAAGTCTAGCTAAGCGTAAGTTCTACTACAAAAGCAGCCATGGTGAGACTGGCAGGCAAGGTAGAGACATGGAATGCGCTGGTACCACACTCACATGTGGCAGTTAAAAATGGGGAGGGATATCTCAGCTATGAAGAATCCCTTGAGGTGCAAGGCGCCCCAGCCCCACACCAGGGTCCCAGCCCAGGGTTCCAGCACCAAGGAGAGAGGTCCTCACAACTTCTGGCTGTGAAAACCAGCAGAGATTGTAGCTGAGTGAGACCAAGGGCTGCTGGAATCCCAGGCACTCCTCTTAAAAGCGCCCACGCATGGACTTAATGGAAGCTCACTTGCTCTGAGCTCCAGCACGGAGGCAGCAGCTTGAAAGGTGCCAGGGACATAGAAGGAGGAACTGAACTGTCTGGCTTCTGGGAGAGAGCTAGAGGGGTGAGCCCTCCTCCGACTCAGCGTGCAGACCCAGGCAGGTGCCATATCTAAGTCTCCATCAACTTGGCTACCACTGTTTGCTCCACCCTCGTTATTCCCTGAGATCCTTACCCACCTAACTTGCTAGCCCACCCAAGCTGTTTCCAATTGCTTTTCCATACAAATGGCCTGTCCAGGCTCATGCTGAGGACTTTCCTAAAATCTGCTAAATGTTCACAAATTCCAAACAAGCAACATCTGGCCTCAGGTGACTAGTACCTCTTGCTGAGCAGTCCACAAGCCTGGTACTGGCAGCAACCAGCCTGAGTGCGAAGCTTGGCCTCTCCCAGGCCCCTCCAAGTCCAGCACTGTTGGCGGCCTTCAGTGGATTACCCTGTGGCTTATTCCAGGTGGCCCTGAGCAGGGCACAGGCTGCAGTTGAACTTGGCCTGTGGCAGGGCACCTCCCTGGAGGCCTAAGGTCCAGCACACCTACTGGCTGACTTTTGACGAGCCAGAGCATCACCCAGATGCCTTGAGGATAACATACCCAAAGGGCAGATGGGGCAGGCACCCAGAGCCCTGCTAAAGCAAATTTTACTCCATAGCATCATCCCTTGCACCACAGCTCCTCCAGAATAGTCATGGCCAGTCCTCACAACCAATCAGCCTGAAGGTCAAACCCTCCCACTGACATGCAAACAGCAGCCAAAGCTCAACTACAACAGGAAGGCACACACAACAGGGACATAACTGGAGCATCTTGCTGAGGTGACCAGGGAGACTGCGCCACTGGGCCCCACAGGATACTCACTACATAAGGCCCTCAAATAAGACCAGAAGATACAGCATCCCTATCTAATACATATAAACAAACACAAGGAGGCAGCTAAAATAGGGAGACAAAGAAATACATTCCAAATAAAAGAACAAAGCTCCAGGAAAAGAACTAAAGAAAATGGAGACAACCAATCTACCAGATGCAAAGTTCCAAAAACTGATTATAAGGATGTTTAAGATCTCAGGGAGAACTTCAGCAAAGAGATAGGAAACATAAAAATAGAGATAGAAAACATTACAAAAATGAAGAATGGAATAACTGAAATGAAAAATAAAATGAGAAAGAATCAACACCACAGCACTGAAGCTGATCTTACCAACTATACTGGTAATGATGACATTGCTATCATTATGGCCACTTTTTAGACTCTTATTACCTTCCATCAATATTTAAGACAGTTAACATATTTGTTTTCACTCTTTGTGGTATCTTTCATGGTATCTGGGCTACTTCTTCCTTAAGAGTTTATCCAAAGCCCTCTTCTCACTCTGCAATCCCCTTCCACAACTCATCTCATTCAGGGAGATGCCACTATCATTGACATGCTGCAGGGCCAGATTTACATTCCCAGGCCAGACTTCTCTCTGCCTCCTTTCCATTAACAAATTTCTAAAAAACTGCAATGTAATAGGCCCCAAACAGAGCTCCCTATCTCCCAACCCCCATCAATTGCCTCTTTATATGTCTTCCTATCTCAATTAATAGCACTTACTCAAAAGGAAAACTATAGTTATCTGAGATTCTTCCTTCTCTTACTTGCCACGACCTATGATACACTGATCCTATTGATTCTCCCTCCTTATATTATTTGAGTCTTTTCACTTTTCTCCATCACTATTGTAATCACACTAACCTAAACTACTGTGAATTTCTCTTTCAATCATTTCCTACATTCTTTCCAGTTGCCTTCCAAACTATTCTCCACACAACAAACAGAGGTAACTTTAATGCATATCTGTTGAGTTAACCCTGTACATATAACTCCCCAGTTGCTTATTATTGCCCTGAGAAATAAGACTAAAATCCACAGGACCATGTTTGAAAAGACCCATTCCAATACCCAAGCTCTATGCTTGCCCCTCATTTTTAACATTGAGATGTACAAAGCTTCATCTAGTTCTTCTGTAAACTGCAATCTTCCCTTCCTCTTGGCTTTCACATGTACTATTTTCTCTTCCTCAAACAGTCTCACTTCCCCATCTCTTCCTCCAACAAATACTTACTTTTTAAAAAATGTATCATTTCAAAACCTATTTCCATCAAGAATCCCTCCCCACCTGACCCGTACATTCCAAGTAGGTCCCTCTATCACAACATTTATTCTCTCTTGCATTGTCAGGCCCTCCCTCCTGCTTCTCTACTGTATCAGTCTCATGACATACAAATGTGGTTATTTCTCCTAACTGATTCTAATAAAACAAAACATTAATTATGTCTCTAGATCCACTTCTACCACTAGTTTCCACACGATGTCTCTACTCTCTTTTTAGACCAGTAGTTCTTAACTGTGGGTGAATGCCTTCCCCCACTTCCTAGGGGACAATTGGCAATGTCTGTAGACATTTCTGGTTGTCAAAACTGGAGGATAGAGGTATTTAGTAGGTAGAAGCCAGGAATGCTAGAAACATCCTTAAATGCACAGGACAATCCCTCATAAAGAATTATCTGGTCCAAAATGTTAATAGTGCTGATGTTGAGAAGACCTGTTACAAAGTAAAACTCTTTAAAAGAATGATCTTTATTCCACATCTCCGATTCCTTCCCTCATTCTTTCTTGACTCCATTCCATGCAGACCTTTATTCCCATTCTGCCACCAAATATGTCCTTGTAAAGGTAATCTAAGATCTGATGACCAACTTTCAGTCTTCATCATATTTGACTTATTAGCAGTATTGGCCAAAGAGTTACCAATTCCCTCCTCCTGAAATATTCCCTTTACTTAACTTCTGGCACCTCCCAGTCTCCTCCATCACACCATTTTTCTCCGAGATCAGGAATTGTTTCTTTTCATCACACTGACTTCAATATTGAAATGTCAATATTGAGACTCTTTTCTTCTCCAATTACTCTGCTTCATTGCTGGTGTTTTCCACTCTCATGCCTTAAATATAATATATACATGAATGACTCCCAGATTGATGTCTCCAATCTGGAGCTTCCACCTGGACTCCTCCAACTGCCCACTAGATATCTCCATTTGGATATCTAAACTAAGCACCTCAAATCACAAATTTAGCTTCTGTTCTTCTTCCCAGGACTATTTTACTTGCAGCCTTCCCAACGATGATCTTGCAGTCATCGTTGCTTCCTTTCTTACTTTCACATTTTGTATCTAATTGTCAGCAAATCGTGTAGGCTGTCCCTTCAAAATATGTATGGAATTTGATTAATTATTAAAACATCACTCGCTGATGGGACCCTGGATCATGCCACTATAGGGGAAGAAGAAAGCTCCCTCTACTCTTCTGGGTTCTTCTGGCCGGTCTAGTAATCAAATAGACATGAGATAGACTCACAAGACAAAATGACCATCTTTAATTACATACATATGTATGGGAACATTACATACAGGAGAGTTTCAGAGACAGAAAGTTAAAGTAAGTTATATATGGCATTCTGAGCTAAGGATGAGATAAGGTACCTTGGGGCTTCAGAGAGGATGAAGGTCATTTGCAGGAAAAAATAGCAGATGAGGAAGATCATTTGCAGAAAGATAAAAAGAGTAGATGTTCAGTAATTAGATGTTTGCCCTGCCCTAGAGATAGGTCATAAAAATTTATCTCTGGCAATAACTCTTATTATGGACAAGGTCCCAAATTTAAAGTATTTAAGGGAGCGCTAAAGTTTCTCTTGAGCCCATAGGGTCTTGATTGCCTTCAGTTCCAAATAATTCACATTGCACGGAGGCCTATTCTGAACCCTTTAACCATCCTCATCCTTCACTCAGTATCGAGGACCTACATTATTTCAAGTCTCCTTAGGGATCTCCCTGCTTTCATCTTTACTCTCATACAACTAGAATGAGCATGTTATAATGTAAGCTAGACACCACTTCTGCTCAAAAGTCTCCAAAGTCTTCCTTTTCAGTCAGGGTAAAAGCCAAAGTCTTTATGATGGCCCAGAAAGCCCTATACAACTTGACTACTGACACCATTTTCTCCCTCTCTTAGTCTTGCTCCCTTTGTTGCAGCCACACTGTGCTCCATTCTGTTCTTTGAACAGGACAGGCATACACTCTGCACAGGGCCTTTGCACTGGCTATTCTCTTTGTCTGGAATAGTCTCCTCCAAACATCCTGCAGCTTTCTACCCGTTCCCCACTTCAGTTTTCACTCAAATGTACCCTCTCAGTGTGAAATTCTCTGACGAGCCTACTTAAAATTGCACCTCCCTTCTGCCCTGCCCCATTTCCTGCTTTATTTTTTCCATAGGGATAAAGTGCCTCCTTATCTAGCACACTGTAAATGTTATGCATTTATTCTGTTTACTATCTCCTCCTCTGAGAATGAAAGCTCTGTGAGGGCAGGGATTTTTTGGTCTGTTTGATCTACCTTTGTATGCTCATTGATCTCGGGCCTGGTGCACAGCAGGTCCTCAGTAAATAGTTTTTGAATGATTCCATAAGTGAGTGAATAAATATTATCCTTCATAAATATTCAAAAGGTGAAACTTGTCATAATATCCATTTTTTACTACTGTGTCAGCCACTTTATCAATTATATGAAGGCTAAATAGTTAAAATCCACATGCACACTTAGAATATTAAATGTTTACTTGAACAAATTTCCCTTTTTTGGCCTTCTAATTTACTTGGGCTATTTGCTGGACTGAATTAAGCAAGCTTATATTCATTCAGGCCTCAACTACTACTTCAATGTCATTAACTTTCCAAAGTTATTTATCACACTCATTCTTAATTTTGCATTTGTGTTTCCAAAAACTTACTATATATTTTCATTCAGCTATTTACACTTCAAAATCAATATTTAGGAACTCAAATTTATTTACCCAAACTCTCATATTGATCTCAAATAAAAATAGACACATGCCAAAACTGTTCATTCTCTTACTTTTTTTAAATGTTGGTTATTTGCCTCACCAGCAATTCCGATGATCAAGCTAGAAATGATGGAGTCTCCCTGGTTCTTTCCATTTCATGTTTTCTTCATGTAATCGATCTCCATGTACTATTAGTTTTACCCATGATTCTGTCCCACATAAACCTCTCCTTGTCCATGCTTTCAAGTACCTGGTTAGGGGTTTGTGTGAGTTAATGCAAAATCTTCCTAACTGCTTCCAGTTATTCTAATTCATTCTTTGTATGACTGCCAACTTTACATTTCCAAACAGCCCTAGAACCTTCAAGGAAAACATTCAAATTTCTTAACATGTCATAAGATAGTTTAATTACTCTACATTAGAGAGGGATTTGTAGATAATATTTAATATAGTCATTCGATTATCCAAGCTCCTGGGAATCACTTCATATGGCAAACTTCATCCACATAAGTGGATCAAGCCTTGGATCAAGTTGGCCCAAAATGGAGCAGCTTTACTATCCTTAGAGTCCTGTAGGAGATACCAGATTTGGGGGTGGGGTGGGCGCTTCTAGAAGGAAGTGATGAGTTTACATAGGAACAAACAACAGAGGCAATACAGATTATAGCACACTTGAACTAAAATCACTTATAAATATATTGAATAATTTTAGATATATAAAGATTATTTCAGGGTCTTCAAGCTTCCTTTGAGAGGGGTGTGAAGTAAGATGAAATTAAAATGTAATCATTATGGTGCATTCACGTGTTTTTCTTTCTGAAACAGTAATGTTAGTGATAGACCTTGGAAGATGAGTTCATGCCTTTATGGGGGCATCTCCCATTTCTAATACCCCAGCTTGCTAGAGACCAACACCTTTAAGAAGTACATACTCGGATGGCATTTGCATGGCATGCAAGTACCGCTGGCATATCAGGTGTGGAAAAGTTGCCACAGAGGAATCTACCAAGGAAAGCCAGAAACTTGCCAGTTTTTGTATCGTGTTAATGCCGTTAGAAATGGAATCCAAAGAAGACCCATCCAGGGACTGTAAGATGGGTCAGCAACCAGGTGCTGATACATACAGAACGCAGTGAGCTCAATTCTTCCTTGCCGACCCTTAAGTTCGAGGTTATAAACAGGATAGCCACTGCCCAACAGAAGATTCCCTACACATGCACACCAGGATGCCTGAGAGGTCCACGCATCTGTATATCTGAAGGTGGGTGGATCGGAGCTAATGGAGGTGGTTTTTAACCAGAGGTACAATGACAGCAGAGCCTGAGACTGACCAGAGGCTCCAGGAACCCTGAAGGCACCTGAAACCAGAGGGTTCCCTCACCGTAGTGGAACCGGTGACCCAGTGCCTCCCTCCCCTGCAGTGACAGCAGCACCTATGTCCTGGGGTTCCAGGAACCAGAGGCCATAAATGCTGGCCATCAGATACAGAGGTAAGGTAAGAGAAACCAAAAACTTACCTTACAGCGCCAACTACGGAAAAACAGAAGAAAGGCCTCTAATTACCAACCTGTTGAAATGTCAGAATCAAGATAAACAAAGCCCCCCCCATACGTAAACAAAGCCCTACCTAAATAAGGGTGTTTTTTACATGAAATGCTCCAGCAGAACAACTCTAAAAGCAGCATTTAAATACAGTCACATGATTTCATAAGAAGAAAATAACAATTCTCAAGGAACCCAACTTAAAATCTCATGCAATTCAATCTGATAGATAATTCAAAATATCTATCATGAAGGAACTCAATGAGCAACAAAACAACTTGGAAAGACAATTCAATGAGCTCATGAATAAAATTAATGAACAGAAGGAGTACTTTATCAAAGAGACTGAAACTCTAATAAGAAACAAAAATTTTGGAGCTGAAAAATTCAATAAACGAGATGAAGGATGAAATCTTGCCATTTGTAACACATGGATGGACCTAGAGAGTACTATGCTAAATGAAGTAAGTCAGAGAAAGACAAATAATGTATCATTTCACCTATATGTGCAATATAGACAATACAAACATACAAACAAAACAAACAGATTCAGATACAAAGAATAAACTGATGGTTTCCAGAGGGGAGGGGAAGAAGGGGAGGGGAGTAAGAGGTACCAACTTCCAGTTATAAACTAAATAAACCCCAGGATGTAGCATGTAACACAGGGAACATAATACTGTAATAACTTTGCACGGTGACAGGTGGTTATTAGTCTTATCGGTGTGATCACATCATAAAGTATATAAATGTGGAACGTAAGTTGTACACCTGATACTAACATAGTATTGTATGCCAAATATACTTCAATAAAAGTTAAAAAAAAAAAAAAAAAAAAAAAAAAAAAAAAAAAAAAAAAAAAAAAAAAAAAAAAAAGAAGTACATACTCTGAAGGAGCGGGAATACCTCAAGTTTAAGATCCAGGCCTGCGAAACTGGGCTGGAGCCCCACCCCGTCTTCGCTCTCAGCTTCGGGGATCCCGTTTCGTTCTAAAATTGGGCGGGACTGAGCGGGGTGGGGCGGGCCGGGTCACGTGACGGGTCAGGTGCCCGCCAGGACCCGCCCCGCTTCCGGATCGCGATCTTCTCCCGGGCACCGCTTCCCTCTGCACGTGGCGTCGCAGCCGCTGCCGCTGCCGCCCCCGTTGGCCCCGGAACCCCAGCGCCTGCAGCCATGACACCCAGCCAGCTCGGTGAGCCCCTAGCGCGTCCTCGGGGAGGCGCGCCATCGGCGCCGGGGCCTTGCGGCGCCCTCACCCCAACAGTAGCGATCGCCGGGCGGTAACTCACAGTGGGGGTGCCCTGGCTGCGCTGCAGGCTCGGAGGTCGCGGCCCGCGGTAATGCGGCTGGCTGAGGTCAGATCCGGCCCCGGGTCTAGCCTTGGGTCGTGTGAGGAAGGGTCACGGGTGACGATGGCCTTGCGATTCGTGACCGCCCCACACCCCACACTCCATCCCCCAAGGCCTTGAAGAACATCATATAATGTACTGGGAGTGATGAGGGAAAATGTCTTCTGTTTCAGCCATATTTAGTGTCTCAGACAAAACCGGCCTTGTGGAATTTGCCAGAAACCTAGCTTCTGTCGGTTTGAATCTGATCGCTTCTGGGGGCACCGCAAAAGTTCTCAGGGATGCCGGTCTGGCTGTCAGGTAAGGCTCAACTCAGTTGTTAAGTCCAATCCGAGTGTGGTGTAATCACGTTCACCAGAACATAATGTATTCCAAGCACTTGAATAAAATACCTTATTTAATCCTCCCAGCAATGCCATGAGATTGGTACACTTAACCACTTTATAGAAAAGTGAGGCTCAGAGAGATTTAATAACTTCTGCTCAAGTTTAGAGACTTTAAGTAAAGAGGAGAGCTAGAAGTTAATGACCCTGGGCATCCTCATTGTAGAACGTCCTCCCCTACCCCCACCCCCCCTTCTAAGCCACCTCCCATAACAAATTAATTTAGGCGGGCTATTTATTTTGCAATACAAACCATATTTATAATTCACATGATCTGTTTTGACTGACTTTTTAGTAAACTATTGACGTTAAGATTTCAAGTCTCCCTCTCTTTTCTTAGCATCTCTGGTAACCATATGAAAGCACAAATAAATTCATTCCCTCACCCACAAGCTATTCATTACCTGACCTAAGTGATGGAAGAAGGAATGAACCAAAAGATAAATCACGCTGCAATTCTTGACCTCAGGGAGCTGGCATTCTGCTGTTGGGAGAGGGAGTAACTACTGGAAGTTAGAAAATGAAAAAAGGCCATGGGACAGCTCTGATAAACTGCAGTGAGTTTGTACCCACCCTTGAAATATATTTTACAAAAGGAGTGAAGGATTGGTCTGCTTTTGTTGCTGTGTGGAAAAGTTAGCTACTTCTGTCTAGATCCATGTAGAGGTAGATTATTACCTTTTGCATCTTATAACCCTGTCCGGGTTGGCAGTACCACCTTCCCTAAATTTCACAAGCTCATGTGACAAGAAGGCCTTAGTTTATTTATATACAAATGCTTCCTATGTTCTGAAGTCTTTTTGCAGCATCTCTCAGACTTGGTTTTACGTAAGAGCCCCACAAGACTTATGGAAGGCAGGGTGGTTCTTTCTCAGCAGCAGCAGGGCAAAGCCTAAGGTGTTCTTTCCATTGTCCCGTGTTGAGTCCTTTTGTAGTTGGATCCTTCAAATTAAGCAGGGTTGTCTTCTGTAGCCTCCCATTTCCCCACCAAACAGTATTGTGGAAATTCTTCAGACAAAAAAGGAGTTGGAGGGAGAAAGATATAATGAGCCTTCATGTTGCATATCTATGTCCTGTTTAAGTACTTTAGCACCTCTTTAGTCTTGTTTGCTCTCTCCCTCTACCCACCCCTCCATTACCCCCATTAGAGCTCTACGTCTTTTTTTTTTTTTTGTGGAATGTAAATGTTTTTCTCTCTAATTAAAGTGAGACTCTTCACACTTTTGTATATAGATTAATGCATGGAAGTCTTACAACAACTTTGGTATAGGTAGTATTCCCATTTAATAAGGAAATCGAGGCACAGAGAAGTCAAGTAACTTGCCCAAGATCACACAGCTAGTAAGAGGCGGAGCCAAAAGTTTTTCCTAGGGAGTCAACCTTGAGGTGTGAGGTAAAGTGATGGAATTTAATTGGTAAGTATACAGCAGTGAGCATATAGAGAATTATTCTGAAGAAGACAGCTGACATACAAATTCTTAAATACAAAGGAGTAGCCCAAGTGGTGGTCAGTTCTAAGAGTAGATCTGCCTTCTCTGTTTTCGACAATTAACCGTAATGTCACCTGTTTGTCAGTTTATGTTGGAACTGTGTGAGTCCTTGGTCAAATACCAGTCATTTGTAAATGGGTCTTCTTAATGGGAAAATCTATCCAGGAAATTCTGTATCCTATTTTAGAATTTGCTGCTTTAAAAAGATTTATTTTAACTATAGAAGCAACATGTTTTGATTGTAGAAAGCTTGAAAAATGTGGAAAACCATAAAGAAGGTAGTAAAATTGGCTTATAATTTTGTTTTTCAACACAAACGCATTTGTTGATGTGTTTCCTCCAGTGTTTTCATGAGCATATACTTACTCTCATAGCTCATAGAAGATAGTTTTGTTTCTCGTTTCTGTTCATTAAACATATTGTGGGCACTTTTTAATGCTGTTAAATTTGCTTATAAGTTCTGCCACAGGGAGTGTTCATGTCAAATTGGTGATATGAATTGATATTTAAATATTTTCTTTTATTTGCCATATTTTACAAGCAATTTTCCAGCTTTTTTCCCTCTATGTTTTAATATTTACATAGATTTATTAATCTTTTGTTTAATGCTTTGAACAATATTTTTCATGTATTTAATTTTGGTACTATGATTTTTTTTAAGTACTCAGACCTTTGATTCACTGAGAATTTATTTTTGTGCAGGGTTAACCAGTTATTCCAGTACCTATACCACTTGACTAAACGATCTTATTTCCCCACTCATTTAATTTGCCATCTTCATGTCTGTTTAATCATAAAACAAACTGTTTTTACTTTAATCTCTTTCTGAGATAAGGATGTTTTCAATGCTTGTTATATACTGCCAAATTACTTGTCAGTTGAATTTATTTCTTAATATGTCATTAGTATGGCTTATGATTCAGTTTCTGAATTCTGAAATGTCAGACTGAAAAAAAATCTCTCAAAATAGAACAGTAGATTTAATATTAGAAGATGCTTAGGAATAGTGTAAATGTAAAATGGCAGTTCAACCAAAAGAGTAGCAATCCTCTTATCTATTTTTCAGAGATGTCTCTGAGCTGACGGGATTTCCTGAAATGTTAGGGGGACGTGTGAAAACCCTGCATCCAGCAGTCCATGCTGGTAAGTGGGTGGTATCATCAACTTAAAACAGTGGTTTTCAGGAATATTTTAGTTGATTACTTTGTAGAATGAATGAGGGAAAAGGCAAGGCATAAGCTCAAAAAATCTGTGAGGGTATATTGGTTTTGTCGCATTTGCTGCTAAAAGTCCTAGTATGTTAGAACCTGTTTAAAATCTAGTTCGCTTTCTCTGCAATGGATTGATTCTTTTCCTCTGCTTCCTGTTAGTCCAAGAGCTGATAATTAACTTAGAGTGATAATTCTGCTGGAGTTAATGAAAATACTTAGATTTTTGTGTGTGAAAAGATTTTATCAATGTTCACACTTAGCATAAAGCATCACAGTGTAACTTTCAAAAGAATTCTCTGAAATGCTTTACTTTGTTCATTCATCTGAGACAATGAATTACATATCAGCCAATACGGGGAGGAATCATGTATATTGCTAACTGACCAGTTAAAGAAAATTCTGCAGAATGAAAGGCTGTAATGCTAAGTCAGACAGGCTGTTCACTTGTGGGAGCACGTAGATTAATGGAACCAGCAGCAGTATGTGAAAATTTCTTTTACATTCTGTTGCTTAAGAAAAGGAACTGATTTAAAAAAAGATTTTTAAATATACCAGCTAATCTTAATTTTTAACTATGTGTTTGGTATTCTTAATTAGGCAGTGTTAGAGGCTTTAACTTTGATTGATGTACCTTATTCTGACTTGGTTTTGAACTAATACTTTAACTTTGTTAAATTAGGAATCTTGGCTCGTAATATCCCTGAAGATAATGCTGACATGGCTAGACTTGATTTCAGTTTTATAAGGTAAAAATTCGAAGTTGAATTTTTAATACATTAATATTCAAAGATAAAGAGAATCCCAGGCCTGGTGTCCCTTTATAAAGATCAAGATTAGCATTAGTTTTAGTTTCCTGATTATTCACTATAAACATTTATTGAGTACCTTATGTGTGATGTTATACATGAGTTAGAATTTTGATTTTGCCAAGTTTATATTACCCAAATGTGTACTTAAACTAAAAACATCTTTTGCTTTTTAGGAAGTTATAATCTAAATTTTAGTACATACATCCAGCTTAGTTATTTGCATAAATAATTCACTGTTTCCTTTTAATATGTGTAATAGCTTTATTCAGAAATGATTCACATAGCATATAATTCCTCAATTTAAAATATGCAGTTTAGTGGTTTTTAGTATATTCAGACTTGCTCAGACATCACCACAGTTAACATTAGTTAACATATTCATCATCTCCCTCAAAAACCAAAAATACATACCCGTTAGTATTCATTCTTTATTTCCCCTAACACTCTTTACCCTAGGCAACCACCTTCTGTTTTCTGTCTCTGTAGATTTACCTATACTGAGTATTTCATATCAGTGGAAGCCTACAATATACGGTCCTTAGTGACTAGCTTCTTAGCGTGTTTTTAAGATTCATCCACTTTATAGTACACGAGGGCTGTCTGGAAAAAATCCAGCCATAAATGCCTCTATATTTCATATTACATGGCTGGATGCTTTCTGGACAGCCCTCGATGTTCTTCATTTGCTTTTTGCTATAAAATAATCCATTGTATTGATATATACCCCATTTTATTTATCATTTTGTTAGTTGATAGACATTTGGATTGGTTCTACTTTTTAGATGTTAAGAATAATATGGCTGTGAACATTTGTGTACAAGTTTTTTTGTGTGTGGACAGGTATTTTCATTTGGGTCATGTATCTAGGAGTGGAATTTCTTAGTCAGATGGTTAACTGTATGTTTGACTTCGTGAGGAAGTGCCACACAGTTTTCCAAAGTGCTGTGTCATTTTATATTCCCTGCAGCAATGTATAAATCTAATGTCCTAGATAAGTGGTCACATTCCAAAATGATGATGTTGCCTGTAGCTTTGTATTTTATCTTTCTGCTAAAACTTTAAAAAGGTTTTTGATGCATGATAATAAAATGGGTAGCTAAGTTTACCCAGACAGCAACATTACAAAATGATTTAAAGGAAGTAGTGTGTATTGAGAGTATCTGCTGACTCAAGCAACTTCTGTTTACCTATTCTCTGCAGTAGTGGGGGATTCTGACTTTTCAACATAATTGTTTAGAGTTCTAAAATGTCAGGTTCACAGTTCACATTTTAGATCTTTAGGGGTTTGGGTCATGTTAATAGCTACTGATGGTATGGCCGTAAGCCATGAAAGTTGAGTTTCTAGTGACAGCTAAATTCTTCTTTTAGAGTTGTTGTTTGTAATCTGTATCCATTTGTGAAGACAGTGGCTTCTCCAGATGTAACTGTTGAAGAAGCTGTTGAGCAAATCGATATTGGTGAGTAGAAAAACCATTTTTGAAGACTAACAGAGAAGAGGATTGTATAAATTTCCAATGAAATTTTGTTTTGAAATTCACTGTTGAGAAAGTAGAAAATGGTCACTGCTCCACATTATATTCCGGGATGACTGTAATTCACCTACATTTCCTAAGCTATTTCTTCTTTGTGTACAGATTCGTCTGGGTTGTCTTTTCTCTGACTTTTTAAGCCAAGAATTAAAGTTAAAGTATGTATACAATGACTATATTTCAAAGAGGTCAAACTGATAGGAAAATACAAGTCGTCTTTTGTTCGTCAAAGGTGGAGTAACCCTGCTGAGAGCAGCGGCCAAAAACCATGCTCGCGTGACAGTCGTGTGTGAACCAGAGGACTATGCAGCTGTGTCCACAGAGATGCAGAGCTCCGACAGTAAAGACACCTCCTTGGAGACTAGGCGCCAGTTAGCCCTGAAGGTGGGGTGCACTTTTATCTAATGCGGTGTTTGCAAAACCAGTCAGTACTCGGTTCTCAGAATAGTACTTTTCATCCATCCACCAAGGTTCTGCTTGGAGCTGCCATCCTTTTGTTATAAATAAAGAGACCAAATATTAGAGGCGTATTCTCTTAAAAAGACTGAAGGAGACCTGGAGAAGGACTCATTCTCTGTGCTGTTCAGTATTATTTGGTGTCTTCCCTGCACAGGCTTGTGAGGGGGTGTAGTTGTCTCTGTCCTACCTAAGACCATCTCGTCCCCACTTTGAGAAATGCTGCTAGTGTTTCACAAAACTTATACTCTTTGTAGGCTTTCACTCATACGGCACAATATGATGAAGCAATTTCAGATTACTTCAGGAAACAGTATGGTAAAGGAATATCTCAGATGCCCTTGAGGTACGGAATGAACCCTCATCAGACTCCTGCCCAATTATACACACTGAAACCCAAGCTTCCCATCACAGGTAAAAGCTGAGTGTTCTATGGCATGAAGTGCTCTGTGTGTGTGTCTGTGTGTGTCTGTGTGTCTTCCTCTGTATTTTATCTGATGTTCCTGTTTAGAAGATAAAGTAAATTACATTATAATTCTCCTATCCACCTGAAGTTTGAGAGGCCAAGTGGACTTGTTAGCAAAAAATGCTGAGATAATCTGTGGTCCTGGAGAGAGATGAAGTTGCAGATACAGTCTGGAATGTGTTCATCATATAGATACTTTTGAACATAGGAGGGGGTAGGATGGCCCAGATTTCAAAGCAGGTCAAGAACAAGCCTTTGGGTAGCAGTGGAGGAACCAGCAGAGGAAGATCAGGTTGGGAGCCGTGTAGAGTTTCAACCGGTTGGAATGCTGCTGAGAACAGAAAAATGATCGTTTGATTTGAGAATGTTACCAGAAGCAGTTTCCTTGCAACGATGGATCTGAAAGCCCATTGGATGTGTGCCAAAATGGGAATGTGAGGTTAGAAGATAACAGTGATAAAGGTAATTCTTTGAACCAAGAAATTAGTCAGGACCTCCATGCTTTTGTAGAATTACAAGAGGATGTTTCAGTTCTGTGTTGCGTTTTGGGCTATTAGAGTGTGTCCTTCTCTGTGGTAGAAGGGCGAGTGGGTGCAGGGGGCTGAGCGGAGAGCTGAGTGTGCAGGGCATGAAGGCCCAAGCAGTGGCAGGAGCGCTGGTGTTGGGTGAGGGCAAGGACAGCGTCCTTTATATGCTCAGAGGGCACACCCGGAGCACTCAGGTGGCACAAGGCGGTGGGATGCCACAGGTGCTCCGTCTGCCTCTCTATGCTCCCTGTCACCAGCTGGGCAGGAGGAGGGGCAGGCGGGTAGCAGTGTTGGGGTTTGAGGAGACACTGAAATGACCTTTTCTTTACCCTTCACTTTCATTGGATCAGCAGTTCTCTTATTACTCTACCTCAAATACATCCTGCATCTTTTCTAACACTATCCAAGCCCCCAAGGCTCCAGACTGCAGTTATCTGACCGAATCTCAGCATTCTCTTTGTCCTTTCTACACCTCACAGCAACATCTTTTAAAAATGTAGATCAGATGTTGTTACCCACAACTTAAAACCTTTCATTGGCTTTTGTTCCTACTTAAAGGCCATGTCCTGCCCTACAAACCCTCTTATCTCTCTGGTCCTACTTCACAGCCCTCCCCTGCTCCATTTCTTCTCAGTGCCTTCTTGCTGTCCTTCAGCAAGCTGAGCTTCCACCCCAGGGCCTTTGCACTACTTACATCTTTTACCCAGAATTCTTCTCTCAGCTCTTCATCTTTCCACTTTCTTGTCATTCAGACCTCACCTTAAATGTCACCACCTCAGAGAAGCCTTCCCTGACCACCCAGACCATAGAAGCTCTCCATCACACTCATATAAAATCACTCTACTTATTTTGCTGCATACATTTTAATTGTCTTCGCCCATTAGGATGTCAGCTCTCTAGAATAGAAACCTTGTCTGTCTTTGTTCATTGCTTATCTGTTCTTTGCTGTATCCCCAGTGATTAGAATATTGCTTGTCGTGTTTCCTAAATATTGATTGAATCATTAGAAACCTGCCATTTTGCACAAAATTTTTCCTTTTAGAATTTTTAAAAACAGTTATCCACTATTGTATCTCAGATATTTTTTCCTTATAGTTATGTTCCCCATTTAGATTCTGAGGCAAAAAGTATTTCCTATACTTTGAGTTTCCATACTTTCCATTTTCAAAAGCTTTTTCATTGTACTTGTTCAAGGGAACTATTTCTTTTTTTAAGTACTATTTTTCAGATCAGTTTTAGATTTACTGAACAATTTTTCAGAAAATGGAGTTCCCAGACCCTGGCCATATCCCTTCCCCTCATTTCCCCAATTATTAACAGCATCTTACATTAGTGTGGTACCTTTGTTACAATTAATGAAACTATTTTTATTCATTATTATTAACAAAGGTCCATAGTTTATATTAGGGCTTACTCTTTGTTGTATATTCTGTTGTGGCTTTTGACAAATGCATAATGTTACGTATCCACCTTGATAATGTCATGTAGAATAGTTTCACCACCTAAAAGTCCCATGTAACCCCTGATTTTTTTGCTGTTTCCCCCATGTTATAATGTTAGAATCATATACTGTGTAGCCCGAGCTTGTCTGTCCCATGGCCCATATGTGGACATATTTTCAATTCATTTGTATAAATACCTAATATTTTTCTTATTGTTTACTATTTATTATCTGTTTTGTTTCTTCTTTGCCTCTCCCATAAGCTGGAAGAGGACAGTGATTTTGGAGGTGGGAGGGGCTATTTTATTCATTGATAATATCTCAAGTACATGAACAGTACTTAACATTGCAGTAGGCATCTGGGAAATATTTGGCAAAGTTTTCATTTTAAACATATCTGGTATCTAAGATAATACAAAGGAAATGCATTGTTTCTAAGTTTACTTTTAATTAATGATCCACTGTTTTTTTGTGTGTGCTGAATTTAGAATGTTTATTTATAAGCTTCTAAGAAATCCATTATTATTAAGAAAATGGTGCAGAATTCTGAAGTTGTCTTTTTAACTGCATTTCAAATTTAGGCAGAACCTACTGAGTCTAGTATAAAAGAAAAATTCAACACATTTTCCCCCTCCTCCCTAATTCACAGTTCTTGCAACTGTAGCTTATAATATTATTCTTTAAATTGACAAGGTTAATAACTTGAATTTTCTACTGTCTGTAAATGCCGTAATTGATTAACCTTTGTCCTGTACTGAAGTGGATCCCTGATCATCACTGGTCTCGTCATTCTTCGTTTCTCCCTTTTTGGTTTACTTCAGCTGTAGGTGGGCTGGATTTGGTCCTCCAGGAGAGAGAGAGAGAGAGTGTGTGTGTGTGTGTGTGTGTGTTGTTTGTTTTCTGTTTTTTATTTTTTGTAAGATCAGCTCAGTGATTAGGCTCTCTAGAGCCTAATATGTTTGTAGTTCTTATATGTTTGTATAGAATTGTTGGCCTCTTAATTATATGCCACAAAACATATCTGTGCAGTCTTGATAAATGTTTTCATGTATTAAGAAAGGAACATCTGTCCAACCTTACTGACCCTACTTGCTGATGTGTGTGCATATTTTCATATATAGTTCTGAACGGAGCCCCTGGATTTATCAACTTGTGTGACGCTTTGAATGCCTGGCAGCTGGTGAAGGAACTGAGAGAAGCTTTAGGCATTCCAGCTGCTGCCTCTTTCAAGCATGTCAGCCCTGCAGGTAAAGCAGTGGGCTGTGGAACACTCTGGAACTGTTTGAAATGTACTTTTAATTTTAAAAAGAATTCACAAGTTCTAATATGAATATAAACGTTCTATGAAGTCTGAAACCACAGTTGTCAAGTCTGTTAACACATTCGATATAGTTAACATGATAAAATCTGATAATAAAATAACACACATGTATTACTTCATATATGTAATTGTGTAACATTGGGAGATCAGGAAATAGTGTTTTTGTTATGGAAACATGAAGTTTTAGAAAATAAGAAAATGAAATGACTTAATGCGATAGGACTAAGTAGTTTTCCACGTGGTTTAAGATGGAACTGAGTTGATCTAAAGAAGCTGTTCTTACAGCACCTTATCTGTAACTTTTTATAGCCATTGTAGAGGTACCTTTTTCCTTTTTATGGTTCTGTCAGTGCCACCTCTTATTTATATCACCAGATTGGCTAAGAGTCCATCCAGCATGTACTTAGTTTTCACGTGTTCTTTCGATGTTAAAAGGACAAGAGCAGGGAAGAAGTGAACGGTGTGTGGCATGAACCAGGGTGACAGAGTGAGTGATGAACGAAGCTGACTTCTCACACACCTGGCGCCGGCAGGCCTCCTCACACACCTGGCGCCAGCAGGCCTCAGACGCGTGGCTCTGTTTCCAGAGTCCAGAGCGATCTCCCCTGCTCACCTTCCCCTGCAGCTGAGCTTCCGGTGTTTGGTAATCTGGCCAAACACATAGGTGTTTAATGTGGCACAGGTGTTAGCAATTATGCTGCATAAACTAGGTGTTGCGAAAAATGTTGTCTTGATTTAGGAGTTGACAAGTAGTAATAACATGAGGCTTTGGGGTTCTTTTATGGTTTTTCTATACCAGGTGCTGCTGTTGGAATTCCACTTAGTGAAGACGAGGCCAAAGTGTGCATGGTCTACGACATGTGTAAAACCCTTACACCCATATCAGCTGCATACGCAAGAGCAAGAGGTCAGAAGAATAACGGGGTTTTTGTTTTTTAATAGTAAAAGTAGTGTTTTATGTAAAGTAGAATAAGATGGTGATAACCTTTGTTTTATTGTCAGATTTCAAAGTAGCTTTAATTTGTTTTGTATTAATATTTCAGAATGACTGCATGAGTACCTTGGAATAAATTTGTTTATAAAAGTGAGTGTTAGTATTTTAATATAATACATAGAAGCACAATTGGAAGCTGGTGCATGCAATTTCAGATTAGGCCATTGAATGCATTTGTATTGCTTAATAGTATATGGCTAAAATTGTATGGTTTTTCTGACTGTACTGAATTTGGTTAGAATTTATATGTTTCACAAATACCTAATTTCTTTTTTAAGAGTTATGAAGACTTTATTTTTTGTCGTTGTTGTTGTTTTTTATATGTGGGTAGTTCCCTGGCTGGGAATCGAACCCAGGCCACAGCGTTGACGGCTCCGAAGCCTTAGCCACTACACCACCAGGGAACCCCCACAAATAACTTAATTTGTGAATTCTGTAACCTATGAATATTATTATAGCATTTGTGGAAAATATTGAAGATGATTCAAAAATATGGATGATTATTCATTACCTTCTACAAGGGTTAGCAAACTGTGGATAGAATTCAGCCTGCCACCTGTTTTTTTTGAGGATGGTTTGATTGGAACTGGTCACATCTCTTTATCAGTTGCTGTCAGGGGTTGATTTCAAACTATAACCAGAGTTCAGTGGTTATACCCGAGACCATGTGGCCACAAAACTTAAAAAATATTTACTGTCAGGCTGATTGCAGAAAAAGTTTGCTGAGTGCTACTGTAGAAGGTAAAATTAAAGAATACTTCCTCTGATTATTTCAGTTAAATGACTTATTAATTATTATTTAAATCTTATGTAAACAATGTTAGAGTTGGAGAAATGGATTTTATGTGATCACATTGGGGTTTTTTAAACACTCTTTTTCAATTTGTATGATAAATACCTCATTTTAATTTTTATTTATAGGAGCTGATAGGATGTCTTCTTTTGGTGATTTTGTTGCATTATCCGATGTATGTGATATCCCTACTGCCAAAATTATCTCCAGAGAGGTGAGTGGATATTTATGTATCCTGATCCATATTTAACTGGTAAAGCTTTCTTTGTTCATAATGTTTATTGAAACTGTAACCTATAATATTTGTATTTGTATACCATCTGTACATAAATTATTTAAGTTTATCATTTACAGTGTTCCTATTTTATGTAGAACATGAATCCTTGACTGAATTGTAATTTTGAGATTTAGTGGATTAATATTTCAAATGCATAATTTGGCATTATGATAAAGTATACTTTTTATATATATTTAATTCTTTTGAATTTTCTAGTAGTTGTTATCATAATGTCAAAGTTATTATTTTCAAAGAGAAGAGGCTGTCATCTTGGAAAGTAATTTAATAAGGAACTTTAAAACTTCATGGGTCTGTAATGAAAGAGCTGTATATTGGGAAAAATTATAAACTAATCTCTATCAGCTGAATACCAAACAAACATTCAGAAAAATTGGGTGTGCTGGGGATGGGGAGACATGTCTGACAGAATAAAAAAGAAGGTAGCTTGGAGAGAAAACAGTAGGTGGTAGTAGTGAAGGCTAAAGGGACACGTGGCTTGACAATATTTAGTTGCTTCTGGGATTCTTCTCGTGACCACCAACTGCAGTGGAGCTAACACACAGCGCTGTAGATTACAGCACAAGGCTTTGGAGTATGAGCTATGTGGCTTTCGTATTTTAGTTATAAGACGTTACATCTCCTATTTAAATCTGATCCTTTGCTTTTGAGGAACCTGCCTAAAGTCATTTAGCCAGGTCCTGGTGGAACTGACACAAGAACATTCTCTTGCAGTGCAGAACACCACCCCATGAACAGAGTAGTAAAAAATCATTTTCTTCCTAAGGTATATGCATTAGTTCAGAGTGAATCATAGTTAAAATTGAAATGAACCACCAAAAACTTTGTAAGGACAGCACATAAAATACGGTGAACTGTGAAGTGTTGTACTCTAACATGTCTTCCCCAACTATAGTACAGTAAGCCCTCACTTATCATTGATAGGTTCTGTGACTGTCAGCAAAATGACATATAATGAAATCAATTGATATGAACAAGAATTTAATTTTCTTTGGTATCTCATCAATGAAATGATGTTATTTAAGGACCTGCTATATTAGCATTATCTGTTGGAGATAGAAACCAGAAAATACTACTACATTAACTGATAATCTAGATTTTTTAAAAAAGGTTTTCTCTTTTTATTTTTAAGTAGAAAATATTTAATATATTTACAGGTATCTGATGGTATTGTTGCCCCAGGATATGAAGAAGAAGCTCTGAGAATACTTTCTAAAAAGAAAAATGGGAATTACTGTGTTCTTCAGGTTAGTGAAATTCGCGTTTAAAATAGTAGTTTGTTATTTTCTTTTGTGTCTCTTTCCCCCCACATTTAATCTTTCCTTTATGCTGATATTCTCCTCATTTATCCCTCTTTACTACAATTTCTTTTTTGTTAATTCTGCAATGTTTTGTTTTGTTTTTAACTATTGATTTTTGGGTTTCAAATGAGGGTGACTTCTTTACTCAGTTTAAATTTTTAAAGTTTTTAAATAATATATTTAAAATGGTTTTTTATTCAAAACTAAAACCTTTTATTTTAGTAGCCATTTGAAGAAAAGTCTCCCCAAACTTCCCCTCAGCCTGTTTTTAGAAGTGCCTAATATGTTAAATTTCTTATCTTTCTTGAAATAGTCTGTACATGTTTAGCAAATATTTGCATTTTTTTCTTTTTATTTCCCCTTCAATGGTAACTATTTGATCATCTTGGAAGTTTATCCTGTGTCTGTGCATCTTATCTAGACAGTCTCCTCCAGTCTTGAGCTACTACACAATCCCTGCAATGAATAGCCCAGGGGAACAAATCCTAGAAGTACCATTACGATGGGGTCACAGGTTATGTGTATTGGTGATTTTCATAGATAACTGCTCCTCTTAGAGGTTATGCAACACATTTTATGTCATAATGGGAGTGTGTAAGGTGCCTGTTCCTAACCCCGTTGCCAGCATTGTGTTCTTAAACTTCTTCATCTTAGCAGTAAGGTAGACGAAAAGGGCATCTTACTACAGTTTTCTTTTGCGATTACGTGTGGGGTGAACATTCTTTCACGTTTAAAGGTATTTTTACTTCCTCTATGAACTGTCTGCCTATACTCTTTGTGTATTTTTCTAATAGGTTGTTGAGATGTTTTCCTTACTGATTTTTATAACCTCTAATGTATTATGGAAGTTAGCCCATAGTCTAAGATTTTATAGTGATAAAGCAAAGAGTTACTGAATTGAAATTAAAAATTTATAATGCTGTTTTTCAGAAAGTATTGATATTGAAAAAAATCTGTAGAATTCTAACTCCATGTAATGGAAATTAAGTATCCTTCACTGTAAGATACCAGTAATTGTATGGTTACCACATATTCTATGTCTGCTTTTTAAGAAAAGAAAAAAACACCACTTTAAATATACATACTTTTATTTAAAGCTGCTTGACAACAAGTTTAGCTATTCAGTCGGCTGCCACTGTGTTCTTCAGTTTCTTAAGCGCACATAGCTGTTAGCAGTTACATGTAGCAGCCTGGAGAATGTTTTCCAAACCCTGAACTCACCCTGACCTCTTCACCACCTGACAGCATCATAGTCAAAGGTGTGAAAAGACCACAAACTTCCTTAGTACTTTATTTGAGACTTAGCTAAGTTCTCATGTGGACACATAATTACAACTATGGAACAACTTAATTCCTCTACCTGGCTAATGACAGGGTGTTTTTTTACATCAACTAATAGGAGGACACATCCCAATTTTATAAATTTTATGACACAAAGGGAAAGGAACACTGTAGAATTCAAGAAAATGCAAATTAAGCAGAATTAGCATGAGGATTTGCTTGTAAGTTATAGATATTAGTACTTTCTAAGTCAAAAATCATCCAAAGGATAAATGAAGAAATACTGTCAAAAGCATATCTAGGGAGAGAGTGGTCTTATACAGATTATTCCCACATCTTTATATCTTTTCAGTTCAAAATCTGGGAGAGGAAGATAGTAATAAGTGACATATTCTATTTCCTTTTTAACGTCTTTTTAACTTGTAATTCAAGTGTTAGGTATTTTATAACTCATTTTTAGAAAGGAAAATTAGAATTTAATTTTTGTGTCACTGCTGTTTATTAGCAAATATGTGTTATCTACTAATCTTTCAAAAGGATTTTATAGATAGTGTAAAACCAATAAAATTTTTGGAGCAAAATGTTGGTTCTTGGCCATTCTTTTATACCCATTCCAAAATTATCTTATGTATGCTTAAATTAGAAAAAAATGCATATAATCTTACTTACAAAGAAATCCTTTGTATATAAATCAAATGAAAAATGTTGAGGGATGTAGATACATTACTTTTTAACTCTTCGTATTTTAGATGGACCAGTCTTACACTCCAGATGAGAATGAAGTTCGAACCCTCTTTGGTCTTCGTTTGAGCCAGAAGAGAAATAACGGTGTCATCGACAGGTCGTTATTTAGCAATGTTGTTACCAAGAAGAAAGATGTAAGTTTGAAAATATGTGAACTGAATGTTATTAATTCTGTAGCTCTGTTTTTAATATTTATAAGCTTACGCATTTATCAAGGCCCATATTTAAATGTCGTTGATATGCAAATGATTAGTGCATCCTTGGGTCATTAGTAAGTTTGAGAGCTTAAAAAAAATGAATAACAAACCATATTAAAAGCTTCTGTGCATATGTATATAGAGAGAGATTTAGCTCATATATAAATAGGATCATGTCTTTGATAATTATGTTCTAGAACTTGCCTTTTCTTCTGGCGTTAAGCTGAAAATGTATTTCTGTATCAGCAAATACATACGCACATCATCTGAAAGGCCACGTGGCAATTCATGTAAAGATGTGCTATGATACTGTAGATTGTTTTCATTTTTAGTGCTGTGATCGTGTATGTAAACAAGCTTTTGTGCATATGCTCTTTGTTATCCTTTGGGAAGGACATATTCCTAGAATAATGATGGCGGTTTGTTTATTTATTTTTTGTATTTATGTATCATGTCATTTAATACATGACATGATATGTGGAGGGCAAACTATCATCTGTTTTGTAAAGATCACAAAATTGTGACAGGAAACAGTTAAGTAATTTGCCCAAGTTTACACAATAAGAAAATGGATAAGCTGATAAAAGTTTTCTGAAATCTCTTAATTTGGCCTTCAGTTTTGACAGATATTGCTGCTGGGTCTAACAGTGGCTGGACTTTCTGTTTTCAGGACTTCAGATGTGTCAGTCCATTGTTTTCTGGTCTTGTCTGCTGGATAGGCCTGATATTTCTGATTGCCTGCTGGTTGTGGGTTGTTAAACTATAGAGTTATTTTGAGGGTCTGGAGTTTTTTGCTCCAGAGAGTTGACTTTGCCTTCTGGCAGGTAGATCGGGTAGAGGCAAGTCACCTTCATCTTTGCAGGAGTTCAGCTGATTTGAATTTGGGCTTCGGTCTCTGTGGGCACTGGTCTGGTTATGTGTGATTCACCCCTACTCTGCTGAAACCGCAAGTGTCTGCTGGCACTGCACTTCTCTGGTGTACCCTGAGCCCTGTTTTTGCCCATTAGTCCTGTTAGACTCCACAGCTGTGCTCAGCTTGTTTACCTCTCAGTTCATTGCATACATCTTGGAAAATGCCATAAGGGGAAAAGCATAGATGGTCACACTTGCTTCTCCCTTTGTATCTGAGATCTTTGCCTCTCGGTCCTTGCTATTTTGCTACTTCTCTGTTCAGCTTTTTTTTTTTTTTTGCTTTTTGGTATGTGGGTAGCTCCCTGACTGGGAATTGGGAATTGAACCCAGGCCGCAGTGCTGCCAGCGCCGAAGCCTTAAGCCACTACACCATTAGGGAACTCCCTCTGTTCAGCTTTTCGATTTGTTCTTAGAAGAGGATTAGTCTCTCAACAAGTGATTTCACTTAACTGGAGAATGAGAGCACAGTGTGTTCCTAGGTCTGACCTCTGAGGCTTCATTTAAGTAGAATTGATGAAAATGAGCATTAAAATCTGTATTGGAATAGTTCTGTTAGTAAGCCTATAATGATTAAGAGTATCTTTATTGATTTGGACATTCTTCCATTTTTACCCTTGAAAATGGATGGTGCCCTGAAGTAAAGGAACTTATAGGCATCCGTAGAAATTTTTCAGCCCTTTGGAACCCGCTGTATGGCCCAGGGTGTGAGATTCTGGGATTTCCACAGGAAAACAGTGTTTTGCAGCCTTGTTACTTTAAGCAGCACACAGTCAAATGAGGCTCTTTCATTACTTTATCAACCTATTGATAGGTTTTTGTGTAAGGATTGAGGGTATGATTTTAATTGCTTCCTTATCTAAATTCTTATTTCATATCTATTTTTAATAGAAATTTGGAAACCTGAGGATGAGAATGATGATTTTATCCTCCTTTAGATTTCCCTCCCTTCTTTTAAAGCAGATTTTTGTTAACATTCCAGCCTCAGAATCATCAGGTCTAGAATGGTTTCAGTCCTGAGAGCGCCGGGGAAGCGTAAGGAGTGGCATTAACGACCCTTAACGAACACACCTGCATTATTCCCGCTCCTGCCATGTTTTTGGATAATGCTTTGTTTTAACTGTGCCATGTTTGTAAGACTGGATTGCCTCACTCCCATCTGACCCCTTCCTTGAATGTCTCTTATTCCTTCATCCTAACTTAGAATACCAGATTATATTTAAAGATAGACATCTAGGAGGCCGGCATTGGTTATTAATCTTTCTTATTAGAATCAAAGGAATAAAATGTGTACTTAGTGACTCAAACAGCAAATATAGATAGGAAAGGATATATTACATTAATAGCACCTTAGAATTATAAGTTCCAAAGGAATTTTAACGGTGCTTTTTAATTAGGCTTTTAATTTTGAGATTTAAAAAAGTGAAAATTAAAGATTCCCATGCAGTTTTGAGTTCCCACGTACCTCTTGCCCCATTTCCCCTACAAATAATGTCTTACGGAACTACAGAAAATATCACAGCTGGGGTATCGACTCTGACACGGTGGAGACGGCACATCCCGCCCACACAGGACCCCTTCCTGCCCTTCTATAGCCACACGCTTCCCTTCTGCCTCCACCCGCTCCTTAACCTCGGGCAGCAGCTCGTCTCTCCGCCCTTTCTGTAGTTGTTGTTCAGTGAACAGTCATGAACAGGTTTTTGTGTGAACCTAAGTTTTTATTTCTCTGTCAAAAATGCCCTGGAGTGTAATTGCTGAGTGCTGGGTGGGATTACAGGGGCATGTTCAGTTTTTTAAGAAACTACAGGAGTTCCCTGGTGGCGTTGTGGCTAGGCTTCAGCACTCTCAGCGCCGCGGCCTGGTTCGATTCCCAGCCAGGGAACTACCCGCCACACACACACACCCCAAAAATAAAGAAACTGCCAGACCTTTCCAGAGAGTCTGTACCAGTTTCCATTTTACACCTGCAGTGTCTGAGTGGTGCAGTTCTCGGCATCCTTACCAGCTTTTTTTAAAAGATGGGTATGTGGCAGTGTCTCATCGTGTTAATTAGTGTTTCCTACTAGTTAATGCTGGACATTTCTTCCTGTATTTATTTGCCACCCACATAGCCCTTTGGGTGAAATGTCTCTTCATGTATTTTGTTCGTTTTCTAATTATAATAGATATATTTGTTGTTGAGCTTTGAGAGGTCTTTCTATATTTTGAAAACTAGTTCTTTGTTGGATATGTGGTTTGCAAATATTTCCTCCCAGTCTGTAGCTTAATGCAGGGTCTTTTGCAGAGCAGAAGCTGTGAATTTTGATAAAGTCTGATTTATCATTATTTCAGTTAGCTGTTCTAATTTATCCGTTAGCTGCTGCTTCTATCCTTTGTCCACTTAGCATATCGATGTAGATCATTATTTTTCTTCTCAGTTTCTATTTGCTGTTTATATTAAAGATAGTGATTTTGGGGCTAAAATGTTTGTAGTTCTATTCTATTTGGACTGGTAGTTCACAATGCATTTTTGAATAGTTTCTACTTAGAATATTCTAGACGATGCAGAAATGACCCTAATTTGATTTTCCCTGAACAGGATTGGCTGTGTTTAGGCATCACAGTTGTTTGTAATATCTGTGAAAATGATTCTGTGTTTTTTCTGAGTGTAAACATGATCACGTCTCCAGATATTTGTTGGTACTGTGGTAGAGAAAATAACTATTTGTCAGTTTTGGAATGTGGAGATGATATTCCCTATCTTGTTTGATATATCAGTTTGAAAATGATGCATTAGGTGAGTTCTACAAATATGTTAAATACTGATCTTTTCAGTAAAACACTGTAGTGCTTAACATGAAGAGTTAATTTCAGTCTGTCATTTGACAGAAATAACTTACCATAAGTCTGTTGCAATAAATGGCATGTAAGATGCTTAAAGGTAAATGAAGCTTAAAAGGCCTGATACCATTTACCATGCTTTGTTTTTTCAGTTGACGGAATCTGCACTCAGAGACCTCATCGTGGCCACCATTGCTGTCAAGTACACGCAGTCTAACTCCGTGTGCTATGCCAAGAATGGTCAGGTAACCGTGCTGTGAGGGGTCACTCACCTGAGAGGGCTGTTGTTGGACAAAATGGTATCGAAAATCCTTCTGCCTCCCATACTAGACCACTTGAAGGGGAAATCTGCTGGGGTTTTTTCTCCCCTGGGTTTTCACAGTATCTCCTGAGTTACTTGGTTAAAGCTAATGGTAATTACAAAGTATCTTTGAAGCTAAGTATTAAAATTAGTCATGTTACTTCTTGCCTAGAATGAACTAGCACATTTTGGATTAGTGGGACTTGAAAAGCTGTTGTATAAACTGGTTTATTTACCCGCTCCCGATGATGGTTGGTACTTCCAATGAAAAGGGAGTAAAGAATGAGGTGCCAACCTCCAGCCCGTGGTTTTGCAGCTCATAGGGTATTTTCACATAGATTTCTTAGGTTATTTTACCAAGAATGCACAAACTTAGGAATTAACATGACCTTTTAAAACCAGGTTTTATTGCAGCGTAATTCGTATACAGTAAAATTCACCCTTTTTAAATGTAAAGATTGTTGCAGTTTCACAAATTAATACTTAAGTGACCACTACTGCAATCAAGGTATTGAGCATTTCTTACTGTCTGATGCTAAGCAAGCTGTGAAATGCCTTTCCCAGAGCACCAGCTGTGGAATGCAGGGCCACTAGCCCATCCCACAGGCTCCTGCTGACTCAGGGGCAGACCTGGCTCTGTCACAGCATCTGCAGCAACAGGAGCCCTTCCTTCTCACAGTCTTGAGCTCCTCCCTTGGCATGTGTTAAATTATGTGGCCTCTAAGTGGGACGGTGGGGGCCAATGTTAATTAGCATGTGACCCCAGGGACCCTTTCAGATTCAGAATTTTTGTGATTGCCAAGTGTTAAAAGATTGCTGGTCTCTAATAACCGACACCTGGGAGATCAAGGCTACTGATCTCCTTGTGCCCGGGTTCTAATAAATTCCATTAGGGTAAGACCATGCTTCACTACTGATGTCCCCGAGTTCTAGAAACTTTCATAATATTAAGCAGTAAAAACGTATAAATAATAGTCATAAACCTCTCGTCCTCAACTTTTAATGACTCAAAAATTACTACATTTCTCTTACCTTGGCCTGGCATTTTCTTCCAGAAAATTAATAGATAGATTAGGGGACACGTGCAGAAAAGCTCTTTGGAGACAGGTGTGAGGCTGGAAGAGGCGTTCATGTTCGTATCCTGCAGGTTATCGGCATTGGAGCAGGCCAGCAGTCTCGGATCCACTGCACACGCCTTGCTGGAGACAAGGCGAACTTTTGGTGGCTCAGGCATCATCCACGGGTGCTCGCGATGAAGTTTAAAACTGGAGTGAAGAGAGCAGAGATCTCCAATGCCATCGATCAGTATGTGACTGGAACCATCGGCGAGGTAGAAGCCTTGTCCTTGGGTGGTGGGTGCGGTGTATTTGTATTTCACGATTCTGTGTGCAACAGACTTTACCTTCGTCACTGCAGAGAGGAAATGCTGTTCTCTTCAAATTCTTTATGGTGTGAAATTGTTCATCTAAACTTCTTACCAATTCCTTTTGTCTCTTGTCCATGTAACTGTCTTCATCCCCTTTTGACACCACGAATCTCTGTCTTTTTAAACTGTAACCCGTGGTGTAGTTTTGCGTGCTATACGTCCCCTGTTCATTATAAGCTTTAATGGCAGGGACTGCTTTTTTCACCCATCTGGAGATGTCTGTCACAGTGCCAGGCATGACGCTGCCCACGAAGTGTGTATTCAGCATTACGTACAGATTACCTGGTAGCAGGAAACCCACATTTTCTACAAGCGCCTTTAACAACTCAATATCTCTTTGTAAATTTCATGTTCTTCCACATCTTGTTTGGAAGAAGGTGTATAGAAGCATTAAAATTGGAAGTATTGGGTAGCCTGCCAAAACAATAGGGTTTAGCCCAGTTTCTGGACATACTAAGTGCTTACGATATAACTGAGTGGAAAAGAAGACAGATCCTATAATCAGAGTCTTGGGTTTTCTGACGGGCAGGGCACCCGTGCTGAGTTGTCCATTCAGGGACAGGAATCTGTGACCCAGTGAGTGTCACTAAGAGTGAGGCTGTGGACCGTGCCTTGTAACTGAAGTACTGCAGACAGCGGGTGCTTTTTACTTTAATCTTGTATCTTTCTGTTCAGTATTACCCCACAAAACTGCTAATTTCATGGGAAGAGTTTTTATATGTTTATAGGCATGAAAGTATGTTTCTGAAGCCAAAAAAAATCACCCAAAAGGGACACACCTTCTTAAAATATGAACATTAGGAATCGTGTTTTATCTTGACACCGATTTTATAAATGTACTTAGAATGTCCATCATGTTTCCTTTCTTGATTTGATGTAGGAATATAAAGGAGTAGATTTAACTTGGGCAGGGATTAAAGAACCAAGTATATTTGGAATAAACTGATGTATAATAAATAGTATCGTCTTCGTATACATGGAATGTTAAGGGCATTAAAAAAGAGAGAGTTTCTAGAAATACAGATGCAAATGTAAATCAGCATCATTATTTGTAATTAAGAAGTCCAAGTGCTTTCCAGCATTCTAACTTGCATTGTCAGACAGTACTGAAGATGGTGTCAAAACCTGTCTCTGCCTTCTTCTGCCCACTCTAGGATGAAGATTTAATAAAGTGGAAGGCACTGTTTGAGGAAGTCCCTGAATTATTAACCGAGGCCGAGAAGAAGGAATGGGTTGGCAAACTCACTGAAGTTTCTGTCAGCTCTGATGCCTTCTTTCCTTTCAGGGATAATGTAGACCGCGCTAAAAGGGTAAGTGGAGTTGGTGTGCCCTTTCTTAGACTCGATCATTATATAGAAAATGTTTCAGACGTCTTGCTTCCGATTTGTAAGTTCTGTGAGTTTATGTATCCCAGCGATGGCAATGCGATCTATCAGTGGTATGTAGAGAATTGTTTCGACTTCTCCATTTGATGTATATGGATAACTCAAATCCTGTCATTTTTACCTCTTTGACTGAGGAAACCAGTCTGCAATGTGAATCCCTCTTAGCGCATGCTTTTTAGATGGGGGCGTAGGTTTTTGTGCGTTTCACGGAAGACCGTTTTGAGAGCCGTCTCTGTTTCCCCGCAGAGTGGCGTGGCGTACATTGCTGCCCCTTCCGGTTCCGCTGCCGACGCCGTGGTGATCGAGGCCTGCGATGAGCTGGGAATAATCCTGGCGCACACAAATCTTCGGCTCTTTCATCACTGATTTCATCACACAGTTTTTTAAGGTTTGCTTATGTGTAGATGAGAAATCATGGGAAATCTTGAAAATACTTCTCAGAAAAATAAAACATTAAATCTTAATGTTGGCTCCATGGTGTCTGGTACTTTTATTTAATTTGTCTGAAAGATACAGCCTCTTTAGTGTGATAAACATCACACAGAAGTACTTGTGTGTGAGAGACACAGGAGTATTCCTACCTCCTGGATCTCCGTTCATCCCAAGACATTACCTGTGAGAAACCTCAAAATCATCACTGTGCGGAGGAGATGGCACAACAGCCCCCGGCAAAAAAGCCCCACTAGTCTCCTCCAAGGGGATTCTACTCATGCAGGGTTTGTTTTCATCACCTTTCTAAAAGGCTTGGCGGTCTCCTAAACAAACAACCGATTGTTTCCTGTGAACTAGAAATGTAGAAGGGATTCATGAGTCTTTTGTTGACCCCATATACAGATAATACTAGTACATACTTTTTCCTCTGTGTTAAGGGGATATTTCCCAGAATTTCAGCACGCCCTTGATGTCCCCTCTGGAGCTGCAGAAAAAAGTGTAATTACTGTTTGCTGCTCAGGAATAGACCCAGTATTCCACTTACTGGGTTCACTATGGAAAGTAGGGCATAGCGTAAGGACGTAAGGACACATCTGTGTCCCTGCACCCAAGGTCCTGACTTGTTCACCCGTAACAGCTGAGACCAACTAAAATTGTTTGTCATCTTTGACCTTAATAGATGAGTCTACCCTCTTATGTCTGTAACTCACCCTCCTCCCTAAATTACAATTTCTCAAGGTCATCCTTCTAGTTATTAATATACTGGCCAATCTTCTAGTGCTTGTATAGTACCCTCCCACACTGAAACAAGACTAACTTGTGCCATGTGACCAATAAGTAAATGTGTCACTTCTGAGGGTACGTCATAAAAGGCATTCAGTTCATTTACACTTACTTCATTTGTTGATATATTTGGATTTGAAATTTGAATTGATAACTCTTTCTCCCCTAATAAATTAAGAACTTCTGTCCATTTTCACAGCTGTCTACCCCACCCCCACCCCCAAAACTCCCATAATGATTTCTAGACTTTCAATTCTGATTTAGGGAGATAAATTCTCAATCAGCCTTTTTTTTTTTTTTCATAAGCTTTCCATGGTTTCTGTTAACTTCACATATTTTTTGCAGTATCTCCTGAGTTTCTCTCTGGTAGAAACTGTCCAGTGTGGTCTGCTAGGCACAAACTTACTTTAAAAAATCAATTGTAATAAATCATGCCTATGGAAAGTGCCTAAAATATGTATAGTGTAGGGATTGATTTTTAAACACCTATGTCACCACCAACCAGGTCAAGAAGAATTTGGCTAGCACCCTTCCATTTCCCCCAGGCCTTTCCTTGCTTATGACCCATCTTTGCCTCCAGGAAACTACCTGGTGCCTTTATGATAACCACTCTCTTATTTGGCCACACACCAGTTGGGTGATCTTGGATTTATGGCTTAACCTCTTGGAATTTGTTTCTCGTCTATAAAATGGGGATGTTTTTGCTCCTGGAGAGGCCAAATAGCTCCCTTTTAAAAGTAAACACCCTGGAGCTAGTTTGTCGAGTTCAAGTCTGGCTCTATGGACAACCTGATTGATGTACTGGTTTGCCTATTCTGGACATTGCATGTAAGTGAAATCATATGACATGTGGCCCTTTGTGCCTGACTTCTTTCACTTAGCATGATGTTTTCAAGGTTGATGTTGTACCGTGTGTGAGTACTTTATTCCTTTTTATGGTCAAATAATACTGTTTATCCTTTCATCAGTTAATGGACATGTGGGTTATTGCCACTTTTTGGCTATGCTGAATAATGGTGGTATGAACAGTTATGTACATGCTTTTATGTGACTGTGTTTTCAGTTCTGGGTATATACTGAGGTGTGGAATTGATGGGTCCTATGCTAATTCTATGGTTAACTTTTTGAAAAACCACCCAACTCTTTCCACAGCAGCTGTACCGTTTTACGTTTCCACAGTAATGTATGAGGGATCCAATTTCTCCACCCAGCAGCATGTGTTTGAGTCAAATACTGCATAGCTTTTCAGCACTTGGCTCAGCATCTGACAACTAATGCTGAATTTAACAGATCAGCAGTTTCCTTGTAAAGTCCTGTCCAGTGGTCTCCTGGCAGTGACAGTGAGCGGTTCCTTCTGGAATAAAATGGCCATTTTCGAAGTGGTGTGATGCAGTAGGAATCCTTGGCCTTCAGTGTGTTTTATGTAAGGGGAGCTTGTTGGGGTGGGCAGCCTATGGGACAAGTAGGTGATTCCACCCCAGCACCCCGAGTGGGGCAGGGCCTCCACAGCCTCCAAACAGTGCTACTTTCAAGTCTGGGGGCTCCACACAAGAGCGAGGGCTGTCCAGAAACTGTCCAGCCATGTAATGTGAAAAATGGAGGCATTTATGGCCGGATTATTTTCTGGACAGCCCTCATATTTTAGAGATAAATTTGCCTCTTAAGATTGTTAAAGCCCACAGATCTCTAAAGAATAAAACGGAATTCAAGGAAATGTAAAACATGCTTTAATATCCCCTACCTGACTCTACTGAGGAATGTTAAAAAAGGAATTTCTCGTTTTGTGGCTGAAGCAGCATCTCTCTTGCTCTTTTATTACTTACAGTATTCTCTGCCTTTGTGATTTATATAAGTTTTTGTTTACAATTCAAATAAAGTCTCTTGTTTCAATGAGGACTTGGAGTGAACGATGTGGCAATTAGAATAACTCAAATCTCAACTGTGAGTGCCACCCACTCTTTAAAAAGAACTTGCTTCATCTGAAAAACCTGTGGCAGTGCAAGGTCATCATTCCGCTTCTGCCTGGCGAGACTTCATGATCATCTTTAAAAGTTCCCAAACATGAGAAGTCCCAAGAGTGGTCTTCTTGTTTTTGTTTTTGTTTTTAATGGTTGAAATGTATCTCCTGAAAAATGGGATTTTTAAATTGTAGTCTGCCACTTTCCCCACCACAGTACTGGGAATTCACTTAATAGGAAGCAGTCTGAGCACTTAAATGTGCTGATATGATGTTTCTTAATCACTTTAATGAGTTACATACCATTAGAGATGGAATGGAATTGTCAGTTAATATAATTAAATAAGAAAGTAATTTCCACCTGATCATTTCTTTATTCACCTCCTCAGAAAGTGTGCCTTACAAGCTTACAATGGTATTATATGGGCTAATTTGCATAATTCACTTAGGTCATTAGAGCTGAAAACAAGATAAATACACAACAATAAATTTCTTTACGAGGCAAGTGCAGCAAAGCAAGGTAAAGCTTCCAAACTATAATTTTTCTTTTTGAAGTTTGATATATTTACTAGTTTTACCAGATTTTCCTTGAATTGGCCATTTCTTGTCTAAATCCCAGTTGGTGTTTTAATTATGTATTCTCAGTATGGCCTGCTTAAGATAGTTCTCAGGGGAAGTAGTAGCATGAGTCAGTAAAGACTAACAGATCTTTGGAAATCCTCTGGCCTCGTGTTTGAATAATTTTGCTGAGAAATAGCAGAAGAGCAAGTTTTACCATTCTTGCTTTGTGGTTCCAAAACATAAAAGGTTATTTAAATTTATTCCATTTATTCTCACTTAAATGTAGTTACTGACTCACTATTAGAATAATTTAGCTTTGTAAATTTAATACATTGCTTTTGAGAATCTAGCAGACATTTTGGAAAAAGTAGTGCATCTTTGTCTTAAATGTGGAGCCTGTGGTTTTTACATTTCAGTGTGTAAATCGTCAAAAAGCTTGCTTTCCCTTTAATACAGTCCAACTGGATTTACTTCAACTCACTTTGGGGAAAATAGTTTTAGGTTTGTAGTTATGTTTCAGGAAAAGAAAAGAGAGATGTTGGCTTCACGTAGGAAAGAATTCAACTGTGAGCTGACAGAGAGTTTAGAGTAAAAATAAGCTTATTTAGCAGAGAGTAAGAAAGAAAAGAAGGGCACCCCACAGACAGAGAGGGGGTCTCTAATCGCTGGTGGAAGAGAAACCCTCTCCATCCCCGGGCTAGGGTTTTTTGTGTTTTCTGCTTCCATGAAAGTCACTGGTACCAGGTCAAAGGAGGATAGAAGGACAGTGGTTAAGTTTAACTTCAGTAAGATGCAAGAAGAATGGGGGCAGATTCATCATTAACCCTTGTAAAGCACAACCCATGTTTTCTTGCTGTGGGCTTAACTACAGAGATGGTCCTAATGGAATCTCTGGTTTGCTCTGTGTCATTGATTAACATCTGCTTGAGTTCTGTCTTGGAGCACATGGGCAGCAGGCTTGGAATCCAACCTTTTAGTTCCTTTTGCAAAATTAGTACCCATGCCCCTTCCCTGTGTTAGTTGGATTAAGTGGTTTGAAGCAGTTGAGCTGAGGTGCATGTCCTCATGGATGAAGATGGAGGGACCACCCTGCTTTCTTTTGGGTGTGTGTCTTCTGTGGGACTCCCCACTGCAGTGTGAATTTGTATGGAGTCACATTTGCTGCAGTGAGCCATGACCCACATATGATCTGTACTTTCTGTGGTTTTTCTTTTGTCACATAGACAGGGCAGCTATCTGGCCTGATAATGCTGAAATTCTGTCAGAAGTCTGGGGTAAGGGTCTGGGTCTGTGTCCTGCTGAGGAAAACTCATCTCAGCTGTAGTCCTAAAATTAGACTAGCTACCCCACCCCGTGCAAGTGAGATGGTAACCATCAAAGCATTTTATAAAAACTGTACATGTTTTGTTTTTTAAACAACCCCCAAGGAAACGTTTCTGTGTTTAGTCTTAGTGTTTGTTGCCAGGTAGTTAATGAAATATTTTTCTACATTGCACAAAATATAAATACTTTTCATGTTTTATATATTATGAGTTATTAATCTTTTACTATTTCATAACCAACTGTTTCCAGTTCTGCTATTATGCTGGATACCCTATTTAATCCCGAAGTTTGTTGTTGCCCCAACATTAAACTGAAAAGGAAATGGCCTTTGCAGACCAAGAATAGGCAGATTTTGTTCAGCTGGGGCACCCTAAAAGTGTCAGCTGACCCACATTTAGACAAGTTAGATTGAGGTTATTATACCACAGGGTTTCCCTAAGACAAAGCTCCTCCATGCTATACTATTCCAGTGATTTAAAGATCTGTCACCTTTTTGTTCCCCTTGTAGGTAGGATGAAGAAAAGGAGGTAGGAGGAAGGGAAGACTTCTAATGATTGGAGAGCAACCAAAGGTGGTTCTTTATTTTACTTCTGAAGAACTAACTAGCAAGTTAAATACATATCTGAGTCCACTTAAATCTGGTAAAGCAGACAACATAAAACTACTTCCATCACTGAAGAGATGAAACGACAGTAATGAATCTGTGTTTTTGTAATGACAGACTTAGAAGTTCTCACCCCGAAATCACCAAGAATGTTTGCTGGATTGAGAAAGAACACTCATAAGGATTATTATTTCCCCCCAATGTCTTTATGTAAAAAAGAAGCCATGATGTTCAAGTTGTGGAATGTAAATCTTTTATTAAACAGTCGTCTTTCCACAGTAGTAAAGCTTTGGCATGTACAGTATAAAAAATAATCACCCACCATAATTAAACCAAATTCCTTTTATCAACTGCATACTAAGTGTCTTCAATGCAACTTTTTTCCATATGAAAATACTGGGAAAAATTGATAAATAACAGGTATGACAAAGGTACTTCTAGGCAATTACTAGAATCGTTTGGAAAAAAAGTGAGTACTGTGGATATTTTAAATATCCCAGTACAACAACATGCTGTTCCCACAATATTTGCGGGCCAGACAGTTAAGTGGAAGCAGAAGTGTTTAGGTAACTTCCCTACTTTAAATTTTGGTAATATCATTTCAGTACATTCTGCATCTGGGCTGGTGCATTGCTTCCCTACTGATCCCAAACAAAATCACAAGTTTGAATTAATTTCATTTAAAATACTGAGCGGTATTGAATATTTTGGAGCAGAACAGGCAGTGTACTGCCCCTTTTTATGAGAAAAGTCTCAGAACACTCCCAGGGTGATGCTTGGAGAAGCTGTGAGTTGAGCTGAAGCTGGAGAAGTTACTCTCCAGAGCAAAGGGCTTAGGAAAGAAACACAATAAAATGGGGTCTGCTCATGTCACTCCAGTTTGGATGGGCCTGGGCAGAGATCCCTGCTTGTCGTCCTGGGGTGGAAACGCTACTCCCGGGAATCTTCTCTGTCAGCCTGTACATCTAAGGGCATGAAGCACTCGATTGGGCAGTTGACATTCTGTTAAAATAGAAGAAGAAAAATTAGTGGCAAATACGGCAAAGCATACAGGGGAAAAAAAGGAAGCACCTTTTTCTCTGACAATTACTTCTAAATGAACTATTTCTAGCTTTTAAGAACCTAGCAGAATATGGGGAAATAGATGTTCAAGAGTTTAATATAATAGAACATAAATACGTTACAGGATACAGTATTCTACTCTTAAGTCACATAAAAGATTTATTTTTGGGGGGTTTCCCTGGTGGTGTAGTGGTTAGTCTTTGCCACTCTCAACGTCACGGCCTGGGTTCGATTCCCAGCCAGGGAACCACCCGCCCCCCCAAGAAAAACATGATTTTTTTAAATTGGTTCTTTCAAAAGGGAAGTACCCATGGAAAGAGTCCCTACTATGTGACTAATTGCACTTAGGGGAGAAGCACTCATGGTGCAAATGCACTTACAGTGTGTGAGCTCTGATGGTATCTCTGAGAATACTGGTTGTAGGAGTGGCCCGGGGTGCCTTCGTGACCGGGTTCAGCCCCTGGTCTGCGGCAGTTGTCACAGCGCCAGCCCTGAGAACAGAGGCATGAAGTCAAATGGGGTCTGTGATAACAAGAGAACTTCACAGTTTAGTGCTTGTGTTAAAGAATGTCAGCTCTTCGTTGGCAAATATAAGCAGTTAATCAAAAAGGACACTTTAATGACGGTTTCATGCATTTATAACTCACAGAACACATTATGGCTAATTGTCCATGTAGCTGCCTGTCTGTCTCCGCCTTTGCTTTCTCCTGAAGTGCCCTCTCTTCTCTTCCTGTTCAAACCCCACCCATTTGCTGAGGCTCATCGGAGTCCCAACCTCCTTAACCAGCTTTCCACACTAGAGAAAAGAGGTTTTCCTAGAGTCCTAGAGCTTTTAAAAGGACCTGAGATCATATAGACAAACACCCTCATTTATGGTAAGGAAAATGAGACCCAGAGGGGTGACTCGCTCAGAGGGAGCAGCAAAGTCAAGGTGAGCCGCTGGCGAGTGGCTGCCGCACCACATGGCCCCTCCCTCCCTCAGACCCGTAGCCTTTCATCCGGCTGCAGATGGCGTGAGAGTGGGAACGTGGGACCACGCTGGGCCCGTGAGGCTCCTGACACTTTGGCTACAAAGTGAGGAAATGTGTTCTCTTTCACTGTTGCTCCTAAGCTGGTAGGAGATAAGCCTGCAGCTGGTGCAGGTCATCTTCGTCACCAACAATGGGGGCCTTCTGGAGAATGAAGCCAATACAAAGGAACCAAGCACATAACAGTGAGACGCCGTGGACAGAGCGACCTCTCAGCCCTGTGAGCCTCCTTGGGCCTGAACTGAGCTGGGCTTTTTTCTTACAACTAATAGAACCCTAAATGGTATACCTTCTTTCTCATACTGTCAGTTAAATATTTCACAGATATTTCTCCATTTAAAAGCATATTCCCCACAACACGTAATACAATTATGGGTAAACGCCTACTTAGAGAATCAATGAATCTTGCTTTTACATAAAAATGTAACAGTTCTCACTCCTGCCTTAAGTGTTTCATTTAGCACTTCGCTTTAAGAACAGAGGATATGTCACACGTGAAAGGGTTCATGTGCGTAAATAATGAGGAGATGCTGAAGTGAGACCAAAACCTACTTCCCAACAAATGCACCTGCCATCACATATTTCTGCACCAAGCACATTCCTGGCAACAAGTTGAGTTCAATGATCACAGTCTTTGTTAAGTGTTAGTGTGAGCTAGGGAAGGAGAGAGGCTCCACAGCTTCTCAGACGGGCAGCACCTCCCTCCCCACTGAACCACCATGGCTGGAATGAGATCAGGCTCCGGCCACCCCAGGTCCTCAGGTGGGGGCGGAGGCAGACCCCTGAAGACCCTTCCAGCTGCCAGATTAATCTTTCTAAAGACCATCTTCCGTCACGCTACTTTTCTTCCTGGGTCCCTGCAAGTGGCTAAAGCCACAGGCGGCACCCAGCGAGTCTCACCCTGGAGTAGCAAGCTTGCTCTTCGTGTGTCAGAATCTCAGGGCTGTGGGGAGGGCCTGTTCTCATTGAAAACACAGGCCTGGCATGTCGCTTTGCTTTTATTTGAGTTACTGGAGTCATTTTATGTTGAAACTTCGAATATTAGAGGAAGGTACCACATTGTTTTGTCCTATAGAAGTAGGAGCGACGAGGAATGGCTGAGAAGTACCGGCTTAAATAATGGACTGCTAAGACCTTCCATAAGCACCCCCACCCCAAGACACAGGCAGAGGCTTGGCTCCTGGGAACCCACTCGTACCAGCTGCTTCCCATCCCAGGGGGTGTGATTACTCTGGTCTCTCTGCTTCCTCCTCTCCCTCAGCCAAAATTTTTTTTTTAAAATAATATCTTTATTCATTCCACAACTTTTGAGTAACTTCCGCATGTAAGACACTGTAGTAGGTGCTAAGCATTTATTTTTCTTATTATTTATTTATTTATTTATTTTTGCTTTTTGGTATGTGGGTAGCTCCCTGACTGGGAATCGAACCCAGGCCGCAGCGCTGACAATGCCAGTGCTGAAGCCTTAAGCCACTACACCACCAGGGAACTCCCCCTCAGCCAAATTTTAACCGTGCTAAACCCCAGTCACTTTACACTTCTCTTTCTGATGAAATGTTTCTTGCTGATGCCAGCCTACAAGGGATCTGTATCACTCACTGGTCATACCCACTCAGAACCTCATTCAATCAGCCTGACTTGGAAAGTATAACGTGTCTAATAACATGTCTCCAACTACTATATCATTTAAAGAGACAGAACCATTTTCCACTGCCTCTGTTTGTCCCATATTCCTCAGCACCGTGCTAGACCTATAGCAGGAATCTAGTTTGTGAGTGAGAGAGGGTACAAGGAAGTGGAATTTTCTTAGATTTGGAGTATTTTTCAAAATATTTAACAGCAAAGCCACAGGGGCCCCTGTTCACTGTGGATGGGAACTGGGGCCCAGTCTGAGCCGGCATTTGACACTTTGGTTGTTGAGGAAAAGAGAAAGCCTGAGTATAGGGGGTGTGGGGGGGACCGGGGCCGCCACAGAAGCGGGGAATGGGAAAGGCATGCAGGAACTTTGTCGGTAGCTGTGTGCCGACAGCAAATGAAGTATTTCAACATTTCCTCAGGGACACTGCTGCCCCTGGAAGTACAGCACCCACACAAGAGCCCTAACCTTTAACCATCAGTTTATCTTGATCTTATCTAAATTGCGGGGAGCCTGGCCTTACCCGCTGGCCTCCAAAGCAAGTACAGGAGCAAATAGCACCAAGATACTCCTTTTGCCACTGTTCTCCTACATGGTACGTCTTCCCATCATCGTAACATGTCGTTTCATCTGCAGAGACACAAGTCAGAGCTCGCGTAAGACTGAGAACAGTCATACAGACTCGGCCCCCGTATCGGGGGGCTGCTGTTCTCTAGATTTGTATCATCAACCCCAACACCACACGTGAATAGAAATCATTCATAGGAGAGGTACCGCTGCATAGCCATAGGGCAGCACTTTTAAAAGCTAGATCTAATAAACTGAAAAGGTTCAATGGGAAGATGGAGATCATATATTAAAAGTTGAATCTAAAGACCATAAAGCTTTCTTAAAACATTTTGCTGTAGTTGATGCTAAAGTGCTCCGTAATAACATTAAATCATGGCTCATTTTTGGAGTTTGTCTCCACTTTCCCAAATCAGAGGATTAACGTCTGTTAAACCTCTCTTCGCTCCACAAGGAGACCTAGAGTCTCCAGTCATTTCTGTGAGTGAGTTACAGCTCAGTAACGAGTGCGGGAGTGCCTAACAAGGCACTAAAAATGATCTGTAGCAACGTACGGGGATCACACTTGAATTCGCCTTTTCCGTTTCCAAGACATGTGCAACTCATCATCTGGCCATTTTCTCCCTGACGATCCCACTTCTCTCCAATCTTGTAGTTTACACCATTGTCGTGACACCATTCTGTGGGATGGGGAAAATCAGAGACAAGGAGTTACCGGTGTGCTCTGATTCACAAGGAAGGCAGTGAACCCACTGGGATGTGTCACTGGATTTTGAAAGCCAGGTATCTGGAAGGAGTGGTAAGGAAAGTTAAAAGTCATGACAAACCATGTTTCTTTTTTTGGTTGGATATAAAAACATTATCTTTACCATTTAACATTTTCTAGGTTATTTTAAGATCCAGTTTATTTCATTGTAATCACATCACAAGAACAGTCAATGACTTTCATTTGAGCTTTCACTATTAAGGTTTAAAATTGTGGAAAACTAAGTAAGATTTCAGTATTCTTTTAGGAATAGTTCATACATAAAAAATCATTTTCGATTTGCAGAGATCCTGGATACAAAATAGTTCAGTTAACCAAAAAACCAAGGTCAACAGGTTTTTCCATGCCACGACCTGCTTATAAAAAGGAAGAGTAAACTATTAAACCTCTACAGCAAAACAAAACAGAAACAAACAAAATGATAAATCAATGGTTAACACTGTTATCCCTAAAAACAAGAAAGGTTTTGAAGACTACCTAATACCCACAGTTACCTATCTTTCCTAACTACCCGTGAAAGATGACTTGTAATTTCCAAGGTTTATACTGAAACAAAACATACTTCAGAAGTTGTAACACAATGCACTACTTCACCATTTTATCAGTGTCACTCATTCCTTAAACTTTAAATTAATCACCAATTATGACATGTAAGCAAAGAATATAGAATTTGAACCAAAAAACATCGCTCCCACAATTGCACCTACGTAGTTATATAAATAATAAATATGCAAGCTTATTTTAAGTAGTTTAGTTCACAAATTAAAAACCACCTAAAGGATGCTAAATGTTAAAAATTCCAACTCATAAACAGCCTAGGACACTTCTGTCTTTCCATTTTCAGATGGTCAACCACAGTAGTGTGCACTGAAAAAATTTAGTTTTTATATTTCAGTCTGAATTAAACCATATCATGTATATAAGTTAAGTAAAATACTTTGAAAATGTTTTAAAAATCTATTAGGTTTTCATTCTCCAAGTGTGATTTCTGAATATGTCTATAGGAGGCTTGTTTACAAAGCATAATGGTTAGCATCTATAAAAATGAACCGACTGTCAATAACACATATCCTAAAAACAAAGTATAAATGAAAAGTTTGTAATTCCTAATACTAAATCTCAAAGCATTGTAAGTAATGCCTTGGATCATTTTAGCTAAAAAAAAAATTAAAATATCAAAATCTCTTTATGATTTGAAAATCAAATACCTTTCAATTGATGTTGATTCTCAATTACATACCAGTAGATCATCTCCCTACATTACTTAGAAAGATTTGGGCTACCTGATATGTGTATGTATATGTGTGATAGAAGTGTGCATGTGATATGAATATGTGTGTGTGTGTACTATGATATATTTGGTTTGTACTGAAAGAGACAGAGTGTTTTTGAGTATAAATGTTCACATCTGAGCTCACTCAACACTAAAGATTAAAAGAGATTGGGGGTTTCTTTGTCTTTCATTAGACTTGACTCCACAACGTTTGACTTGGTTAATTTACCTTAGCAGAAAAATTTTTTAAAATCATATTACCATTACAAATTTATTTTAATTAATAGTCATATTGACATACCACCCTTGGTATGAAGCAATATTCCACAAGTAAAATTTCCCATCATTTTTCTATGATGCAAAATGTTACTTTGGGTCAAGCAGTCTTCCCTGTCTGCTTCATGTTTGGAAGAGCCTATGTCAGCCAAACATGACTCTTTGGCACTTTGCGTAAATGCGTGGAACTAGAAGAGCAATGGGGGGACAAGAGGGTGGACAAAGCAAGCTACTCACTAGATGAATCACATCTGAAATGACCACTGCCAAAGCCTAAGCACTGGCACGAAAGTTTAAAGCCAGATTCAGACAACCGCTCCCACTCCTCTCCAATGGCATAATGGGAAACCGTGTAGGGGTCGAAGCACGAGTCATCCGTAGGCTGGGTTAGGCCTTGGTCAACTACATGAAGAAAAGGAGAGAAAAGCAAAGGAAAAAAAAAGACATGTTATTGGTGGTTCTGGACCATAAGAAGAAAACTGAATGACTGTATTACATAATGACTTAATCGCTAACAAAAACCCCTGTAGCATTAAGAAGCATTCCTCTGTTCTGTCAGTGCAACAGCTGCACTAGTAACACGTGGATATTGCCAGTGGGCTTTACCACGAGCATCTCAAAAGGAACCCATCTTTCATTTTTGCCATCAGCTCTAAAATATCATTTCTGATAAATCTAAGCTATAGAATGTGGAACAGATCTTGATGCTGTTTAAGCTAGTTAAGAACTTCGGCGAGATGCAAAGACTGGAAATGCCTCCCCATTAGTACCTAAGTGACCCAGACCTAGTTATTATATTATAGTCATCCGTAATATGAGGACAATAATGAAAATATCTCTACCTGCTCAGGATCTTGTGAAGATTACATGAGATCATGAATTCAAAGCACTGGTCCATTGCCAACATTTAGAAAGTGCTCACCAAACAAACAATAATTATAAGAGGGCATCTTTTGCTTTTAATGCAGAAGTCTTAGTACTTTTACATTTCATTACAATGCAATCCTCACTTTCATTATTGAAATTTTTGTATAAGAGTGCAATAATTCTAGATTCTGTACATGATTATCATAGTTGTAGGACTGCTTTACTTCATCAATAAAATCAATTGTTCCAAATAAGAGGGAGCAATGAGATATGAATGACTTAGGCACAACTAATAGAGTCCCTTCATGTTGCCTATGATTTTGGTCTTTATGTTTGGGGAAAACTTAACTTTAAAGTAATTTATGCAAACAAAGCATGTTTCAAGGTATTTTCTAAAACTTAAACTAACTTTTGTGACTTTGAATCTCACTGTGTATATTTCTTTTTAGAATGCAAAAATAAAAAGCTCAAAAGCCATCAATATTTGAAGTGCCCAAATTTTCAAAGGCATCATCCTGGAAGCAAAAAGAATTTTGGAGAAACGCAGAAGTCTGAAATGTCTCAAAGCCAGAAGAACCTGGCTAGAATGTAGAGTATTACTGCTGGGAATACCGAGTTGGAAAGAAAAACAGAAGGAACTTAAACTGCTACTAGGGGTTTCAATAACCATCCTAAAAAGAGCCAAGAGTTAAAATTCCACCTGACTAAAGTTATGGAGATGGAATCTTTTTTTTAAAGTGATGGGCAAAAGCACAAAAATCTTTGTGCTCTTGCAAATTCCTTCCACGTGGCATTCTATTAGTAAAACCACACAAGGCAAAAGGTATGCGTTACCGTAGATATGTGCTAACAGAAGCACAAAATGATCCTCTCGGATGCTCAACTGCTTAATCCCAGGCATTTATGCATGTAAAATAGTGCAGTCGTGTGTTAAATGAAGAAGGATGCTGAGAGGAAATAAACTGGCCCTAGGAGTAAAGCCTATCACTTGGCAGAGAAAGCATTTAGCACTCTCTGCTGATAGGGAACCCTCTGGTGGGAAGATCCAAGTGCACGGTTTTGATTATTCCCTCTCTCATGTTCCTTGGTGAATCTCCAGCTGCAGCAAGTTGAAAAGCCAAGCAACACACTACTGGTTTAAAAGGACTTTCCAGGTGCTACAAAGAGTCAATGACCATTTAACCTTGATAGAGTCTTTGGAGCTATATAATCAGAAAAAAAACCAAAATTGAAATAACATTGAAATAAGGGAGCTCTGTGGACAGAAATGGGCTGTGTTGGTAGCATTTTACAGCTGTCCCTAATGCATGCAGATGGGGAATGTCCCTTACAGTTCATCAGTTTCGGTACTTAAAATTCACTTGAGAAGACAGCAACATGGTGAGATGGAGAGGGTCTGGGAAAGAGGTCAGAAGACTTGTGCCCAGTACCAACACAGATACTCGCTAGCAGGGATGAAGAGTGTTGGAATAAATGTTAGAAGTCCATTCCAAGTCTGTCATCACGGCATGCTTGAGACCATCAAACATGTATACGTTTTACATAGATACTAGGATATGATGAGAAGAAAATAATTGAATTTAAAGCTGCTCATTTACTTCATGATGATGTACAACATTACTTCCCAAAGTTAAAAGACAACAGCAACAAAGGAACTGTCCATAGGAAAAGCATCTCTGGTGTAATCTAGAGGGGAGCCTGGGCTTGCACAACACAGGCGTTCACGTACCCGAGTTGCCCACAGTGACAACCTCCTCCCGAACCTTATGCCTCTTCTGGTCCTTCAGTGCCTCCACTATGATGTTGTAGGTGGCCCCTCTCGTAAGGCCCGTCAGGGTGGCACTAGCAGAAGTTCCAGGAACTCGGAACTACAATGATTGGCACATCCAAAGTGGGGGAGAAAGCATTAGCGTGAGGAATCCACGTGGCTTTGCCATTCTCTTATCAGTAACCCTCACTAGGTAAACAAAATAGAGTGACAAATAAAGAGGGAGGGGGCAAAGCTCCCACCAAGCCCAGGAGAGAAATGGAACTTGGGTGAAGGGTCTTCACTTCTCCCTGCCAGATTTTCCTGCACAGAAAATCTGTGTTCCATAGTTATGAGGAGCCCTCAGTAATTCTAGATACAGCCTCCTGTTCATGCTGCTGTAGTATACGTCAAGCCCTCTGGAAACCCTGGCTAGGCTCCCTTTACATAAAATGTGGACATGGCTATGTAGGAAGATTTATTCATCCTATGCAAGGTGGCCCTTGACCCTAAGACAGGATCCTTAAAACACTGTGGCAAATCCTCAAACTCAAGTTTTTAAGCTCATAAATCATCCACAGTTGTAGTCAGTTTTTAAAATGCTTCCACTTTCTAAAAATAAGAACACAATAACATTGATACCATCAAGACAAATTAAAGACTAGATGTTTTAGTTGGAGAATTAATCACAACAGCTGATTTGTATAGCTTCGCCTAAGTTCTTTCTCTTTAGACATATTGTAAATAATGAGTTTCTTCAAAGACAGACCATAAGAATGGCACATTAGCCCTTCACACAAATGTAAATTCAGGCAGAATATTTCTCTTTCTTTTCTAGGATTAGTTCTTTGTCTAACTAAGGAGCCTTGAATGCGTGAGAATAATAGAAACGATTGCATTTTCTCTGCTCAGTAAAAGCTAATGACACTCTGGCACATGCCCCCAAAGTAGAACCGTATTGACGTTAAAAAAAAAAGAAAAAAAAATCAGAGCTTAAGTGTGTTGCCTTTCTAAGAGGTCCTAGAAATGCTGACACTTTTTACCTCAGCGCTCTGGTCACTTCAGTTATCTAGCTTACTCCTTTCTAAGCTTCTCAGTCAGAAGTAAAGAGAAAAATTAATTACCTGTAAGGGTTCTTCATCAATGCCAACTGGATGACATGAAATTATATACTCAGAGCTTTCCTGGAATGGGGTCCAAGAGATGGTTGTCTGAGAGACAGCTTCTTGTCCTGTAGAAGCATTTGGATTGAGTCCCAGAACGTGAGGGTAGAGGTGATGGTCTACGTCTCCCCTGGGGACATGACCAATTTCGATCTCCTCATTTACATTCGGCGGATAGTGTCCTGGCCTATGCCTTACAGGGGTGGCCGTTGTGGGCGGTGTGGTCCGCCTAAAACCATGCTCCTCAAAGATCATTTGTTGCCCAACACTGGGCTGCTGACCAGAAGTGCCAGGAAGCTGAATACCGTTTCCAGTGTCATACCCGGGGTTGGTGATGAAAGGGGTCTTTTGAGCTGTGGAGGGAACATCCAAGATCTCTGGTCCATGAAGATTGGGGTGTGGAAGGGTTACCAGTTGGGGAAGCTCATCTAGCCAAGAGAGGTTAGAGCCAAAAAAGCAAAGCGTGTTAAGCTCCCAAAAGTAGCAGCAGTAGTCATGATCAATTCATGTAACAATGACTGTTCATCAATCTGATCAAAGCCCCTGGAAACTCAGCAGTTTTTAGATCACAAAACACTTGTTTTCCAGAAAGAAATCTTTATGATTTTTCCCTCAAAGATTTCTTTAGTGTTTAGAATGAAAAAAAGTGTTAGTATGAATTTATCATACACACTAAGCTTTGGAGCGCTGAGCCCCACAGAAGCTGCCTCTGCTCACGTGAAGCCTAACGAAACTGAAATGTGCAGCCTTTTATCTTTCTTTCTTTCTCTTCATTTGAGAATCATGTGCTAAGGACTAGAATCCACACTAATTATACCAGCGGCTAAAGTATGAGAATTCCAGAGGTTTGGCTCAACGTTTTTGTTGTCGTTGTTTTGCTTTTTTATGGTTTGAAATGGTAAAAATAGATAAAAATACATACATGGTTATTTTAAAAATTCTATCAGCATAAACACTGCATTTTCTTCAAATTCTACTGAAATTGGAATAAGACATTGTCTAAGTTTCCGACACCAAATAATAATGAAGACAAATAACAGGGACTTTTCTCCCAACATTTTTTGTTTAACATTTTTAACTTGAACAAAAGTTACAGAAGAATGAGTGGCAATGATAGCGACTTCACATTTACATTTTAATATTTTGAAATTTGTTTTTATAAATTTTTTTTTAATTTTAAAGGTGAATAAAAGGCTTTATTTTGACTGGCTAAGAAAAAAAATAAAACTGAGCTCAAGAAAAAGATAAAACTGAAAAGATTATGTTAGGTTATTCATGCTATCAAAGAACACAACATACATGCTATGCTGTTAGGAAAAAAAGTTCCATGAGAAATCCCTCAAAACCCAAAGACCATTTTCACTGGAAAATGGAACGTTTGTAGTGAGTCCCGTCTTGACCATTTCCCCGTTACCCAGAAGGTACGCTTTCTTTACCTGTCTTTTTCCTCCCGATCAGAGGCTCACTCTTCTGGTTGTTCTTAAGGGCAATGACTTGGATTGTGTACTCGGTTCCCGGTTCCAGACCTGATGGAAGGAAAGGAGACATGTCAGTGGGCTCAGCTAGTCAAGTGCAAGTTAACTCAGCTCTTGCGGAGTAAGAATCCTCTCTCCCTCTGGCCATTGGCCTCCTGAAACATCAAATCAACTGCACTTTTTTTTCTGTAAACACCCAAATACTGTATGTTTGATGGCTACTTAGCAAATTAATGATCTTACTGGGAAATCTGACATGTGAATAAGCATTTTTATGCTAACTTTTCCGGGATATCCTTTTAACATGTGTCTTGTTTGCCTTTTGGAATTCCAGAAAATCTGTCAGCATTGTGCACTGCCAGTGGAATAGATGCATTTTGGAGAGATCATTGTAGATTGTATACCTGAATCTGCTTAGCCTAATAACCAGACAGCCCTCAGTGGCAGGATCAGTGAGAAGTGAGACTGCAGCTAAGTGCTCTGCAGGAGAGTGACCGACATCTGTGGGGATCCTTGCAGGAAGTATCCTTCAACTCCTCCCACATCTGATTCTATTTTCCTGTCCTCAAAGTTTCTAAAAAAGCTGTGTCTCCTTTTGGTACCTGTGTGTTCTGTTGGATTTTTAAGTCCAGACGATACCCTATACACAGTTTGAAAACTTAATCTCTTGGACAAAAATAATACCAGGGGCCTATGACCTTTCCCACTGACATGGACAACTCTTCATCCCCATTCCTGCAATTCTCTCCGATGTGGGTAACTGGGAATCACTTTGTCTCAAGACCCATTCTGTGAAAGACGTTGATGAGGGGCCATGGCAGGTAGCCCTCTGGCAAGTCCCGTAAGGTCAACAGATCTTCAGGGAGTTGAGTGAGAGGAGAGGATGACAATTAGCTAGTGTGCTTTGAACAGTCGAGGACTAGACTGACAGGTAGCTGGCAAACATACAGCAAATAAAAACACTGTTATGCTATTGTGACAGTACTGAAATTATTGCATTTTTATGAGTTCATGCCTTTTGGTATGTATGGAGCTCTACAGCTTCTACACAGAGACCATTTTTTTCAGTTATCAGAAATGGGCTCTTGTTCTTATGGGACAGCATCAGACACAGTCTGCTGAACACGTGGTGTGTCCTAAGGGAGTGACAAGAAAAATGGCAACATGGAAGATACCATACCAGTAATCGTAGCCTCTGTGACACCAGGGCGGGGCCGAGGGACCACTTCTCTAGGAGGGGACCCAGGCTTCTCATACTTGATGATGTAACCAGTAATCTTGGCACGGGGTGGCTGCCATGATACCAGCAATGAGTTAGGTGTGGTGGCCAGGAAACGCAGGTTTGATGGTGCATCAATGGCTAGAAGAAAACAAAATTAAGTCTCTAAGAAAATGAATAGCTAAGGAAATTACTTTGCACTCTTTTCCCAGCCCTTGTAAATAGACTCGAGTTGAATCTGAGAGTTCTATAAACTATACAAAAATGATTCACTGAGATCTATAATATAAAAATGTCAGCCTCGTGTTCACTTCTGAAGTTCACATGACTGATCACATGTAAGTTGGTGGCATTTCTCCAGTAGTATGTATAGTTACCGGTGGAGGCGTCGATGATGACAGGGGAGCTCCGGGCGTTGTCATTCAGGGTGTACAAGTAGATCTTGTAGTCAGTGCCGGGTTGTAAACCTGGGGTTTGTGGAGAGATTGTTTTTATCTCATCTTGACTTAACTAGGAAGCATGTCAAACTCATCTGCAATTTTCATGGTTCCTCTACCATCCCATGTTTATACCGACACTGCAGAAGTGGTTCACATAACAACAGTAAGCTTGGTATGGGTGTTAACTGATAATAAGAAACACATCTCAAAAGAAAATCGCTGGTGCATATAAGGACACTGGCTAAAATAAATGTGAAAATACAAAATGCTATGCTAGAAGTGGCCTTCTGGGAGAATGAGGGGTGAGCACCTACTGAGTGTGTTTTCTCTTTCTCATAATCAGATGGTCATTGGTTGGTGACTGGAATCAGCATTTTAAATCTCAAAAAGACCTGAATTGACCCAAATATTGAACATTTCTTGGACTATAACTTTGATCTTTATGAAGTAGTATTGTTCTCTTTTTTACATTTAATTATGCCTTATAATCTATGTTAATGTTAAGAGCTCTACACCACCATTTTAGTTTCTTTTGGTGTGAAGCATTACGATACAATTTTTTTATATATATAGGAAAGGGTACATTGATTAAAAATCAAAATGATGAATGAAACTTACGCCATTTCTCTGGCAAACATCAGATAAAATCAGGCATTCATAGGACAAGACTATTTCTAATCACGGTTTGAAAATAAGTTTTTAAAGAATAGAACTGGATTATCATAAAACACTGACTATAAATTTAATCTGTGTATGTGGTAGAAAAAACTAATAAGCTGATTTATGTTGTGCACAGCAGTGAACAAATGAGGTCAGTATAGTGACTTCCCTGACCTGTGATGGTGTAGCTTCTGATGTCTGGACTGATGGTCCTCTGGACTGGAGTCTGGCCATTGGCTGGCATGGCATCAACTTGGAAGCCGGTGATTGTCTCAGTCTTGGTTCTCCAGCTTATGGTGATGGTGGTCTCAGTAGCATCTGTTACACGGGCTCTTCTTGGAGGGCTGACATCTGCAGGGGATCATAGCTAGAGATTAGTGCCTGGCTGCCTCACATGGGTATTTTGATATTTTAAAATGCTTCTTTATTATACACCAAATACATGAATTTCTACACATGACAAATAATGTGTTGATTTTTTTCCTGTGGCATCCAGAAAGAAAGATTGATAGTAATTAGAACTATGGATACATTCACCTTACATACCTCTTTTTCTAAAAAACTGAAAAGCTTTACAGACACTACCAGTGGTTTCCAAGTATCTACAAATACCTCAGTAAGTTCTGAAATTGTTAATTTATTAAAATGTAAAATATGGATAGTAGGAGTTACAATACTATGGCTGGCCAGCAACTATATATGCATGCGTTGTTAGTATTTTGTCGTTTTTATAGGGATTCATATTTTTTCTCTCAAGAGGTACAGTGCCATCCCACCTTTACAGATGAGGAAAAGTTTGACAAGAGCATATTGTGAGTTATGGCAGAAAACTAGAATCTGGGCCCACTTTCATCCAATACCTATTGCACTGTTAAGAATAAAGCAGCGTGTCCTCTCCAAACTTAACTTGATGAAAACAAATTCTAACAAATAGAGCATAAACTAGGTGTTAGTCTTTGCGTATAACACCCATGTTGTAACACTGTGAACTGACTCCGTTTATGTTCAAGGAAACTGCTTCTGGGAGGGACATAAAAGGCGCCAGTTGTAAGTCAAAAAGATGAGGGGAGCAAATCAATTTCGACATTGGGAATCAGTCCATTGCTAACTGAGTGACCTAGGAAACCATTTACCGCTCTTTAATTTTTGTTCATACAGAATGTGTGTAGATACTAAAAAGTTTGATTACTCACTCTCCAGAGTAGTGACAACTCCCTGAGCTGGTCTGCTTGTCAAAGTGTCCTTAAGAGCATAGACACTCACTTCGTATTTGGTAGCCACCTAGAAGGAAGGGCACGATGAACGTTAGCAATGTGATCTTCTGAAGGGCAGGCATTTTTGCTACAGCATTTAAAAAAGAAAAAAAACAAAACAAAACAAACAACTAACCCACAGCACTATAAATTCCTAAATTAATGTTATTCCCATTACTGCAACTGATCAACAATATATTTAAATTCCACGAATTTTAAAACGTGCTTAGGGGTTAAGCCACAACTTACCTACTTAAACTAAGCTGATACAAAATGAGGGAAATGGATTTTAGCCTATGTTTCTCCTTTATGAACCAACAGGTGTAAACCGGGAATTTTTCTGATCATAGAGAAGCAAAGTGAATTCTCTATTCTATCTCTGAACCCACTTTCTATAGTTTCTCCTGGAACTAGGCTTCTGTTAAAAAGCACATAAATTTCCGAGGTTCCTGGCTCATTTTCTGCATACACAATCTAGAAAGACTACACATGTTTTAATGAAGAAGGCAGGGTCAGGCTGCCATGGTACAAACTGGACAATGTTCCTTACCAAGGTGCCAAAGCTCAGAAAATGCATAATTAAAGTGGATTTATGCATTTGGCCTGTAGATATATAAGTTGCACTCCCACCCCACACACATAGCCTTTTAAAATAAACAGAATACATTTAAAGAGCTGTGCAATCTCCAAAGCTCTTTACAAAATTGTTGCTGATAGTCATCCGGAAAAGCTTAGGTCAACATAAAGGATTCTACTTGACATAAAATTATAATAAAACTATTTGATGGTAAAGGCAAAGAACAAATGAGATGTATGATGATATTATATTTCCACCACCTTAAACTGTATAAGAAATGACCTTCTTTATTCCAATCAAAAAGGGCACTTCCTACCATGAGTCCTGAGACAACCACAGATGAGCTATCAGGAGCAAGGTTGATTTCTTTCATTGGGCCTGTCTTGTCCTTGGGGGTCACCCGCACTCGATAACCAGTGAGCTGAACATGGGGTGCCGTCCACTGGGCAGTCAGGCTCGTCGGTGTGACCTGAATGAACTTCAGGTTGGTTGGTGCAGGAATAGCTGTTGGGATGGTCATTGGTTAGAGGTCATCTTATAGGAAATGATGAAAATGGAAAATAAAAGTGAATTCCAAGAAGGAGAATAGATGGTGCTTGTTTGGTTAGCAAGATTCAGTACAGAAAAGGCCAAGGAGGAATGCAAAACGAAGACAGTGAAGAAAAAATGTTTGGTGTCCACCAATCAGAATCACTGGAAATATGGGTAAATGTGAGTATTCTAACAGACTTTAGGTTTTAGAAGACGTTTTTTACTTTCCCTTAAAAAAGAAAGTTCAATTAATTTATTGGCCATTAAAACTGATTTTCCGTTGGTACAGAAAGATGAGCAATAATGCTTTTCCCATATAAATCATCTCTGTACGGAAAACCATCTCACAGAGCATCCTAACCTCCAAAAGTAAGAACTGTATTTTCATTGTCTTGATTTGAGCCCCATGGCAGCTGTGGCTGCTAAATTAAGTATTCTCTGTGGTGCAGCTTAAGAAAACTGGCTCACAACAGAAGCAGGAAAGAGAAGCAAAGAGCGATAACAGGTTGTCACCTCCAGGTTTATGCTATCACAAGGACACATCTTTAGCGTTCCACTCTGCTTCAGAAACAACGCGTAAAGTATTGTGGACAGTACGTGCCCTATCAGCCATTTCCTGTGTGCCTGATTCTCAATGCTTTCAGCAAATTATACACCTGGCAGATACCTAATCCGAGAAGGAAGGTCCTACACACGTGCCCTCAGAATCCTGCTGCTAAGCAATGGCCCAGTTTGGGTTCCTTTTTAGATTAAGCTCTAGGATACCAAACTTCTCTTCTCTATCCACAGTGAACATAACCACAGGCAGTCAGTCACAGCTTAGGAAATAATCCACAGCTGCGGTGACACCTTCAAATGTCTCGCTTTAGGGCCTTGCTATTGCAAAATCTCCTTTGATTGTAGACTTTATCAAACTATATCTAAACTTCATTGCTGAGTACCAGTAGTCCTCTTGAAGAGGGTCTCTTCTGAGAGAGAGGCTGCTTTCCTATGACCCCCTAACCCGGGCATCAACAGCCCGTGCAGTGTAATTCCTTCGGCAGGGCATAAAGCCACTGCCCCCGTGCGGCACCCAGTGGTGCCGTGAACGATATACCTGTGGACTGGGTTCCAATCAGGGGCTGGCTCTCCATAGCATCGTGCAAGGCAACCACACTGACTGTGTACTCAGAACCGGGCCTGAGGCCTTTCAGCTCTGCAGTGTCCTCTTCACCGTCAGGTGCAGGGGATAGCTCATGGATTCCATCCTCAGGGCTCGAGTAGGTCACCCTGTACCTGGAAACGTGCCCCTGCGGGCTTTCCCAAGCAATTCTGATGGAATCAACATCCACATGAGTGAATGCCAGTCCTTTGGGGCGATCAATGTCTGTTAGGCAAATTAATGGTGAGAGGTTAAGTGAAAAGCCAGTTGAGAAATGAGCATCATTACAACATGCGAAGCAGTTCTGCAGATACCATTTTCTTTGATGAATTAAATTCCAATGAACCCACGATTACGTGGAAAATCACTTAACACGACAGTATTTTTAGTTTCAAGAATATTGACTGTCGCGTCACTCACGAAATCACTGATGTAGACAAGGTGCATAGACACCCTGCAAAAATGTCCTTTCCGTGAGGATTCATGTATGTTCATTTTAAGGTATTTTACCAAAATTTGTTTTTGTGATGTGATGTTAGTCTTACTGACCTGGATTTTCTATAAAGCTGGACATGGTAAAGTTGATCAGCAATGTTAGATTTAAATGGTTAAAATCCTTCTTTTAACTCTGCATATCCCCACCTCTATTAAGTATTTACATTAAATGCTGGTCCAGCCACAGTCTTCCAAATGCTCAAACATAATAGCTTCACGAGGCACACTTCAATCAACTTTACCATCCAGTCACAGAAAAGAAGGTCCTAGCAAAACATTTTGTAGATGGGCTATAAAGGCAAATAAGATTTTGCTGAGGCCATTTGAGCAAAAGAAATTTAAAGCACAGCAACTAACTATGGTAGTTCCATAACGTCTTTCCCTATGTGTTCACTGCTCGATACTGAGAAGAAAAACAAATGTTTATAAAGGACTCAGCTCAAAGTTCTAAAAGTACAACACGTTGGCTCTCCCTGGGTGTCATCGCAAAAGGTACACAGGTGGCATTCAGGTGCCTAAGAACACAGTCTGACTTGGAAAATGGGAAACAAGCACTGGTTACGTACTGGTGACTGCAGTCTGCACCAGAGGCTGGCTCTCTCCGTTTTGATTCTGAGCATAGACACTAACTACATACTCCACTGTGGGTTGTAAGCCTTCGATGGTCATCTCTGTTTGCTCTGCAAAGGGAGAGAAAAGCAAAGGCAGCATGTCATTCACTGTAAGGTCATCCAAGTGACTTTCAGAGTTTGGCACTAAGTGCGTGGTGGTCTGGATCTTCATTTGCAGAATTATTGTGAAAATATGGAGGATTCAGACATTGAATTTCCTCTTGGACAAGCATGCTTATACAAGTTACCATATTGAAGTATAGTCACACCAAAGGATAAACTCCAAAATTTAATATGATGCCCCCAAGAATGAATGATGCTAATCTTGAAAAAAAAATTAACTTGACTTTAAGATATTGCCTTAGGATCCTAATTTCACAAGTATTTTAAATAAAAACATAAAGAAGAGCTAAAAGGATCTTCAAAAGTCAGTAAGGTCATCTGTCTTCTTGGTGTGCACAATAAACAAAACCACAAAGATGGACCTAATAATTTAAGATGTTCACACCATCAAACAGGACTATGCCTGTAAAAACAGAAAAGCACTTATCCTAAAAATTCTACTGTGGTGGAAGGAGGCACAACTGGGAACCCTGATTTCACAAAATGGGAAAATTTAACATAATGATAAACGAGTCAAGTGGCTATTTATTTCAGAAAAGCGCCCTGTGTGGGCCATTCTGTTGATCCTGATACAGGGGAGATGCTGGTGATTCTTACCTGGACCTGCAGTTTTCGTTTTTGATGGTCCCAGGCCATTTTTGGGAGTAGTAGTCACTCTGTAACCTGTCACAGGAGAACTGGAAGGCAGCCACCTGACACTGATGCTATTGTCCTGAACGTCAGTCACTTGCATCTGGGATGGTTTGTCAATTTCTACAAGTAAAAACAAGGAGGAACCAGTGAAGCTGTAGTCCATAGGGACAAGACTGGACAAGTCTCTGTCTCCAGTTCTGGTGCATGTAGGATGATCTCTTACTACAGTTAATGACTCCCCAGTGTTTCTTCTGCAGAAACAGAGACAGCTTTTGGCAAGTGGGGCAAGCATCTAGAGACCATGAGCTATTTTCAAGACGGCTGCTTCATTCGCAAAAAACTACATTGCAAGTAGGTGTTTTATCTTCCTTCTGAGCTCATTCATTCATTCACAAAAATTTATTAAACACCCTCTGGATCTGTCTCTATTGTAAGCACATGGACTACACTGATTGACAAAGCAGATAAAAAATCCCTGCCCTTGACTGAGCTTCCTTGTATATCTGGCTTAAAAATCTTGTTAGTTGAAGGTGTTGCTTCATCTCATTAAAAAAAAGAAAAGCTATATACAATGAGGAAAATACCTTGGGAGAACACTATAAAAACTATCTGAGTAAACATGCCTGTGTCACCCCAGGAGAGGAGTCGGTACCTGTTCGGTAATTAATGGAAATTGGCTTGCTGCTCGCCGGGCTGTCTCCACGGCCAGTGACAGCGTAAACGGTGATGGTATAGTCCACGCCAGGTTTAAGGCCAATGATGGCAGCTGTGGACTTGCTCCCAGCCACAGTGAACTCCTGGACAGGGCTGTTCCCTCCTGTTTGAAAAGAGGTTAGTTCAAAATATGAGGGGCTGAGAGGTACTTGGGGACATACTGAGAGTAGCATGTGACACCTTGGCTTAGTCCCTTTAAAAGAGTGCTATTACTAGGGCTTGAACAGAAAGGTATATTCATTTATTCATGTAGTAAACTTTGGTAAGGGTGTAAACCTTGGGAGAAAATTGCAGTTAATGTTATTTTTAACATGCCAGCTTTAAAAAGTCACTGAATTGTAGATTAATAGGACCAGGAGAAGAAGGTAAATCCTCAACCCAGAAATGCATAAATTGTGTGCCTTTTTAAAAATTTTAATGGGATATATTCACGTTAAATAAAAATTTGAGAATACAGGAAAGTGACAAGAAAAAAATGCACATTACTTACCATGTCACCACTGATAATGATATATTGATAAATGTATCATTCTTTTTTCCCCAGCTCTACTGTTCCCCCTTTGGGATTACACTTTCTCTAACCATGAGTTCACTACGGGCCTTTCACACTACCCACAGCTGCCTCTGACCTGACCCAAGCATGAAGGCGCATTTTACTGACATACCTGTCTCTCCGTAGGTGATCCTGTAATACCTCACTGTGACGGCGGGAGCATCCCAGCTGATCAACAGGCTGGTGGGGGTCGAGGCAGTCACTTTCAAGTCACTTGGAACATCAGAAACTAGAAAAAGCAAGGTACATTCTCACATCCCTACCTTCCAAATGATGCCCATATTCACCCTTTGTTCTAATTGCCTTCACGATACTTTCATGTAACACTGTAAATACTATACAACGTTAGCAGAATTGAAAATTAGAAATAATTCAAGGAAAGGGGTTAAGGAGCCAATTCAAATTGTGATAAAATGGTTATTTCAAATTTATTAAAGGGCTTTCTTCCTCAACTTTTCTTTTTGAAGAATTTTAAAGCAACAGAAAATTTGCAAGAATAATATAATGAAAACCCATATCCCCTTTCTTTAGGTATTTGCTGATTGGTTAAGGTTTGCCTCTCTCTCCCCTCTCTCTCTCTCTCTCTCCTCTCTCTCTCTCTCTCTCTCTCTCTCTCCTCTCTCTCTCTCTCTCTCTCTCTCTATTTTTCTCTTAATCCATTTGAGACTAGGGTACAGACTTTATGATGATATTTCTCCCGAGTAGCTCAGCATCTATCTTGTAAGACCAATGGCAATATCACATTTAAATAATTATGTTTTTAAGGAAACTCTGAAACAGAGTGCTTTCTATATTTTGAATAAAATTGTAGTTATTAAAAATGCATAAATACCCAAATCATGATGATGACTCAGACAACACAAAGCGATTTCACATAAGATACCACCTGCACAGGAAAGTCCTCTGAATTTCTCTGAAGACCAGAAAACAAGTTACCTGTTGATTGCTGGCCAACCAAGGGGGGACTTTCCTCTCTGCCATTAAGTGCAACAATGTTGACCACATATTCTGTGCCCGGACTGAGGTTGGTGAGGGTGATGGAATTACGAGATGGAGGCACCCGATCTTCTCGAGGTCTTCCACTAGCACGATCAGGATGATGGCGAATCCTGTAGCCCATGATGGTAGCTCGAGGAGCCATCCAATGGACAGTAAAAGAGTTGGCAGTGATATCAGAAAAGTCAATGCCAGTTGGAGAATCGAGACCTGTTTTGCCCACCCATGGGAGGAAGAGAGAGAAGGGAAAAAAAAGACAGAACCAGCTTAGGAAGTGAGAAAAAGTATAGGGGAAAATAACATACATCCACTGTTCCTGTTCTTTCTCATTAACACACTGAATTGCCATAAACATCAGGTTAATGCGCTGATTCTAAGCCACATGTACATTTCAAAATTATAAACTGACTCAGTTCAAATGGCCAACTCAAGCACTCTTGTTTTCCTTTGCTAAGTGATCCAAGGATCCAAGTGTCATTACATTCGGTTATATGTGTCATTACTGCAGGTTTCCACATCATATTTGAAGAAGAGGTGCTTAAGAAATTCTGCAAATTGATATTTTCCAATGCTTCATTGCTCAAGTGTTCTGTGTTTCCTTCCTATATCTTTCAAAGTAAGACAAAATCTGCTCACTCTCAAGTTAAGTGTTTGGCTCTCAAAGAAGCTTTTATACTCAAGGGGGAAGTGGTATGTCAACAGGGTAATAATGATACCATACATAAAAACTTTCTAAAACTAAAATAAGACATTATTCTGGACAAATTACAATTCAAGTAATTCTTCATGAATTGAGAATTCAGTGCAGCATAGAAAAATTAGCAAGAATTTGGATTATCTCAAATTCAGATCACTCAACCTCTCTGGAACTTTCCACAAATTTCTGTTTCAGTTATAACATTTACTTATTCTATTCAATACTATACTCAAACCAAATTGAGATATCACAACTCATTTTTGGAAGCAAGTGGGCTATAATAAATTAATTAGTGGATGTACTGAACTGCACTGTTTTAAAGGGAAAAATTAAAAGGAGCCCTCATATTTAAGAGAGGATATCATATTACAGGATCCATTTCAAATTCCTTTTTATAGTAAATGAATATTTCATCAAATAGAAGAAAGAAAGAAACTTGCTGGCTTAGTAAAAGTAGGAAAATGCTTAGGACAATAACAGTGTTGGGTTCACTATTAGACTAGCCACCTAATGAGAAGGAATGTTCACTCTTTGTAAATGACAAACTTCATGAGATATTCTTGGGAGATTTTTTTAAAAAACAGATATTTTAAATTTTTAAAAAATTTCTGGACTAATTTTAGTCCTCTCTGGAAGCAGAGAATAGAATCTTGGTGATAAAGTCAGGGTCATAGTTGAATAAGGTGTCTATTAATTTTTAAGACCACTTACCAAAAAGTAATGACAAGGCTACAAGCACCACCACCACGAAAGATGGAGATGTACTTTTAGAAGTCACATCCATTTTGTTATTTAAAACTGGTAGGTGATATCGCCAATATGACTCACCTGTCCTCTGTCTTCCTTTCAGAGGTGTGCTCTCATGTTGTTCATAAACACTGGAGACGCTGACTAAATATTCTGTACCAGGCAGGAGATCTGAAGAGGCAAGTGGGATTTATTTTAAAATGGTTCTTGAAAGTACGAAAAACCAAAGCATTAAAAATCAGGACTCTTTCAACTTAAAACATATCCAAAAGGCCAGTTCTATAGCTTACTTATACCTAAGTGAATGTCACCACCTGGAGATGGACTGTAATTAGGTGATAAGGAAGGGTCACCTTGCTCTGTAGCATCTCTAAGCCCTGCCCTCAGTTCCTCTTCTGTAACTCACCTCTATGGGTGTGACTTAGCTGAATCTGCAATAGAATGGAGTTGCTACAGCACAGTCATACTTGTCATCCACTTAATAGTATATCCGTTGAGGCATGTGATAATGACCTTGGCACTGTGGATTATCACTTATTTCTCAGAACAACCCAATGAGGTTGCTTGCTACTTTTTCTAAAGCAGCTTTATTGCCATACAATAAACTACACACTGGGGTGCCAAAAAAATGTATACACATTTTAAGAGATGTCAACATTGCTCAAGCAGTAGATCACCATTACCAGAAGTGTCTAGACACTGATGGTAGCCACTTGGAGCACCTCTTGTAATTGTAGAAGTCAAACATGACTTGTATCCATCTTTTGTTATCAGTTGTATATTGAGTATTACAATTTTAATACAGTTTTTACCTTTCTTAAAATGTGTAAATATTTTCTGGCACCCTCTGTATATTTATAGTGTACAGTTTGACAGGTTTTGATATATGTATATATTTGTGAAACTATCACCACATTCAAGATAACAAAATGGGAAGTAGTATTTCATTACCTCCAAAAGTTTGGTTTACAATTATTCCCATTTTACAAATGAGAAAACTGAGGCATAAAGAAGTTGTCTTCTTTGATATACTTGCCCAAGATCATACAGGAGTTGACCCAGCCACAACCAATGGTCACAACAATTAACCTTTACTAGAGGAGTCATACATCAAAGGGAAGTGATCAGTCCTGCGTATTAAGGTAAGAGCAGAACTCTTAAATATTTTTAAATATATGTTCCCGGATATCCTTTTCTCTAATTTTGAAGTGCAAAAAAAAAAAAATAAATAAAAAATACAGAATAAGGTTATTAACCATCGAACTCCTTTGGTTATTAACAAAAGAGGCTCCTGCTGAGTGCTTGGACTCCAGTTTCCTCCTTTCTGCTTGGCCAGTAAAACAGAATAATAATGGGAGGGGGGACAGAATGATTCCCTTGAGATCTAGAGTGTAGACTCTAGAATAAGATCTTAGAACACATGATAAACATGTGACAGGTCTGTGGCCAAGGTAGCTAAGGTGGGCAGATATAAAGAAGCTCTTACCCTCAGTCACAAAATGAGAAACCAAAGCTACGGTCATGCTTTAGCTGTCTTTCACTCTTTGAAATGTGTCTGAAAGGTAGAGGATGTTCTCAGATCATCATTTGGTGGTGGACTTAACTGTGAGCTATTTGCCCTGTACGCAGAAACTTTGGCTGTGCTTATGTATGTATTTTAACTATTACAGTGAAAATACTGAGAAGCAACATTTACTTGAAACACAGCACTGTGTGCAGCCTGTTTTTATTTTATTTAATAAAAGATATCTATTTCAAAAGAGTAGAAACTAGAAAGAGACAATTTCCATAAATTGTTGTTGTTGTTTATGTTAATGTGAGTTGTTCTCTAAGTCCCCTGCTTTCAGAGAAACTTGCTAACAGATTCTTTTTGAAGTACAAATTAAATTGGCTCTTTCTTCAAAAGAGCGTCCTAATCTATCCTGAATAACCAGTCACTGTTTCTATGTTTTCAAATGCTAAATAGATTCCCTGCTGACACTTTTTTAAAAACGGTAATAAAACAGATATGGTGACACTGATTTTCAATCCTCGCTTTCTCTCTCTCTAAACATTTAGATTGAGCCATATCATTCTCTTACCACACATTTATGTTTATGTGCTTATGTGGAAGGAGAACTTGTTCACTGCTGGTATTTTTGAAAAAGTGTAGCTGTCGTATATGTGAGACTGTCTGGAAAGTATCCGGCCATGTAATATGAAAAATAGAGGCGTTTAGGGTTGGATTCTGTTCCAGACAGCCCTTGTATTAACACTAAACCTGACATCTCTCAAAATGCACAGACCTGCATGCGTGACGTGGAGTTTAGTTTGTAGTTCTGCTGCAGCTGCCTTGACCTTAGTGGCTCCTGAGAACTCAGAATTCTTTCCTTACGCTCTAGCTTAGCATCTCTCGAACAGACCCGCGTGCCTGCTTACTTGTTAAGACGACTGCATTGTCCGAAGGGGAAATCGAGAGTTCTGCGACATCCTCCCCATTTTTCACAGGTGAGTAGCGCACCAGGAAGTTGGTCAACTCAATGGATGGAGGTGGGGCCCAGGTGACACGAATTGTGTCAGGGCCAACATTGGTGAATCGCAGGTCAGTGGGAGGTGGGACAGCTGGTTTCCAACAAGAAGGAAGACTAAGTTAATGTAATTTTAAAGTGAAAGCTAATAAAAATAGCTGGAAAGGTAAAACCAGTATTTCATGCATAAAAGAAACAAGTCATAATCATGCAAATAGTCTAATCTAAATCTATTCTAAATTATAGTGAACTATAGTTGACTCTTGAACAACACAGGTTTGAACCACATGGACCTACTTAAATGTGGATATTTTTCAATAAATTCTGCGAACTTATTTTCTCTTCTTTACGATTTTAACACTTTCTTTTCTTTAACTTACTTTATTGTAAGAATACAGTATACAATTCAGTTAACATACAAAATATGTGTTATGCTATCAGTACGGCTTCCTGTCAACAGTAGGCCATTTATTAGTAAAGTTTGGGGGGAGTCAGAAGTTGTATGTGGATTTTTGACTGCAAAGGGGTCAGCTTCCCTAATGCCCACGTTGTTCAAGGGTCAACTGTACTGTTAAACATAAAATGCTAAAATGCTACACATAGTACTGTTAGGCTCCTTTTACCTTTCTGCCATCAATATATCTTAAACAATAATTTTAATCTACCTTCAAATACATTGATTTTAAGCACATTATTAATACCACTGAAGATTATTTTATCCCAGGCTGAAGAGGCTTAAGTTGCCACACAGCAAAGAGAAACATAGCAGTACTTTCCAAAGAAACACATGCACACAGACAAAAAGACAAGAGGGTCCTAAATTTCCCCCTGACATGAGACAACTATATAGCTACAATTTCATTCAGTGAATTCTACTTGAAAGTGAAGAGGGTTCATGCAAATTGGTTCTCAGCATGTTTCTTACCATGCAGGGCAGAGAACCTTTATAATGTTGCATGCTGGTCCCCAGACTGAGGTCAAAGAGGAGTTTCTTTACCTCACCATGGCAATGAAACCTAGAATGCTCCAAAGTTTTGTTTTCTCCTATCTCAAAACAACCCCCATCCATTCTACCCTATATTTCAGTGGGTTTTCAAGTCAGCTCCAAAGAAGGAACTTGGTAGAGTTTATCCTCCAAGAGTAGAAGGAAGAATATAATGGAATCTTTTGTAAGTACATTAATTATTATTAACTCATTTCATTATACAATTGGTATTAATATTGGATAATTAAAAAAAACAAACTACAGGTCTGCAAGTTCAATTAACCTTTGCCATTTTGTATTTAATAGATCATATATCTACATTTCTTTAGCTTCATACATATTTGTGGTTTAAATGAAAGTATACTTAAGATTACTTGAATTTATCTTCCTCCAATCAGTTTAGCATCTGCATTTGATTCCTTCCCCACCAATCTACCCTCTCTTAATCTTTGGCAAATTGCTGGCTTTTCCTTTGAAACATCCAGATTTAACCAGAGTGACTGGTGGCAGCATGCAACACCATCCATGTCTCAAACACAGAAGTTTTCAAAATTCACCCGTTTGTTGTGTCAGTGTAGTAGGGGCACTCTCTCCGCCATTAATGAGAGTGATAACGCTGATGTCATAGTCAATGCCCGGCTCCAGCCCTGTAACTGTGTAGTATCCTACTGAGGAGTCCACAAAATCTTCAAAAATAGGGATACCTTCTCCTGCCGCAACTACTGTGATGCGGTACCCAATAATGGTGGAAGAGTTTAGCGGGGTCCACCTCAGGCCGATGCTTGAATCGGTTATATCAACAAAGCTTAGGTCAGTGAGTTGGGGCACCTCTATTAAGTTACAAAGCAAAACAAGGGGCAAAAGAAAAATAGAGGCAAAAAAGAGGAAAAAAAATAAAGCAGTGTACATCAGGTTACTAGTAGTAAAATTGATGGAATGTTAAAGCAATGATGGTAATATGCAATCTGTCCCAAATTATCTGAAAAGACTTCCTGAGCATCACAAATAGTTTGCTTTCCTGAGAGAATCAAACAGTTTACAATATTCTGTTAGGAATTTTCTAGCATTTTAAAAAGGTCTCTAGACAGTATAGTTTGAAATTTTCAGGTTTCTAAAAACTATAGGACAGTTTAGAATGTCAAAACCATTCCTAGGACCTAGATAAAATACCTATAGTAAGTATCAACAATATAAAAAAAAAAAATCCAAAACTTTTTTTAGTAGGAAAATAAAACTTACATAAAGATGATTTTTTTAAATGAGTTTTTCATTTTTTTCCCCATACAAAAACTCATGACAACATTATGGCTGTAATGCTAATGCATTATGGATATATGGTATGAAATGTGCCACTTAAAAGCATATTAAGGTAGAAGACAGGCCTGAGTCCAAGGCCATTGCCAATATTTTGTTTAATTCATAATCAAAGTTATTTAGTTACCATTACTAAAAGCATTCTATCAAAAAGTGCAAAGGGGAACCTAATCTGTCCATTTTCATTCTGTCACAAGCCAATTTTGGACAAACAAAGCACCTTTCACTAGATAGGTCTTTTCAGTGCTGTCTTTCAATCCATAAGAAAGAACACCCTGAAGGTGTGATTTTTTTTTTCTTCTCAATTTTAAAAAGGAAAGATTTGAAACAGCAAGGTGAGGAATTGGATGTGTCAATCAAGTGCTATTTCAGTGTCCACATACGGAGGCAGACAGCTGTTGAAAATGGACATGGACAGTGAAACCAGGCACAAATGTACCGACGGGATGCATTTACCATATTACTTTTAGCCTGTCAGTACAGAGTACAGACACGTGACATCGTTTTAGTAATATTTCCACGTGAGCAGACAGTACAGAGTTAATGCCATGGTTGCCACTCCATTACACACTCATCACAACAGACAGCATCTCAAGTGAAGCACAGACAGTGAAAGCAGTGTTAACAGCAAGCATTTGTCCAAATAGCTGCTTTGACTTTATTTGGAGAGTGTGGTTGGTAGGTCAGAATCAAATCCCAACTATACTTGACACACTCAACCATCTGGGGATTAAGATGTTAATCCCCATTCTTACTGAAGCTGCCACTCCGAGAATAAGAGTTTATTTTTTTCATTACCTGGGATGATGGTATCAGAGATAGGGACACTTTCCTTGTCATCTTTGACAGTATAAACACTGACATTGTACTCCAGACCAGGACTCAGGTTTTCAAAAGTGCAGGAACTCTGATCTGCATGGACCACTTCTTCCAAAGAATATCCCTGCTGGTCATTGGTTGGGGTGGTGGTAATCCTATAACCAGTAATGTCTGGAGAAAATGGAAAGGAAGAAGTTACCGTGTGGAGGATCTGTGACCCAGAGCACATTAAAGTAGACTCCAATGAGCGAGCCACAAAGCGGGTAGAGAAAGAACCTGGCATTTATTAAGAACCCAGTGCTTACAACCACCCTTTGGTGGCAGGTATTAAGATTCTCAGTTTAAAGAAAATCTTGGAAAAGGGGAAGTGATTACCAAAGGCTTTCCTGTCTCAAAGTTCCAGTTCCTTCAACCCTGCTGCCCTGCTTGTCTTCAATGGATCATGTGCACCACAGCTGAGGAATTCCGTTTTACCTGCTTAGTGTGGAATGGCTCTTAACCTCAGGCATATTCCCCAAAGTGGGCCCTCCTAACTTACAAGGTCTGAACCTATGGGATTTACAGGAAGGGGATAAGGAAAGGAGAAAAAGTGAAAAACAAAAGTAGTGCTATTTAATCTAGATAAATAATATTAACTACTGAAGACCTCAGGAATCATAGACATAGGCAATGAGAGGATGGAGGGGGAAGAGAGAGTCAAAACAGTGATGATGACAGAGATGCAAGGACAGGCAAAAAGGACAATGAGAGGTATATTTAAGTCACACTTACCAAAGGGCAAGGACATGATGCTATATTTTGTCATTAGGAACAGGGTGAAAACTAAAGTGGTATATGCAAGGGAATCCAACTGGATGGAAAATAAATGTTGAGGTCATTATATTTGCTAGTGACCATCCAGGTGGGTAGGCTGGGCCATCCGTTAAGACTAAATATTAATGAACTAGCTTCCATCAGACATGAAACTTGCCAACTTAAGATTTCAAATCAGAGTAATTTGGCTGGGGATAGTATAGCTTTAGCTTAAACAGTGTTTTTACAGATAATGAAAACTTCACCAAAATCACTGTACTTCAGAGGGGGATTGAAAAGGAAGATATTTAGAGCTGTTTTATTCTGTGTGTACACACACTGATCAGATAATTAGAGTAGTCTTAGTTGTGTGCTCAAGCAAAGGAAAGAACTATTTTAATAATTACAGTAAAATTAAAATTAGTGAAGTAATAAACTAAGTATACCCCTTAAATTAAGACATATAACAGTTATGGATGCAATCAGCATGAGTTGGAACTTCTGTTTTTGGTCAATTTAGAATTTTCTCAATTATGAATATCCTGATATCTCAACTGTGACTTTTCCAACCTACTCAATATTAAATAACACAATTACATTTTAGTCAACATTTCTCACTTAAAGAGACTTTCCCTTGGGCTTGGCAAAGGTCAGAAATATCTAAAATTTATTCTCTTATTGCCACAGCATACCATGCTACTTTAATATTGTTATAACTATCTTCAATGTTTGGACTTTGTAATTTTCAACATGTGTGAACAAACAGTTTAGACAAAAGCTACATTTAAAGCTTTAAAAATAGTCATGGAACTCCATTTAACCAAATTTCTCAATATTGAGCATAACTAAAAACCAAACAAACAATTAAGTTCCAAATATGTGACGTCGGGCGTGAGGGGTCTGAAAACCTCCCGTGACCATCCCAGTTCTGTAACATGTAAAATCTGTGACTATGAGAAGGTCGATTTTTTTTTCTCAGTTTCAGTTTTATCATTCTGTAAAATGAAGGTTATTTTAACCTTTCGTGACCCTTAGATTTTTGTGGTGTAACTCATGACAAAATATCTGTGAAATTTCACTTAGAATCTACAATAACACATAAAAGGAAAATTACACAGTACCACTGCAACCATTTATTTGGCAATTTGGAATGCCACCGAGCAAAGCCACCTTCCAGTTTGCTTTTCCTCAGCCCTGGTGACCCCCTTACAGCTCAGCAAGGGTCGGCCCTGCTCTCTTTCGTGCAATTTAAATAAACGTGCCGCGGAACACCCTACATGTGACGCACACTCACACCCTCCTGTGTTTTTAGGGAGGGATGTGTACGTAGAGTTTTGACCCTGTGTTTCTCTGAAAGTGCACACGCCCGCACTCCGCTGCATCCCGTGCTTACCGGGGGTGGTGCTTCTTTCCCAGGAGACCGTAAGTACTCCCGTGTCAGGGTTTGTCTCCAGGTGCAGGTTTGTGGGTGGAGACAAGGCTATGCAGAAAGGAAATTGCAAAGGAAAAGTTGAAACTGGCACAAAGCACTTGACCCATAGAGTATTTCCCTCCCTCCCTCCTTCCTTCCCGTTCTCGCTCTTTTAAAAAGAATCAGTAAAAATATAGAAGTTGTACTGTGAAACCATGGTAGGTTCAGGGGGGTTTTGTTTAGTTTTGTTGTTTTTATGGTGAATGATTTCACAATATTGTTGAAATTATCTTTCCATATTGCCTGTTCATAAATATGCTTGACTTGGAATGAACACTTCTAATGCCATGGACTATGAGTTGAATTTGCTATTCAAAATTTAGAAATAACTAATAATGTAAGTAGGGGTGGATCTTTCTGTGCCAGTATCATTTTTGAAAGTGGAACAGTATTAAAAACTAAAAAAAAGCGAAGAACTCCTCTTACGTGTCACCACTCTATTAACGATCGGTGTATCTCTCTCTTGGCCATCCCTGAGGACTGAGATGGTGTAAACGTATTCCACGCCTGGAGTCAGGCCAGACACTACGATGCTTCCTGACTCTGAAGTCACTTCTCGTGGTGCTTCCCCTCCCTGGCTTGGTCGTACACCCAGCTAGAAGAAGGAAAGCAAAATAAACACCAAGGACAAATATTTCCGGAGCTGGGTTACTGCCGAGGTTGTGGTTCTACTTCATAGAATGTGAAATCCTCAAGAACTGTACACGGTGTGAATTAGGACCTTACTTTAGCTCTATTATATACTTTAGCTGGAAATTCTCTGTACTGAGGGGATGGGGGCAGCGACAATATCTTCCAAAACTGCATTAAGGTGGCTGTAACAAAAGGTTCCAGAGAAATGCCATTACATACTCTTTTGCTTAATAAATCATGTCCTGGTACAAACCAGAAGTACACAGGGGCTTTGGGCTACACAACAGTTCATTACTATTAATATTTTTTATTTGCTGCAAGAAATCCCCTAGCACTCTATTTAATGAGTTATTAACATTCAGTTCACTTTTTAGTTGTCATTTAGAGGTACAAGTCCCTGTAACACTTTGTACACCCAAAACATTCCTTTTAAAGAAGTACGTTTATACCTTCAACTGCAGGATGATATATTACAAAAGAATTAAAACGAATGTGTCTATAGGTTTAAATCCTTTTAAGATTTTATTTCAACAACCTAAATAACATTGTGTCATCAGTGTTTCATTCTAGAGACATCCTTTGTATGTAATAAGGCTTCTGAAAGTCAGAATGACATTATTAAGGGAAATTTAAAAGGTATGCTGGCAATCTTCAAAAAGGACTTCTCTAAATTTCAGTGGCATAATCATCATCAAAAACCACAATGAGATACCACCCCACATCTGTTAGAATGGGTATTATCAACAAGACAAGGAATAGCAAGTGCTGGAGAGGTTGTGGAGGAAGAGGAACCCTCATACACTGCTGGTGGGAATGTAAATTGGTACGGGCACTATGAAAACAATGTGGACATTTCTCAAAAAATTAAGAATTACCATATGACCCAGCAATCCCTCTTCTGGGTATCTATCCAAAAAAGCTGAAAACATTTGTCCATAAAGATATATGTACCCTTATGTTCACTGCAGCATTATTCACAGTGGCCAAGAAACAACCACGGTGTCTTTTGAAGGAGGACTGTATAAAGATGTGTTACATACGCGTATACACAACACAATCATTACTTGGCCATAAGAAAGGTTAAATACTGCCATTTGCGGCAACATAGATGGATTTTGAGATTATCATACTAAGCAAAATAAGTCAGACAAAAAAGTAAAAAACCATATCACTTCCCTCACATGTGGGATATATGAGGTGGGACAATTAATTTCGCAAATGCATCCTAGAAAAGGTGCTACATACCTCATTGCTGAATGTCACCATGGTCACCTTCAAAGTACTCCCTTTAGGAAGCTCTGCCCCGACACCAGCACCCAATCGCCCTTCAAAGCAGTTCTGAAACTCTTATTCTGGAATGGCCATCAGAGCTATTGCCATCCCCAAAATCTGACAATTAAGTTCAGGAACTTGTCACTGTGCACTCATGTTGGCAGCACTGTACCAACAAATTGGTAAGGTGTCATACCCTTGGCATAACCTTGGCACCTTTTCTAGGATGAATTCATGAAATTAATTGTCCATAAAACTGAAAGCAATGAAGGAACAAATCAAACAAAGAAAAACTTAAGGCACAGCCAACAGTTTAGTGGCTACCAGAGGGCAATGGGGGAGGGGTGGTAGGAGAAGGAAAAGGGAGTCAAATATATGGTGACGAAAGTGACTCCGGGTGGTGAGCACACAACGCAGCATACAGACAATGTATTACAGAACTGTACACTTGAAACCTATATAATTTTACTAACCAACATCACCCCAATAAATTGAATAAAAATTAAAAAATAAAAAAGAACCAATTACAATCCTCTGTACTAAGCACAGACAAATACAGGTGAGAATACAAATTCTAGGTAGAAAATGGTAACTTTGTATATAAAAGTTTGTTGATTATTAATAAGTGCATAATTCAAAATAATAAAAAATATAGCCATCTGACCTTTGGTGTATTCTTTCTAAACCAACAATCATGGGATTTAGTCTTACTTTCAATCATAATTAAATATTTCTCTATACATACTCTAAAAAGGGGTGGAATTCTTTTATTTATTTGTATTCATCACTTCCCTAACATGATCACTTTAAAGAACATGGATCCATATGACTGCAGGAAAGACCTCAGTCTTAATTTCTATTAAGAGATTCACCCACGGGGCTTTGCACAAGTTGGGATAAAACTGATTGGGTGAAAATGTGGTTTTTAAGTGATTCTGAGTCTAATTGGTCTTCCTAAATTAGCTTTTGTGAACTTGTTAACACCCAAACAACACGGCAAATGGGAGTTGCCTTTATATTTTTAAATGTAGTTCCCTGCAGCGGGGAAAAACAGGGAATATAAGATAACATACAATTAATGGTTCCATTCTCATGTTTAACCCTTTGCAAAGCACTTTTACTGCCTCAGTTCATCCTTTCAGCCAGCCTGGGAGGCGCAGAAGTGCTGTCAGGCCCTAATGATGTGGTCAGAGAGGGATACAGGTCCCCTGACTCCTGAACATCTTGTTTCTGCCACATCCAGAAACAAGAGGACACCTCCTCAGGGCTATACCACAAGAGATTAGGGACATCTGCAGTTTACCTTAAAACCAATCCTTGGTGCAGGCGTCCACGTGATCACGATGGTGGTCTCAGTCACCTCGGTGTTGTAAGGTGGAATGGAGCCCCTGGGCTGCACTGTGAAGTGGAATCAGTACATGTGTCAAAACCTTTGGATCACAGGGGATCGCAGAGAATGCAGATGAAAAGTGCTTTTTTATCAAGAACCTGAGTTTACTTAGCTGGTGATCATAACCTATATTTTGTCACTGGGTGAGAATTTAGAGTAGCTCAGGGCTTCTCAGTCATTCAAGTGCTACCCAAACCACCTGAGACTTGGTTAAAATGCAGGTTTGTGTCTTTTCATTCCATCTGGGATTTGAGTTTGATGACAATAGATTTCCCTATAGTGTCAGTATGTAAAACTGGTCACCACAAACTGATTATTATTCTGCTTCTTAATCATTAATTTGAGAACAGTGGTTAAATTATAGATGGTGATCTAAAAATAGCTTTATGCTGCATATAATGATGGTCAATTACTTTTGGTTGCATAAGAGATGTCATGTGAAAGTTAAGCAAAATCAGCCACCATAAATGCACTTATAAATTCTAAGATTCTTTTCTTAAGTATGTGAGCAATCAATCATTCAGCATAGCAATCCTGCAGAAATTTAATATTCTGTCACTAGAATCAGGAATTATAACAGAAGTTTACTCGTATATCTTAGCATCATGAGACAACTGTTATTTCTCTTAGTAAAGATAATACTTTTTAAAAATAAGAAAAAAAAGAAAGAAAAAAGAGTATATGTACAGAAACTTAAGAAAGACATTTTCAGTAATCCTACAAATCTTATAAATTTAGAATTTCTAAAATATAATTGACCAAACAAATAAATCTCATAATGAAAATAATAAGCACATCAATAACTAGCTGCTATGGGAAAAGAGAGGTCTCAGAAGCCAAGACATTTGAGTAGGGTGAGTCAAATCCAAGGGTCTCAAGGGTGCTGATGGTCCTTGGCACATGGCCAAGCAGTCCAAACTGCTTCCTCTTTACATCCTAACCAAATTTTGTGCCCACCAGGGAAAAAAAACCTATTAAATGCATTTTATACTAAATTAGGAATGGCTAGTGAGACAAAGTTAAGTTACCCTCCACAGTTACACAGACAGGGATTAGAAAATCTCACTCCAGTCTCCACTCAGCTCTAGTCAATTGTTTTTACTGTTATGTGGGGACTTCAGAACCAGTATTGCAATTCTTCCTTTTTTTTTTTTCCAGTCTGGATTTTAATGTGCAATTTTTAAAAAACTCTTTTTAAATATTGTGTGGAAAAACATAAAATATGTGTGGGAGCCACTATGTATTGATGATCCTGACAGCTGAGCTGAAGTACTACTGGGTGAGTGAGCTGTTTTGATGGCATTTTGGCAGGGAACTAAGATAGGGGACCTGTGATGTCTTCCCACTGGCTCTGAAATTGTACACCTCTTGGCTGTTGCTGACTTTGCCCAAATGCCATGGCCAGCCCCATGTGACTACGTTAACGGCCCCAAGAAACAATTCAGTAAGTAGTCAGCTTCTTTCACTGGACTTCTGTGAAAGCCACAACTTCTTCACAAGTTACATTCTCCTGAACTGTCTTGGGCTTTCAGATGGAGTATTTTCTCTTTGAGCCAGCCAGCTAGAATCTTCTCAAGTTTAAGGTGACACTCTCTATCTGGGAAGACCATTACAGGAAAATCTCCAAACTACAAACCCACAAACTGATGTCAAACAAAGGATGTGACTGTTAAGTGTGAGCTATGGGTTCTGGCAGGTCTTGTTAGGTGAAGAACAACCTGGCTGTTAAAGAAATAAAATTTGCCTTATTTAAAAAGAAATAACCTGAAGTTCCCCCAGGAACAGCTCCTAACCCACCTCACAGTTGCTTTTAAGAATTTAGAAGGAGTTACAAACCCAGCAGTTATTCCCAGAATTCAGCTTAGTAAGAAAGACAATAAAAAGCTACAGAAACTTAAATCAATTTAAAAAAACATGCAAGCCCTGCTGATGTTTAGAACCTCAGAAAGTACTTGGCAGTTCCAATAAAATTGGCACTAGTTAAACTTTGTCTAATAAAATTAGTTTTTACTATCAGCACTTTAATTCAAATAGTTATATTTTACATAAATGTATTCTGCAGAGCACAAAATAACATGTCGAATATATCAAAGTCTCCAAAAGTACATAGTCAATACATAGCTTATATTGACTCATCCCACTTAATTATTGTTAGTATCACTAAAAATTCTTTTTCTTTTATAGGCACTCTATTCAACAAAAGAACATACATAAAATACACCTTACGTTTAGGAGTAAAAAACATAACTATATAATTCTACATTGTATATTTATTCCTATGTTTATATAAATGTAGAAATAGTCTGTAAAAGACTACACCTACTGAAATCTTTATCCTAATGCAGTAAAGGACATCTATAAGAAATAGATACAAAAAATATAAAGACACTGATTCCACGTTAATAGATTTTAGAGTATCTTAGTAACATGTAACATAAAATAGCAAAATGTTAATGCAAATTTACAAATAAAAAGTATATTTTACTTGCTGATGAACAGTAATTACTTAGGAAAAAGTCTTCCCAACCAAACTTCACATACCAAAATTTTTCATAAATTATGAATTCATACAGGAAGAAGTTTATAGAGCTTTGAGAAATAATTCCATAGTTGTTACTGAACTAAGTTTATATTCACTTTTTAATATCTGTATTTTAAAATTGGTCAAAGACTAAGACTTGTTGAAAGCTTTTAGAAAATGACAAACTAGTTCATAGTTGCACATAGATGCTGAAATAAATGTTATGTTAGGTGCTTCTGTAATTCAAAATATCAGGTTAAAAATAAAAGATAATGCTTGGCTAGAAATAAGGGGTCTCATAAATTTCTGTAATATAAATGAGAATATATTTAGTAGGAATCAGGTTTTGAATACAGGCTTTTATTGTGATGTAGACATGTAAGAGATTTAAGACCACTTCCAGCAAAATGTTGAACAGACAGACACATATGACCAAAATGTATCGTATTTTTCCCTCTGTGGAAATTCAAGAGTAATTTAAGAAAGATTAATTTAAAAAAAAAAAAAAGCTATTTAGTTCTACAGAAGTAATTTAAATTGCTGCAGGCAACACTTGTAAAGAAATCATTTCCTTAGCTTCTTGTCCTATTGATAGATGTTTTTATTCTACATTTATTCTAGATTCAATTGATAAAGGTTTTTATCCTATACTTACTGCTATCATTCGATACTCAAAAGTATTAAATGTAGACATATATGCTGATTTTTTTCTTGCCTTAACTAGTATTTGGTAAATTCATTTAATACTATAGAATTCAATGTTCAAATAACTGGGTGCTTTCAACCGTGTTACTCCAAGCATTGGTCCCAGAGCAAGTAAGGAGCTTGGCAACATTTGTAATTTAGTGCACTGGTTGCTTCACCAAGAAAATCTTTGCTTCAGGATTACATGGAGTGCTTCGTGATTTGATCCTGCCATAAGCTCCACACTGTCTGGTAACAAAGACTTGACGGACCAGCAGCTGGTCTGTAGACCACACTTTAAGTAGCACTGCTTTAAATATTTTTTAAAAATTTAACTTACTTTTTATTTAAATCTTGTACAAAGTTTTTTAAGTTAACCTTTTTAAAAACGGATCAAGAACAGAGAGTGTAAATCTAGGTAAGAACCTGTAACATCACTGAGAAAAGAGACTGAGTTTTCAGCTTACGGGTAGTGAAGACGCCAGTAACTCTGGGGCTCTGCTGGTTGCCTTTGACAGCCACGAGAGTTGCAGTGTACTCAGACCCAGGCTGCAGGTTCCTCAGTGGGTACTGTGAGGCCGAGGGCCCCACGTTGTACTGCTTGGGCTGGCCTCCCCGGGTCAGGCCCACGGTCAGTCGGTACCCAGCTATACGGGCCCGGGGTGGAGTCCAGGTCACTATGACAGTTGAGTCAGTTTCATTCACAAACTGGAGGTTAGTGGGAGCATCCAATTCTAGGGGAAAAAAAGATAAAATATGCCAAGGAATATGTGAACCTCACCAATTATCATACTAAAATTCTAAAGTTTAACTAAATTTTCTGAAGTATGTGTTCTATTCTTCAGGTTGAAACTGAGTGTAAGTCAACACCTTGGAAATACTGAACCATTAAGTGATTGAGTGCTACACAGAACTTTGCAAAAGTCTTTGTCAGTCATGAGAAACCACTGACCTTTTTGTGTTTGGCCATGATTCTGTGGAAAGTCTCATTTTCCAGCATGACTTTCTCATTACCCTCCGGAATGATACCAACATTATAGAGATGGCATTAAAAAGGAAAAAATCACTTGCAAATGCCACAATTTACTCTGCTGAGCCATACAAGTTAAGAAAAGAGAAATAAGCCAACTAAAATGAGGGTAAGAAGCTCCACACAGAACTAAAGCAATTATTTTCTGCACTTACTGAATAGTCCTTTGCTGGACAAATAAAAGTGTTTTTCACATGATTCCAATTCAATAATAATTTAACATATACTTAGAACTTCAGGAGAGCTTGAATTATCAGAAAGAATCACGTAAATCGTGAGTTTTCTTCTTGAGTTATGATAACAAACAGTTTTCCCTGGAGTAATTTAAAATGCTTTTAAGAGATAGGAAATGTTTAAGAGGTAGTTAAGTATAATAATTGGAAGCATGGGCTTCGGAGTCAAAAAGACATGGCTCCATCCCTTCCTAGATCTGTGACCTTACAAGTTGCAAAATTCGTTACAAGCTTCAGTTTCTTCATGCACCCAAGGCTTTCCTCATTAGGTCAACATGAGGATTAAACATGAAGAACTGAGTATAGGACCTGGTACTTACTAAGCACTCTATGTTTCAGTGCTTACTATTTGTAAACAATTACACTGTAAAAGTGTTAAGAGCTTCCACTGTCTAAGCTTGGTCTAGTTATATTTGTTTACACAATAATGCACTCAAATTTTCAATCCATGTCTCCATTAGCAGAGAAAATGAGGTTTTCTTAAGTTCTCTGCTCTTGGCAGCATACATGGATCCAGGAAATGGGTTACAATTTAGCACCCATGTCTGAATTTTGCTTTCAAATTTAATGTGCTTCATGTCCACTCTACTGCTCCTTATTGGGTGACTATGTCCCTGTTTCTAACAGAAGACTAAGTGGCATGCTACACATTCCTGAGAGGTTGGCAGCGAGGGTGGAGAATTTGGGGTGCAGATATAGTCAGCTGCAGGACATACTGGTGGTCTGTTGTGCTGTCAGAGGCTTGCTCTCCCTCCCTTGGTTCACCGCAAAGACTTTGAAGTGATAGGTGACCCCAGGGGACAGCCCCAAGACTTCTGCAAAGGTGTTTCTGCTGATGGGCAGCCTCTGCCCATGCTCCCCGGGCAGGTTGACAGGGATCACGTCCACACGATACCCAGTCACTGGGCTCTCAGGGGGTGTCCACATGATGGTGATCTTCACGTCTGTCACTTCCACAAACTGCAGGTCCTGGGGAGGCGGGACGGTATCTAACAGAGAAGAGCCAACAGTCAATCACAGTCTTGCTAGAGATGACTTTTAAAAAGCTAGTTTCCTAGTGTGTACAAAACAATTCATAGAGCCTCTCATTCCAGAGCAATGCTAAGCTTTGTCTCTTAACCAGTGAATATGCTTTTATGCTTATATTTTTCATAGTTCATATGACATTTCATGCTTGCATATGACATTTGAAGGTTTTATTTAATATATGCAGAACTTTGCAAGATGAGGTTGTAACCTATGAAATGTCCTACCTAGGGGTTCAAAATGAGCATACCAAGAAAAAAATAGTCATTGTGACCACAGAAAAATATGTGGTGGTTTTCATTTTACTGAATCATTTTATAATACTTAAGTATGACAGAAGAACTAACTCTTCAGTTTCTAGGGAAAAATATGAAGACTTCATGATGTTAATTTTTAATCAGGAAGGCCAATAACCAGCTTTGATAAGTTACTTTACAGCAGGGTGTCCAACCTTTTGCTTCCCTGGGCCGCACTGAAAGAACTGCTTTGGGCCACACATAAAACACACTAACACTAATGATAGCTGAAGAACTTAAAAAAAAAAAAAAGGTCACAAAAAAATTCTCATAATGTTTAAGGAAGTTTATGAATGTGTGTTGGGCCACATGCAGCATGCAGGCTGCAGGTTGGACATGCTTGCTTTATAATGAGGACATGTCAGCCAAATTTCATAAATTTAGGGATAAACTAATCAGTAAGATTACTAGCTTATAGGAACTGCTGACAGAAATATGACAAGCCTCCCACAGAGACAATTATTCTTTCCTCTTACACTTCTGGCCCTCCCCAGCAGGCACACAGAAGGGCTACAATTCAAGGATGCGTTTGGTTACGTTGGTAAGCCCTAAGAGATGAGGTACCACAAGAAGTGTCTGTAAGTTACCTGAACGTGGGACACCAGTGGTTTCTTGTTGGATGAACACAGGAGTACTTTCTTGATTTTCTTCCACAGCATAGATAGTGATGTTATACTGAACGCCAGGTTGCAGGTCACTGAGAGTGACGGAGTTGGCAGTTTCAGGAAGGTTGAGTTCCGTGCTACTACCTTCTACTGATGGTGAATACACAATTCTGTATCCTACAGATTCATGAAGAGAAAAGGAAGACACTTTTACAGAACAAAAAGTGCAAAAAGTCACAAATGCCCCTTTTCCAATAGCCTTTAGCATCTTGCTTGATTAGTTAAGAACTAGTGATTCTTTTTTACTCTTTCAATGTTGCCACTTCTTTAAGGACTATTCAGCACAAAGGCAATAGAACAACTGTGTAAACCTTTTTAATAATAAATATTATCTTTGAAGACCCAAGATCTTTAATAAATGTCTATTAGAGAAGCCATAAGATGAAAATAAAAATTCATGTTAAACCAAGATCTTCTCTTTGAGCTCTGGATGATGGAGACAATTAATGAACCACCGAGCTCAGAGTTGTCGAGCACCGTCCACTTCTTTCACGAATGTCAGACAGTTGAGCCACCTAATAAGCTAAGTAAGCAACTCAGCGATCTCTTTAAGAATAATTCTTAGAATGTGGTTTTTCAGAAGAATTAGCCCTCTTCTATATGGGAATACTTGGTTTAACAAATCATTGAGCTGGCTTTAGAGAAGGGGTGTGTGTGTGTGTGTTTGTGTGTGTGTGTGTGTGTGTGTGTGTGTGTGTGTAGGGAGCTGATGAAATGGATTTGAGGGGAATTGATCCATAAGAAAGTAGGGCATTCAGACTTTAAAATAATCACATTCTTAATATTGCACACACACTTCCCTACCCATTTAGCAATTACGTAGCAGATTTACTTAATATGCTAGTCCTCGGATCAGAATCTATTCCCCCACTTCTTACGCCATCAAGATCAACATGGCAGCCAGGAAGGGGAAGCTAAGCTGACCTGTGATAGGTGCCTGGGGTCTGCTCCAGCGGACAACAATTGAGGTGTCATCAACTTGGTCCACAGTAGGATCAGGAGGGGCATCAGGTGCTAACCAAGAGAAAAAGGAAGAAAAGAGAAAAACAGTCAAGAAATATTGCTATGGGTGTGTTTTACAGAAAAAGATCCTTTCACGCCATGTGGTACACATGTACCTGTGGTCTGTGACGTAGACAGGATCAAACTCTGCTCTCCTTCTTCAGATATCTGATAGACGTTCACAATGTATTTTCGGCCAGGGAGCAGGTCGGGGATGTTCACAGAAGTGGCCGTGCTTGGAAGATCTTTGAAATAAAAAGGAAAGGTTAGTAATCAGAGCCTAATCAATCCCTCAGATGACTCCAGAGCCTATGAGAAGGGTATTTTAAAAACCATATGTTCATGAGGGGCTGGGGAAGAGTAGAAGGAAATGTACCAATGGATACTCAACGCACAATGGGATCATTTTTCTTCCTTCTTATTTCATTTTCCAAATTTGTTCTCTAAACATGAACGACATTGGTAATCTACACCAAAGTTTTAAGCCCAGTCCACTTTGAAATACTGTCCTTACATAGTCCATTGTAAGTGTAGTAACTGGAAGTCAGGGCAGTGGTCATGGGTAGGGGATGATGGGGGGTGGGGTAGAACGGATGTTCTCGTTCCTGATCTGGGTGCTGGTCATGTGGGTGTAATTTTCTTTATAAATATTTCACTGAGCTGCATTTTATGATCTTTTTACTTTTCAGTATGTAGATTATTCTACAATAAAGTTTTTAAAAGACCACTAAAAATGAGAATTTGAAAAGCATGAATAATGAGGGTAACGTGCTAATGTTTTCCACTGCAGTCCTTATGCTGGGAATTATTTCCACAAAGAAAACACGGTTGTTTTATGGACCTGTGCTTAGGAAAATGCATAATGCAGCTCATAGCAGGAACCGGGAAGAAGTGAGCATGGCTCGGGGAAAAAATCAGCTCACTCCATAGACAGGGTCAGCCGCTTTCCTTCCTCATAATAGAGGATAGTTTGCTCAACATGAGCTGTCTACTCATTCCAAAGCTCACAGATAACCTGCCTGGAGGCCATCTCCAAAGCAAGGTTGACCAGCAGCCACTCAGAACCCATCATGGCAACACACTGAGCTTACCGAGGTACTGGGGTTCATCTCCCTCCTCACTCAGCTCATACTCCACACGGAATCCTGACACAGTGTCTGAAGCCGAGACCCACGAGACCACAAAGCTGCTTGCTGTGATTTCAGTCACAGATTCAGAAGTGGCCACAACAGGAGAAAAGGGTGTTGTCTCTCCTGTCACAGTGTTGCCTAGAGTCACAGAAAGGGGAAAGAGAGACTTTGACCATTGAGAAAACTTACTGTCAACTGTAGAATATAATTAAAAAAGAAATTTGGATGTCATCCATGGAAGAAGATGAATCCAGAAGAAAAGCACTTCCTAAGAGAGCCCATCTCAGAAACTCAGGCACAGACATGAGAATGGCTGGGGCACGTACTGGTCACCGCTGAGCTCGTGCTGGTGGTGGTGAAGTCAAAGCGGGTCACCTCCCTGTGGCCATAGTGCTGGACACTTATGAGCTGCCCCTCATAGACCACATTTGGCCTCAGGCCTTTAATGGTGTATGAGTTTAAGTGGCCTGGAATGATGGCTTCCTTCCAACGACCTGGAGAGTTTTTCTAAAAATTTAAATTAAAAAAAAAAAAAGTCATGCAAGTATTCATAAGGAAGAGCAGTCAGAGATGAAGTAATCGTCAAAGAACAAGGAAACTTTGCAGGTTCATGATGGAGGGAAATTGCAATCAGAATATGAACCTGTAGCAGTTGGTTAATTTTAATGATAATTATTTTTATAGCTGATATTTGCTGATAGCTTATTATGTTCTGAGTTCTATGCTGTTTGACTTGCTTTCTCCCATTTCATCTTTAATTCCTCCCTCCTCCAAATTAATACTATTATTGTCCTCATTTTACAGGTGGAGAAACAGAGTTTTGTAACATGCCCAAGGTTACAATCACAGGCACCAGGCATCTTCCTTTTGGACAGATTATTTAACATCATCAACATAATGTGATGAACCCATGTGTGCCTCGCCCAGTTTTTTCGTTCTTACAATAAAGAGAGAGATATTTCTCTCTGAAGTAGGGACAGTCATATCTTTGGTTTCTTACTTGGTGGGATATATACAATTCAAGTTTCCTGCCTTGCAGATACAGTCAAAGGTATCATACCGCTTCATGAGTCAGTTCCCGGGACCATCACATTCAAGGTTTAACTGGTCTGGTTTTCTGTCTCATTCTTGGATATAAACGACCCCATCAAGGTGGTTAGCCAACTTTGGGCAAGACTGTGGAAGACTGTGATTTGGGTTTATTTAATCTTTGTTTCCAGTATTCATCTTCACGTCCTGTCCAACTTCAGTAATATGCCATGGATCACAAAACTCATTGCAATAAAAATGTGTGGAAAATTGCCCTTACTTCAGACAGGTAAGATTCTTTTTTAAGCTGTAATGATTCTAGACTAATCTAAGTCAAAATACATTTTTAATGCCCAGTGACCTCTTAAAATTATCCAACCAACCAGTTCCTCAATAATTCAAATATTTGCTTTCATTTATATTTTTGGAATAAATGTAAGTGATCCTAGTACTCTTTAAATTTAAATTTTAACTCAAATACATTGTGGGGAAAAAAAGGGAAATTAGTCATTACAATTAGCTCAGGTTTTGTGATAAGTCTTTTATTCAATGTGAACTATGGTTATCTATCAGGAGAAAATAAACACTCAGGTGATATACATTAAGGAAAACCCTGAAAAAATCTTTTTAAGAGTGGATGAGAATTTAATACTTGTAAACATGATAAATCGTAGATGTAAGTTATAAATGACACCCTGTCACTGAGGATGGGAGAAGAGATCCACGTCAGATGTTTTAGCAAACCTGGTATTTTTTCATTGTTAGAAATCTCAAAGAAATTCATTATAACCACTCTTTGAAGACTTTCCAATTTAATGTACATTTTATACCTACCTGTACCAGTCTTTTATCATAATGGTCTCCCATAACACTTCAGAGTTAAGTTTAAAGGAAATGAATGGGTGATGAGGTAAAAAGATTAGAGACAAAAAGGTGTCACAGGGAAAAATACAAGTATATTGGTTCCACTGATTAACATCACTAGATAACAAAGTTCTGCAAATGGTGATGCAATGTACTATGGACATTATAAAGAGGGTAAAAGAAGAAAAAATGATTCAACAGCTTGAATTTTTTTCTGAAGAATTTAAATACAATTGCATGAGTTGGTCAAATGTTTTGTTTTGCTTTATATTGTTTTTAATTGGTATAATTCAATAGTTGTAATTTAAAATGGACATTTTCCTCCTGTGTTTAAAAATAGTGTTTCTCAAATCATGAGTCATGAATTTTGGAGATACAGTAGAGCAGTTTTGAGAGGGTAACAGAAACTAAAGCCTAATAGAACAATATCCTCTTTAGTATGATTTCTTCAATTTCTAGATAGCTTTTATTAGAAAATTACAAGGTTCATTCTTTAAACAAACTATTATCTCTCAGCTATAATTTCCTCTCATCCTCTCTTGCATTCTATCTAAATAACTTTAGAGGGTCAAAAGTAAAGTTTTAAAAAATAATCAGTTAAAAATTGAACCAAGAGAAAATGATATTAATTTAGCTGTTTTTCCCCCCAAATTAAGGAAATGATGCCAGTGTTTTTTTTTCTTTTGATGGGGTTTTAAAACATACAAAAACATTAGATGATCTTTCCAAATTGGGGAAGAATAATTTTAAGCATTATCATTTCTAAGTTCTTGCTTAGAAATAACCTTTGTAACACAAAGAACTAAATTCTTCTAAACACCAAAAAAGCTAAATCTATACAATCGGTTGACTACATATTCATATTGATTTGTCATTAAGCAAATCATATAAAAGTTATACAGATAGTTTATCAGATGGGTTGGCTCTGAAAAAACCTTTTGGAATTTGTTAATTTCAGGAGACTGTCCAAGTTTTTGGGTGGAATACTCACAGGCTTCCATCTGAGAATGTACTTGGAAATGTGAGATGGTTCTGGGGCATTCCACTGGATGGGGTGAGAGTTGGGCTGACTGGGGGTCTCAGTGATGATTACTTGGACAGGACCAGTTGTGCCTGAAAATGAAAATGTGGGATTTGCAATCTACATGAAAAAGTTGAAAACATTTTGTAAAGATATTATGTACCCCTATGTTTATTACAGCATTATTCATGATGGTAAAGACATGGAAACAACCAAAGTGTGCTTTGATAGATGATTAGATAAAGACAATGTGGTATGCATATACAATGAAATATTACTCAGCCATAAGAAAAGATAAAATACTGTCATTTGCAACAACATGGATGGACCTTGAGATCATCATGCTAAGCAAAGTTAAGTCAGACAGAAAAAATCAAGAACTTCACTCATATGTGGAATATAAAACTGAAAGGAACAAACAAGACAGACAAACAAAAACTCATAGACACAGACAATAGTAAGGTGGTTACCAGAGGGTAAGAGACCAAACACTGTTTTTTTATAATGTAGGGTGGTAGAAGAGGGTAAAGGGGGTCAAATATATGGAGATGGAAGGAGATTTGACTTTGGGTGATGAGCACAATGCAATACATAGATACTGAATTATAGAACAGTATGCTCGAAACCTATACAATTTTATTAACTAATGATACCCATTAAATTAAAAAAATTTTTTAAAATATGAGCTTTGGTTATCATGGGTATTCAGTCACTTCAACTTAAAGCTTGGTGTATATGGATAGCTATTATTAAAGACAGTTCTGCTTACCAGTAAATGTGAATATAATAAAATTATCTGGGACTAATCTTTTACATATTGACATTGGAAATGAATTCAACAGCTTCATTTTTAGCTGATAAATTACTGCTCTTCACATGAGAAGTGCCAAGAGAATTTGTTTAGAGTAAATAAAATACATTTTTTAAAAAAATATGCCTTTAGTTGCTTTCTCCATTTTCAAAGTAAAAATTATAAGAAAAATGTGAAACTACGGTAACACAAATCATGTAAGACAGGCTACAAATGTCATTTACTTATTATTTTAAGCTCCTTTGAAGCAAATTCTGGTTTGTGGAAGCTTTCATCAAGAATGACTCTACCACCTAAGAAGCAAACAACATTCCAAAGGCCAGATGACATGATGTAAACCAAACACATTTCTAAACAGGGTAGACTCTTAAACAAATATACAAAAATACTAATTAAAGACTGCATTTCATTTCTCATCAGCTTAAGCATCCTATCATTTGGGGGTGTGTTTTTTTATTGTTATTTGATAAGCATACTGCAAAATCATACTGTTGTTTGGTCGAATTATTAGGAGATAAAACTTTTTTTTCCAAAAACAGTTATTAACTGAAATGACATTTGCAGAATATACTAAATTCAGTATTCCCACATCTTGATTTAAAGTATTATTTTAGTTCTTTTTTTTAAGCAAAATAAATAGAAGTAGAATTACTTTTTTAATAGTGTAGACTCAATTCAGGATAACAATAAAATAGCTGAATAATTTATAAGTATAAACAGAGCAGAACACTATCTTTTTCCTAAACACTATCTTTGTATGATGTCAGTCAACATTCAACTCATTAGAAATAAAAATAAAGTTCTTTATAACAATCTTTCCAAGAATTTCTAACTGGCACTCTGTCAGAGCAAAATTTTGCATGTTTAATAAAACACTTCACCAGATTAACAGATTTAAGTTTTCTGAAAGTTCTTAGAAAAAAAAAATCGATTTTCAAACTTATTATCTTTGCAGTTAAATTCTCTTTGAAAATAAAATGTTCTCTAACCGAACAAATAAATAACTTAGAAATCTATGTAGATGCAAAAGTTCTAGAATAACGTATTTGCTTTCACACTGGTAATAATTCAAAGTTGGTTAAAGACTAAATATTCTTTGAATCTTAAATTCATTTAATGAAAGTATTTCAAAGGTACATGAATTCCAAAATTTATGTTTAAAATTCACAGTTTTCCATTGTAAATTGGTATATACTTCACAAAACACAACAGGATGTTTGTTTTAATAAATTGGCAGAAGTCAAGTCCATGTCCCTTTATGAATCACCATTTCTGTTCATGAAGATTCTCACAAATGTCAGTAAGTTTTTAAAGATAAATATTAAAGCAAAATTTTAGAGATGTGACTATTTAAAGTACTTCCATGTAAGTCAGTAAATATAGCAATATTATGTCCTTAAAATATTTACAATAATTGGTGTAAGGTTGTTTAAATATCAGTTCTTTAAAGAAAGCCTATGACAATTCTCTCAGATAAAGATACTTGATAGGTGCTTTGTTTAATTTGGCAAAAGGGGGAAAAGTTTATGATGCCATAAAACAGTGGTTCCCAACCTTTTTCCATGTATGTACCCTTTTAAACCCATTTCTATAAACTGTACCCCGGTTTTTAAAACAGCTGTTTTTAAACACTGACACTTTTGTTCAGTGCCTATCTTAATGTAAAATAGTGGAAATGAGGTAACAAGTTAGGAAAGAAAAATTATTACAGTAAAAGTACAAACCACAGATTTAATTTTATAATGTAACAGTTAAATACTGGTAATGATGATCAAGTATTTAAACATTAAATTAAAAAACTACTTGAAAAGAATCACGATTAAAAACAACAATAACTAAACTGATCACACAGACTGGCTGCGGATGTATTTATACGTGTGCGGAAGTTTGGGAACGTCGCAAATGGATTGTTCTGAAACTGCATAATGATTGGTAGAAGAGCGGTTTAGGGGGAGGGTTCATAGTAACGCCCGCACCAATCATCATTTGCCAACGTGATCTACTTTTGAAGGGTCTCCATTAATGGTGATTCAAAGTTAACATTTATTGTTCCATAACTCACATTTTGCCTTTTTTTACTTTACTTGTTTTTTCTGCCATTACTAATTATTTTTTATATACACCCGAATGGCCCAGCACGTATCCTTGAACGCCCCAGCATGTTCCCCAGGGGGCATATACAACACCAAGAATAATCAATACCATAGAATACACAACACCAAGAATGCTATAGACTATACAACACCAAGAATGATCCCTAATGTAAACCATGGTCTTCGGATGATAATGACATAGGTTCAAGGGCTGTAACCAATGTAACACTCTGGCAGGTGATGGGACAATGACAACAGGGGAGGTTGTGGGTGTGTGGAGGCACGTGTGGAATTCATGTTGTGGGAAATCTCTGTACTGTCCTCTCAGTTTTGCTAAACTGCTCTAAAAAAATAGACTTGAACAAAGTTTATGATGGTTAAATGTCTACTAAGATTAAGTTTTAGAAACATAAACGACCTGTACTGTCCACCTTTAAGCCTAATCATGCTCCTATGTCCACAAGTAGGATAATACAGGAGAAAGAAGGGAAAAGAAGAAGGCGACCTATTGATTTTTCACCCCGCTGATAGGGCAAAACTACAGAAGTTTCTTTTCTTTCTAAAACTTGAAGCGTTGCTTTGAAATTCTGTCTTCAATATTAGGCTTATGTCATAGTTCAGCTTTAAGAGAACTGCACTGAGTAGTAATGGGGATGTCATGCATTTAGTGCATTTCTATCCAGAAAGGAAAGAGTCCATGTGCATTATTTGTAAGGTCAATTAAATTTAGATTATCTCTATACTCTACCTTATTCTGCATATGATTTGAAAATAAAAAATCTGAAATTCTGACATCATTTACATTTAGATTGAAAACTTTGATAATCCTTTTGATACTGGATAGTTGCTGAAACTTTGAAAAATAACGTAACTGAGCGATTAAAATTACTCACCATTGTAAAAACTTTACTTCCTCTCTTATTCAATATGTTGAGGCTAACAACAAAATAGTTAAGTAAAGATGTTACACAGGTCCGTATTTTTAAAATCAGTTTAAAATAAGGTCAAAATGAATAACTTCCAGTAACAGTGACCCTGGAGAAGTTAAACATTTATGGGTTTGCGACTCAGTCCTTTTTTCTCTATTTAGTTTGCTGAGATCTGTGCTTTCCTGGTTGTTTATTGACAAACCAAATGCCTCTTATCTTCTGTGACTTTGGACAATTCTACTAAGTCCTCTGCAGGATGAACAAATGGGGCAAGGCTCAGAGACAATCTATCAGTCACCTGTTGTTCCTTTCTTCTTCCACACTCTTAGAGCCCCCAACATTGAGCATAATTCACTGAGGAAACCAGCATAGAGGTGAGCTGTGGACTGAGAGGAAGTGCCTGTCCCCTCTCCCTCGTGCAAAGTGGGCTGCACTGCTACCCTCCTTAAAAGAGCAGAAACCAGGTCACCACTCGAACGCAGAAGGATTCCTGCCTACCTAGGCTTTGTCTCTGACGTGTTCCCCAAAACACGTCCTGTAGCCCCTACACAAACAGGTTTATTTTAAAAGACAGGAGAAAAGTGTTGTCTAAATCACTGAGGAGGAAATCACTTTCAACACCACTTCAATAGCAACCATAAACATGGAGACAAGAAAGCGTTTCTTTAGAAGTTTCTACCATTTCTTTAGAAGTGTCCACCCTTTGATCACATAATTAAAGAAAAAACTCAATTACATACTTTCTGAACTTATTACGGTAATTCTACAACCAGAGTTCTAGAAATTACTAAATAAAAAAAAATTTTTTTAAATGATTCTTATACTCAAATTCACCCTGAAATACAATTTAAGAGCCAGGTCCATCTGCACTATGAGACTGGCTAATACCAAGTCACCTTCGCAGCCCTGACAGTGCAGCCCTGAGGCTTGGGAGAGCAGGATCTCTTTGAAGTTCATTGAAAGAGTATATATCTGGGCAGTTGGTATTTAGGATCACAGACTGTCAGGCCGTGAAGGAACTTCAAGGATATTCGGCTGCAATCTCTCCATTTTCCAGATGAGGAAATAATGAGTGAAGCCTGACTTGTGTCTCTTTAGGGGCACAGATAGAGCAGGGACCCATGTCTTAGATGAACAGTGCCTTTGGCCAAGTTATTTCATATCTTGTTCTCTAGGACAGAGAATTTTTTTATAACATTATGGAGGGGCTTAGTTAACTTAATCTTAATTTCTGTCACCGGCAGATTCTGTCATCCTGAACATCTCTTTTTGTTTCTGAATGTAAGCTATGTTTGAAGGCTGAAGTTACCAGAGGTCTAGGAGGCTTTAAACCTCAGTAGCTGCTTAACTAACTGATGCTTAAAAATTAGACTTTCATAATTCAACCCCTTTTGTTGTAATTCACCACTTAGTGGAAAATAAATTCAAATTATTTTTTTTTCCTAAAATAAATTCAGAACACCTACAGTGAGGTATTATGTGCTGTGACCTGAAAAAACCCAGCAATAAACATTTGAGAATATTTGAACTGCGTGGGCCAAGAATGGACCAAGTTACTCAACTCGACCCAGGATACTCTGTTGCACACTCTAATTGATCAAACAAATGAAAATTCTGACCAAAAGAGGGACCACAAAGAATGCTGAATGAACATACCCTGTATTGTATTTCATGTAATTTCTCTATGCAACTTCTCTATTAAGAACTGTGACACAGAACCCCAACCCTTTACTCTCAGCGTAGTCACTTCATGATTTCTATCTCCATGTATGGGTGTGAGATGAAATTAGCCAGAGTGTTTTAACCTAATGGAGTATCTACAATGTTAAGAAACAAATTCCATACAGACACACGCCTTTTACTTGAATGGGGAGAAGGAAAAATCATTTTAGTCAAAAACTTGATAGATGATTAGACAGTGATGCAAGCAAAGTAAGGAAATTAAGGCGATTTCAACTTAGGCATCGAAGTATCAATAAACACTGATGCAGTCCTGTTTTGATAACCCCGTCTACAGCTCTCAATTTGCAGTAACAAAGCCACTCACCTGGATAGGTCTGTAAAGGCTGGCAGTGCCACTCTCCAATGCCACGGCCGTAGCAGTAGCACTGGTACCTGACACCATGTACATACTTCTCCCATGAGTCTCCAATTTGATAAAATGTCCGGGTTTCTGAATCCTGGCATTGGTCTAAAATACATTCAAGTAAAAGATAAGCAACCTTAAAGGCTTCAAGCTTCAAATTTAGTTTCAGTGTACTAGAGTATTTCAGTCTTAATATTTCATTAGAAACAGAAACCTGCAACTGTCCTTACAAATATATTACATACAGTTAAAAAAATATTTTTTTTACCTACAGGACAATTAGTGGTTAAAAAAATAAGTACCTATTGAGAGAAATATTTAGTTTTCTAGAAGAACAATATCCCAAAATAAAAATTTTAAGATTTAGATTTCAATATATTGATATTCTGAATATTTGAGAAAAATAAATTAGATAGTGTATTTTACCCATATTCATAAAACCAATTTACCATTTGAATAGCAAGGACAAAATATCACTTTATACACTCCTTTAAAATTTGGAGGACTTAATTTTACATGTAAATAAGTGAACTAGGTTTTAACTGTCAGTATGCGCTGAGCAGTTTCTAACAAAAGCTCTCAGGCATCTTGCCCAGCTTTGGCAATCTCAAGTCAAACAAACTCTTCTGATCAGTTTGTTTTCTCAGTGAGCAGGCTGTCTCTCTTAGTAAAGGAATATTAATGGATTACCTTAAAGCTGGTAACACAGTTCTTTTAAGGATCAGCCTTCACCGTTTGCTTAGATCTATTACAAAGGACAGCCAAGAAAAATAAAGTATTTGGAGGGAGGTATTTATTGGCAGCATCATTTGCCCATGTGATTGCACAGTCAGCAAAGGAAAAGTTCTCTCTTATGACATGGAGTATCTTTATGATTCAAAAACCAAAGAACCAATTTCATTTAATTAAACGAAATCTGCATTTGTCACCAAATTCAGCAAAAAAACAGATGACTACCAGTATCAAGATTATATATTGCTCCACGATCGAAAGAAAGGCTTTATAAAGTCCTTTGAAAGTCACTGATCAAAGTCTGGGTCCGACTTCAATCATGTCACATCAAATAGCTCTCCTTATCTGAAACTTTCGAACTATTCTCAGTGGCCAAATCCATGGAGAGACAAGGCTGCTTACCGATGGGATCACATTTCCATCGACCCCGGCCCTGACCAAAGCAGGTACAATTCAGCATGTGTCCCTCTTCGTGACGCTTGTGAAATGTGTCGTTCACGTTATAAGTGATGTCATCGACAATGCATTGATCTATTTAAGAAACAGTGGGGTGGATGGAGAACTTTTTTTAAGTTTCACTGATAAAATAAAAAGGCTTTTCAAAGTACACCCCTAAATTATCAACACCTCTCATTAAAATAACTTTTCTATTTGCGTAAGATAAAAAAATGTTTCAAAGCTTAGTCAGTAATACAACTTTTGCACACACACAAAAAATTCTCTCTCTTATAAACTTGTAAATGACAGCAGTCAAAGTATATACCACTAAAGAATGTATTAAAACACATCTTCTTTTGGAAAGTCAATTTTTGAACAAATACAGGTCTTACTTTTGGAAAAGATTTTACTTAGCTGATAATGCCATTTAGATCACTGCTTGTTATGACAAATAGGAGGAAGATTAAATATAACTATCTGGCACCAGCATAGGGTGATGATCTGGTCTCTGGAATGGTGGGGTTGGAGAGATACTTGGAGTTAGGGGGAAAAAAATGACACCTGTGGCATTTGTAAAGTTATAAAAAATATATGCCAGCTCTGTTCCTACCACTCTGAGAGGTCCTGAGAAAATTACTTTCTCTCTTTGGGTCTCAGCTCCTTCATCTGTAAAATGAGGAGTAGGTCTGTATGCTTGACTAGGGTCCCTTTCAGCTCTGCAACATAATATATAATTATTATTGCTCCTGGATTGTGTTACCCATTGAACACACAACGTTCTCCACAAAAAGAGAACAAGTTCAGGCCAAGGTCAACATGGCAGCTACCTGGACTATGTATTACTTCAGAGTTCTAACTAAACCTTACTTTTTAAGTCAAAGAACTAGGAACTCAAATAAAGCAATATTCCTATATTATATACCTGAGTCCAAAGGGGAAAAAATTGAGCTTAATTAAATAAATTTGGATCTGCAAGGATCTGGTTTTAGAATAGCAAAGTCCCTTTTCTTTACAGAAATTATCTGATCTTTTCTAGACATGAATGCTAAAAGGGTCAAATGGCATGTTCTGGTCTTTGAAGTCATCCTTTTGGCTCAGCCTCAGTACTTACATCCTGGGAATGTTTCAGAACCTTAGAATTGTTGTGCCAACTTTTCATAACTGGCTGTTAAAATGTGAAACTTATCCAGCATTGGAAAACTAATGGAGCGTCACTGCCTATTTCTTCTGCTTCTTTTGGTAAAGTACCAGTTTTCACATAAAAGTCTGCCTCTCTGTACCCCTTACCCTCTCAAATGTTTCCACCAATAAGCAAGCATACCTCGGAGCTGGGAGTAGGCGACACAAGTCCATTCACCACGACCATTGCCCACACATGTGCACTTCATCATGTGGCCCATGTCATGCTGCTTATCCCACTGGTCTCCAATGCGATACATGACCCCTTCGTTAGTTGTACAGATTTCTTCATGGGCTGTTTGGAAATAGATGTGAAATGTATACTTGATAAGTAATGATAAGGTCTAAAAAAGGTATAGGGTATTATCAGTCTACTTTGATGATCCTAGGAACTCTCACTTGGAAAGAGGTCTTATTTGCCTCAAGAGAAATTTCAGTGCTGCTTTGGATGTGTCGAGTTTTGAGTGCCAGAGAGGAAAAACAAGTCCAAAGGTGAGATATGTCGCAGGGAATAATTACAGGCAGGGTTAAGGAGTATTACACTATGACGACACTGACACATTCACATGAAGGGTTTGCGTTGTTCTAAAGCTCTAGATGTGACTCCTGCTTCATAACTTCTTGTAGTTCTAATTAATTCTAGCTCAAAGGGAAATTACTTGTATGAGTAGAATTGTGAACTAAAGTGTGTTCTCCTGCTAAGTCCAAAAGCCTCTTTTGTTGAAATGTAAGAAATAAAAGTAATTGTAAGTAGTTTTCTTCTCATGTTTCATTGACTCACAGTCATACCTGACGATGTACAATGCACAGGTTCTTGGTTCTACAGCTGGAAAATCAAATGTAGTCTCTGGGGTTCTTGAAATTTGAAAATAAATTAAAGATATTGATACCCTTTTCTCTGTTCATACACACTACACATCCCTTCCCCCTTAAAAAAGACACCTGACTTGACAGAAAACAGTTTTGGTCATTTTGGTATTTAGTAAGTGATAGAGCTCATGCCAGCTAACCCAAAATCATGTGTACATATTGTAGGTCTGCACTAGCAATCAGTTACATTTGAAATGTTTAAGGCTACACTCAGTGGTATGCCCTTTATAAGTGACAAACCTGTGCAAAATATAAATATCCAAACATTTTAAAAAGTATTCTTTGTTGTATGTATATATTTTTGGACATTAAATTCCATTGATGAGATTTTTAAATTTAAATAATTATATAATTCATATATGTCTATTATATCACATCAAGTTTTTTACTGTCTCAGAATTAAGTCTCAATGCATAAAATAGGAGTGAAGTGAACACTGTTCACAAATAATTGCATACAAGAGTTTCCTCTTACCAGCCATGGGGCAGAATCCAAACTTCTGGTCAGCGTCGTAATTCTGTGTGGTCCCACACCATTTCATGTTGTCCCTCCTGCCCTCAGAAGTACAGTCAGTATAGTTGTGGTTGTTGTAGAGGAAGGGGAAGTGGCACAAGGCCCCATTGGAATTTCCACCTCGAGTCTGTACCAGAACTGCCCAGGACAATACACAAATAGGAATGAAAAAAATTACAACCAAGCATTCTCATGTACCATGGGGAATTGCTACAGAAATATTCTGAGAGAGCCAGGTTTCTGCAGCTCATTTACAGATAGTCTGTCTCAGGGTAAAAGATGTCTGATAATCTAGTTCTAAGCTTCCTTAGCATAGCCACTTTCACCTTCAAAATAGATTTAAATCCAATCTTCAATCTCATTTTCCCAGGTTTCCCCCCTCCACCCCAAATTAAACAGTCACATTGAATAAAACATAGTTTTAACCAGAAGAGAAGCAATAACACTCAGACATCTATCCTATGCATTCTTCAGCCCCGTGGGATTGCATACTGGTTTTAATATACAAGTATATTTCATCACATCATAATTCTGATGTGTCAGAAATAAATGAACTGGAGGGCTTTTCCTTTGGTGTCATTTCCCAAGGGGTACGGGGGACCATAGAAGGATCTTTAACTCCCAAGTTGGCTCCATGTCTCTGGGGTCTAGACTGAAGAAAAGTGATACTTCTTGTGCAGCCTCAAGATTAATGGCTAGAGTGCTGGGTTATAAAAATAAGGCATGAGAAATGGTTCTTTCTCACTGCTGTTTCTCCCTTGGGATGCTTACCAGTATGGTCTGTACAGAAAGAATATTTCTGGTCTTGCTCATAATTGGAAGTCGTGCTGCACCAGAGGTGTCCATCTTGTCGCCCTTCTGTGGTGCAGGAGTAAAAAGTCCTCCCATTGTAGGTGAACGGCAAGACACACGGCTCCCCATTTGAATTGCCACCATATGTCTGTGTTACAGCTGCAAACACAACCCAAAGGGTATTAGTAAACAGAGCTGCATCAATCTGCCACCGGAAGCTGCTTATTTGCACCCTAAATGAGAGACTGAGCTTCTGCTGCAAATGCAGATGATGATCTGGTTCATTTCAGTCAAAATGTATTACTCAGGATGCCGTGTCTTGTTTCCTTTGCTGATATCCTTTGTTACCACCTCTGCCACCATGCCTCAGTATCCCCATTTCTAAAGCTATATTGATGCAGGTTAATTAAGGATGCTATTCAAAGGATACTGGAGAGATGCACGATCATGTGGGTGGCATAAGAAATAATACATGAGGCTATTCTAGGGGAAAAGTCAAGTGCACCAGTTATTATTGTTACAGTTACTAACTACCACTTCTGTAGCCCAAAAGGATGCATGTGGTTGTTGAAGGAAGTTTCAATCACAAAACTCCAGAAATTTGAGATTTGGTATATAAAATATGAATGATTATGGTAATTCAGAAAGCAATCCTGTTATAGCAACATTTTAGACTAATAAAGATAATACAGAGAAGTTTAATCCTCACTACAGAAAAGACAACAGATTAAAAAGATTACAAGAAACTATCAAATGTCAAACCTGGCTGTTATCATGAGAGTATAAGATTTCTTGTTTGCTTTATTTTTTGATATTTTGGGAAGTAAATGAATGTATTGTCTTTTAAAAACTAAATTTAAAAAAATGTTACCAGTAAGTACAATTTTTTTGAAAAGCTGATACAGACCTGTCTCTTGACAACTGACGCCATTGCCCAGGCAAGTGCAAAGCATCTGCTTATTTCCTTGTGTCTTCAGCCACTGCATCCCCACTGAGTAAATCACACCACTGTCGGTGACACAGTGACCATAAGGAGCCGGCTGGGGGTGAGGCTGGGGCTGGTAAATGGCCATACGAACATCTGTGATGGTGCCAGATCCTAAGGGCACAAGAAAGGAAAGTCACAAAGTTGGACAAGAGAAAACAGCAATTTCCTGAAGTCAGAATCTTTAGGGTCCAGTGCAGCTCACTCTAAAATCCATGTGATTAATGACCGGAAACTGGAAAGGAATGTCTCTCCCACTCTGCATGAGCTTTTGCGTTCAGCCTACAAAATAATACACTAAATTTACCAAATGGTCTCCATCTTTCAACTCATCTGGAGCTCCTGGGATTCTATTTCTAAAACACAGACATTATTCCTCCACTCAACAGAGCAGATACCTTCAACAACTCATTATTCACATTATCTAGGAAGCTCATAGTCCATGCCTTCCCAATCCACACCCACCTTCATTCCAGCTCACTTCTGACCACTTCCTCCCCTGCTCTATGCCTTGTCTCACTGAGCTTACTCATCATTCCCTTATATTCCCTGTGCAGTCCTTATGCTTTTCTGTACACCTACAATGGCCCACCTCATCCTTCCTCTCTCAACAGCTTCCATAAGGTCAATACGTATGGGCATTTCTCTTCCCGACATTGTTTTTAAAAGTCCCTGCCATTCTGTAGCAGACTGCTTGACATCTGTGTAACTCTGGGCTTGTCAGAGGGTGCCCTGGGCAGCCATACTGGACTCCCTAAAAGTTGTCTCTCCTTCCACATTTTGTTTCTCCTCAGGATTATTTGTGAATCTGTTGTGCTTTTTTCTAAAACCTGTCAATCCTCTTAAAACACCTATCCTTTCAAGGTAAGACAACAAGTTGTGTCAATCTTTTCTCTAAACTTTTGGAAATCTGTTCCCCTGAAGGCCAGGCCCACAGTGGGGCAGTCAGAACGGATGCTGGAATGACTGCCAGACTGAATCCAGCATCTCCCTAAGTGATGCTGGACACTAGAACCCAAAGATATTTCACAGACCATGGTTCCCAAAATCATACATACTGGGGAAACAAGGCATCTGTACTCATACACCCCATCTGGCCGAGTCAGAATGCAAGTGAACATAAAGATCCTATAAAAGTGGATTCTATTTTGTTTAACCCAGTGTTTCTGAGGCTTTTCTGAATAATGAAGACTTTTCAGTATACTATTAGTAATATTAATAAAAATAGGTAATATTTATTTAATGCTTACCCCATTTAAGATTGACTAGTTGTTTAAACTATTTCAGTAGATTGAAATTTGTAATTATTTCTTTTGGGGGTTTAGCAGTAATTTTACTGGTAATAATCAACTAACTCAAAGATATTATCAAATCTAATCTCGCTCACCTTCACAAGCACTCACAGCAAGGTGAAAACTCATCAAAAAGAAAAAAAAAATCCAAGCAAGAAATTAATATTTTTAGCCAAATGACTGATTAAGAGCCTAAGCAACAATGTTAGTATATTACTAGTGAAAACTTAATCCAAATGTACTAAGAATGTAACAGATAAAGTACACATCTTTGATTGCCATATTTATGTTCTGATTCTGACAAAAAAGGCTACAATGCAAAAATCTGTATCTTATACCAGAAATAATTAAAATTTCCTTTTAAAAGAGCACTTAGATACTGTGTCACTCAACCCATCTCTAGGCCGCCTATGAATTTCTCAAATTGCGGATGCCAATACATGAAGAAAATGATTGTGCATTATTTTATGGACTTCAACAATGTTTGCTGGACTGTGGAAACCACACATAAAGGATTGTTTTCTACTAAAAGCGATTAATGTCAGAACAAAGCAATATATTCCATTTTGAAAAAAAGAACAAATGTACTTTTTTCTCCTGTTCTAGTAGAATCAAGCAGTCATGTAACTCATCCTAACACTCTCATTTCCATTAAAATGCACTTTAGATATTTAAACTGCATATGCATGTGCATGTGTAAGTGTGTAGCTATATATGCACATACTAGGGCTGTCCTGAAAGTATCCAGCCAGGTAATATGAAAAATAGAGGCATTTATGGCTGGATTTCTTCTGGACAGCCTCGTATATAAATAGATCTCCATCTATCTACTGATTTGTGTGTGTGTGTGTGTGTGTGTATTATGTAGGTTTTATGATATTAATATTCTTTTTAAAAAGCATCAATTTGACCTCTTGGGGCTAAAACTGGATTTTCCTCTAAAATCCATTTTCATTTCATTTTTACCTAAATTTAAATATTAACATTAAATAAAAATTTAACAACTAATAATCTATAAATGAATTCAGCTTACTAGCTGAAACACTGCAAATCAACCTTAAATGGCAAGGCACG